>LOEQ01001165.1:215722-226922 GCA_001685075.1 Bramus lutescens | reverse complement strand
CTCTCTCTCTCTCTCTCTCTCTCTCTCTCTGAGGGCAACTTCCTGCAGGGCTTCAGTTGGGGGTTTCTAGTTGCCTTTGGCAGGGTTTCCATCTGGCTTTTGGCAAGAAGAAAGAGAAGGCTGGAGGGCAATGTGAGAGGACTCGATAGAGCCTCTGAGCACTCACTGCCCCAGAACTCCCTTTGCAGGGGAGAGAGCTGCTCTTGTGGGAGGCCAACTTTCACTGCCGTTTTACTATCATTATAAGGAACTTGTCTAAGACTAGAGCCGGGGAGAAAGGTGGGGTAGAAACCGCTCACTGGAGAGCATGGTGTTGGGAAATGCCCAGAGCCTCCTACAGATCAGGAGACTGAAGTGACCAACAGAAGCTGAAGGAAGGTCTTGCCCAATTCTGGCTCCCTGGTCCCCACTTAGAACAAATAGAGCTTCCTGGTGGGAGGACCTCAAGTCTAGAAGGTGTTTGTGTGTGGTGGTGGTGGGGTTCATCTAGCTCTGCTCCCCTCCCAGGAACTCAGCCCCTATAAGCTCAGGGAGTTAGCTGTCCAGGGTAAGGAGTGATTGTGGTGGAGACAGGATCATGACAGTCTCAGGGACCAATCCTTGCCTCTGCTTATCAGAGAGCCAACTAGAAGAGACAATGAGAGCAGATGGGAGGTTCCCTTTAATTCACTTCCATCCAACAACCATTTCTTGAGCATCTGCTCTATGCCAGGCACTGTGCTAGGTGCCAGGAGAATTACAAAGCCATAACAGGGTTAGGGACTGCCAGATCTGCACTGTAGGACCAAGATTAATATTTTGGTGCATCTACTTCTGCCTCTGTAGCTGCTGCTTCCACAAGAGAGTCAGGGGAGAAGGAAGAAGGGTTTCGAATGTGGAGCTTGGGAAAGTAAGAGGGCAAGGGAAGCGGGAAGGTACCACTGGGAGGGGTCAGGGAGGTTGGGCATGGAGTAGGGGATGGGTAACCAGCCAGAGAACTCCTGGTAAGGTGAATTTAGCCCTTCTGAAAGTTCTAAACTCTTTGGCTCAGCACCTAACTGCCAGGCAACACATCACCGAAGGGAGTAGGCTAAGCCATCAGGATGCCTGGAGCAGGTAGGCACTGCCTATCCTTCAAGCCAGCCAGCTAAGAGTGGAGAGATGAGTGGTGGGCACTTCAAAGCAGCTGGAACCAGAGGTGGTGGTATATATGTCATCACCTTGCACATGCCCTCTTCTCCCAGGGTGCATTGACTTTGCTCACACTAGGTTGGCTACTTGTGAGATCCCCTGAGGGTTATTTTAAGAAGGTCTGTCTCTCTAAGAAGCTGGAGTCTCTTGGGGTCTTTTTCTTTTCTGCCCTGATGGAGTGGAGTCCAGGGAGAGCAAGGGAGAACAACGCTGTCTCTGGACCCCACAGGCTGGGCCAGGAGCTGTTTCTGCCCCAGGTGCTTGCCCTCATGCTTGCTTTCTTCTGGAGTGGCTTTAGACCCTCCTCCAGGGCCTCTGGGCTGTGAGGTTGGGAAGAAAGCCAGGCTTCTGTGAGGTGAGGTGGGAAACCGTGAGATGTTTCCACCAGAGCCTTGCTCAACCTTGCTTCCCAGCTTACGCCTGCAAACTGCTCTGTCGCTGCCGCGTGGGCTCCGGGCTCCACTTCTGGCTGCATGCTCCCACCACTGTGCTCTCAATCACTCCTGCCTTTCCTGCCCTCCCAGAACCCCCACCACACATCCCATCTGCCTCTTCCTCCTAATTAAGGGCCACTGCAGAGAAAGATGGGCTGGCTAACCCATGGGATTTAGCTTATGAGAACAAAGCACAATTTTTCAGGACTGAAGATGCCTTGAGGTGCCTTGGAACTGGCTTTGGAAATAGCTCTCTGCCCCTCCAGCGATGAACTCATCAGTTATTCCCAGTTTATAAAAAAGGAAAAGCTGATTGGGTCCACATTTGCCTGCAAGTCTCCTTGGGAAAGTTGGGCTGCTAAATATTTACAAGATCAGGTTAAGGAGACAGACAGGTGGAAATACCGGCCAGGTCCAAAGAAGTTAGTCCCAGGTCATAGGAATGGCTTGGTGCAGTTGGAACGGGTGATAAACCAAGAAAACTTTCTTCCTACATATGTCTTAAGGATAGACGGCCTTGCTGTGCCTCTTGCTGATGTCTTCCTTTATTGACGCTTGCTGATGCGATTGTACATAGCCTTTCTATATAGGTATAGATATATTATATATGCATATATAAAACATCTCACTATGCCCACCCCCCAACAGTTACACTGTTGGGGCGAGGGCATAACCACGTCTCAGTGTTTCCTAGTAGATTCACCAAAGGTTCCTTATGGAATGTTCTTTATGCTTTTTGGGGAGAGCCCAGCTGCCCACTTATGCACATCTAGGTTCTACATGCTGTTTGGCAGTTGGAAGGAGTGGTTGGGAGGGAAGAGAAGCTTAAATAAATGGTCTTCTGAGACCTGACTGCTGGGAGCAGGCTGAGTTTCTTTAGCGGTTTGTCTGGTTGCTTGGATCTGTTGGCTGCAATAAATACACTGTCTCCCCTGAATATCTCTCTAGTGTGGCGCTTTTTGTTTTGTTTGTTTGTTTGTCTTCCAGGGTAGGGGTAGGAGGAGACTGGGGGAGGGGAGGGTTTTTCTGGGAGTCTGATGGGAAGCCCTGATGCTCCTTCAAGCCCGGACACCATGCATCCTGCTGAATCTGAGGGCCACAAATCACTACTCACCTTGCAAGAAAAAAAAAAATGAAGTCTACCTGCCCCACTCCTGTTTTTTCAATCTGCTTGCTCTTCTGAACCCCAGAGGACTCCATCCTCCACAGTGCTTACTTTGAGACAGGAGACTGAGCATCCGCTTACGGTTACTTCTGGGATGAAGACGACCCTTACACACCCAAGGTTGGCTGCTCTGCCAATGCCGCCTGCTCTTCCCATAGACAGATGGACCATCCTTCCTGCTCCCGGCTTCTTAGCAGTGTCTGACTAGGTAGCCAGTTCTCAGGCTTGCTCTGGAATCCAGAAAGAGAGGATGGCAGCTGGTCAGAGAGCACCAGTGCAGCTTCAGTGGAGAGGGTGGCTGCTGGGAAGTCTCTGTCTGGCAGCTTCTGTCTCATCTGCATTTGTATCATGGTATCCTATTTACATAGTGCTGACTCAGCCTTCAGACATTCAAGGACCAGAGAGATGGTTCAGTGGCTAAAGGTACTTTG
The DNA here is from genome assembly GCA_001685075.1 of Bramus lutescens. Lineage (NCBI taxonomy): Eukaryota > Metazoa > Chordata > Mammalia > Rodentia > Cricetidae > Bramus > Bramus lutescens. The sequence goes on along the minus strand of LOEQ01001165.1, from coordinate 223,722 downwards.
CTACAAAGTCCAACATCTTCCATGCCTGGGACTCACATGACAGAAGGAGAGAACCAACTCCTGCATATAAACACACACACACACACACACACACACACACACGCTAAAAGTATAAACAATGTTCAAGACAAAGATCATCCTTCTGTCTAGGGACTTAAACTTTCTGAATGTCAAGGAAAGTGTGTAAGTAATTGGTCATTTTTCTCTAATATTTCTGCCTGTTCTCTGGCTACCCGGAGACCCTCCTTAGTGGTTAGTGGTCAGGAATACTCTAGGAAGATCTCAGGACTAGTAGCCCTAATACTTGTAATGGTCACAGATGTGACCTGAATGAGACATCAGGAAGGAAGCAGCAGTGTTAAGCAAAGATGACTAGGTGGCTAGCATTAGGGGAACCAGAGGGTCTTGGGTTAGGAAGATACCTATTCCCTGGAGCCCTTGAGTCCTCCTAAAAGCAGTATGTCAGAGAGGGTGTCTTCGTGCTCAACAGAAAGAGAAACTGAGGCAAGAGACTAAGTAGAAGAGACTCTAGGGAGTCTATCTGTTTCCTTCAGGGTAAACAGACATAGGCACCTGATGCTTGGCCTTGTCACCATCAATCATTCTCTCAGAGAGAGAGAGAGAGAGAGAGAGAGAGATTCTCTCTCTCTCTCTCTCTCTTTCAATAACATTTGGAAGGTTTGGACTGGGCCTGACTTCTAGGAGGTGGAGATTCAGGCATTTACCTTAGTTTGATGTCTTTGACCTGCTTGAGCTCAGATGGGATAGTTTTGATTGCAGTTCCTTGCCTTGGGGGAGAAGACTTCTCATCCTACCGCCTTCTCTGATTGGTCAGGCCATTGGCTTCCTGAGTTCCTCAGCCAGCTGAGAGGACCAAGCCAAGCTATTCCTTCACTATCCTGATGGGAAGCCACTTGTGGGATAGGAATCTGGACCACAGGAAGGGAGCAAGCAAATAGATATTTCCAATCCCCAGGGATGGGATGGCCTCACAGAATTCACAGCCAAGCCTTCTCAGTGTCCTAAAGGGGAAACTGAGGACCAGAATTTGCTTAAGGCTGCATGCTGAATCAAGAACAGAGAGGGTCTTGTAGTGGATTCAAAAATTACCACTCTTCCCTTCCTACAACCCTTATCTAGTGCGGGGCCTACCTCAGCACAGCAGCCCATGACAGCCCAGCCTCTGTTCTGTCCCTTTCTAGTGACTTGTATGGGTATAGGGGGAGGCTCATGCTTCCTGAAAGGCTCAGTTTTCAAAGCTGAAGTTCAGAGATGAGAAGTCACAGGGTTGGCCAACAGCAGAGGCAGGACTAGAGCCCAGGTCTTTCTTCCCCAAGCTGACCTGATACTCACGGACAAGAAGACCACTTTCCCTTAGTTCTCCTTCTGAGTCCCATTTCACACTCATTGCCTGGCTTGCTTTACATTGATTTGCACGCCTGCTCTTTTTAGGTTATGGGTCTGCCACCCATCTTGCAGGGGAAGGGTGGCATCCACACACAGCTGAGAGGCAACTAGGACACGGCTTGGTGGGGTGCACACTGGACACATGGATGTATGACAGCTGGACCAGCTCCAGTGAGGTCTCCTGACCTTCACACCTTCATCACTGTCACCTCTGGGACTCAGAACATCCCCGCTGCTGGGACCTCTACAGGAGGGGCCCTGGTGGCTTTCCTCCTTCTCACTGAGTCTCATTTGGAATCACCCCAGGTTCTAGCCATTTCTCATACCCAAGGTGCCAGCTACTTCCCAAGGGAGGCTCCAGCCAGCGGGTGAGAGTTCCAGGGACCCAGGAGCAGGGAGCCCAGCCTGGGACCCACATCTTGAATTCTACCATGACATACAGAGGAATCAACGAAGGACCCTATTCCCCTACAGCACAGAAAAGACTCCAGACTAAGATGAAGGAGAAAGGCTGGGGGTGGAGGAGGGAGAACTGAAGGCCCGAGAGCAGATAAATAGGAATCAGGGAGTAGATGGTGTGGTAATGCAGTTTCTCTTTCTCTGGCAATGATGACCTTAAAAGTCCAAGAGGTGCTACGGAAAGAGACTGAATAGACCCTGGACGCTGAGTTTGGCTGCTTGGGATTCTATGGAAGGTGGCAAAGCTACCTTTATCCTGACCCCAGCTGCCTCTGTTTCTTAATTGCATCTATAAGCCATTTATCCCAACAGGGTGAGCGGTCCCCCCACCTCTGCATGGGCACAAAGGCAGAGGGAAGAGGGCACACTTAGCCAGGAAGGGAAGTGTGCATCCCAGCTGTTGGCAAACACAGCGGGGCAGGCTGTGGTCATGCGGTTCAGACTGCTCTCCTTCCGCCCAAGGCAAAACACTAGGCCTGGTTGGCAGAGGCGGCTATTGATCCAGTGGAGGTCAGCTGTGCAGGCGACAAATTTCCCAAGGTAATGAGATCTCCACTCCGGAAGATATTCAAGCACAGCTTAGAAGTGTTGTCAAGAAGGTTCGAGTATCGGGTAGTACCTTTAGGTAGCCTTTAGGACTGCTGACAAAGGTCCTCCCAGTCTTTATTTTAGGACTCACATGAGAGAAGCAGGGTTAACCCTTCCTTGCTGGGAGATAAATAAGACTGATGTCGATCCCTTCGTCATTCTATTTAGCCATGGTCTTCCCTGGGCCCCCTTTGTACCCTGCTTTTTACACTGACTTGTTTTTTTGTTCATTTGCACTGCACATGTGTGTGCATGTGGAGGTCAGAGGGCAACTGCAGGAGTTGGTTCTCTCCCTCCACCATGTGGGGCCTGAGGACTGAATTCAGATTGTCAGGCTTGGCCACAGGCACCCACGGAGCCCTCTCACCTGCCCTACCTATACTCCCTTGCTCACATCTTCACACGAAGTGGTGGGGATGGGAGTGTTGGCAAACGCCATGTAGATTGAGAAAATAGGCTGGAAGATGGGGAGAAATGTGAGACCCGGCGCCCTGTGGAGTGTCTTTCCAAAGACAGAGCCAAGTTTAACTTGCTTCCTTTGGCCCGCCAGCCAGGGCTGTGGATTCCCCTGTCTTTACAGATAAGATGAAAGTCCTTGCCCCTCCCCTGGGTGCCTTTCTTTACTTCTTACCTCTCTGGCTCTGCCAGAGACTATTGTCCCTCTCCACTGCAGCTGGCCCTGTTGGTAGGACAGGGGATAGCTTTCATCACATCCTACCTGACTGAGCTTGAATGACAGTGGGCTAGACCTTAGGGGCAGTCACTATTTATTAAGTAGCTGTCGTGTCTGGCACCAGGCACTGAGCAAGGTGCACTGTTTCAGTCTAGCTAAGCATAAAGACACACCCCAAATGCTCATTCCTTTCGTATGTCTGCAGGTGGGGAAACAAAGTTCTGCTGCAGTAAGCGCATGTACAAACGAGGTGATAAGGCTAGGAAAGTGCAGAGCTGACTTAAAGACCAGGGCCACGGGAAGCCAAGGCCTTCACTTTACATTCAGAACGACAGTGGAGTGGCTTTCCGCAGTCCAAAGACTTAGGGGCAGGTGGAGGAAGGGTGTAGTGGAGCCGAATCCAAAATGGTCACAGATGATGTAGGGGTCAAATGGAGCAGAAGCAAAGCTTTCCTAGAGTCCTCTGATGTCCCATTTGGGTCTGGCGCTCTTACTCCCTGGCTCTGTGTGTACAGTGGCGGCCTCTGCTGGCCACCTTCTCCCCACCTTCTCCCCACCTTCACCCCTTGGCCGCTAGCTCCTCTTGTCACTAATGCAAGCCTGTGAGCCTCCTTACCCTCCCAGCCTGAGCTCTCTCAGTCCTATGGCTTCTCCTCTGCCTGTCACACTCTAACTGCCTGAAGCTGCCTTCCACCCAGGGATGGGTTCCACCCCTTTCCACTTCTCTTCTTGTTCCCTCCTCTCCACACTGTCCTCTCTTCCTCCCTGGCATACCTCCTCTCCTTGCTGCACCCCCTTACATGTCAGGATTGGAATATTAGGGAGTCCAGCCTGGCACGCTACATAGTTTGGTATTTTGGTATTTGGTGCCCATTTAAGGGGCAGGTGAGGGTCCTGTTTCAGGAGCACATGTAGCCACTTAGCTAATAGGATAGTTTCCTGACAGACAGCAGCTGTAATGGATAACAAACCTTCCCCAAACCTCTGGATTGCACGCTTCTTGAGCCCCAATCCTCCATGGATAAGAGAGCAGGGTACTTGGTGACCCAGGAAGCAGAGTTAAACATAGCTCTCGGGTGTTGGTTAGGGTGGCTAAGATTCTTCCCAGGGGCTTCAGTTCCCACCCTGGTGTAGTTCCCAAGAAAGAGATGCCCAGGACTCACCCATCTTTGAGCTGCTTCTAGAAGTGGGCACACACCCCTCTCCAGCTTGGGACTGTCCGGCCAGGAGAGACAAGCTTGGGAGGCTTGCCTCCCTCCTCCCTTTGCCCTCCTCCTTCCAATGAGCTCATCCGTCTGGGGCTCCCCATCCCCCTTTGCCTAAGGGTGTTTGGACAGAACCTGGCAGAAAGTGAGGAAAGAAGGGATGGAGGGAATGTCTGCTTACCTGCCTATGCCCTGAGCCCCTAGGAAGTGGAGGCAGTGAGAAGAAAGAGAGAACTCTCCTCAAGAGGAGAGACTGTGAGAGTTTAGCTTTCTACCAACTCACTGATGCCCCGGGAGCCCTGAACTGAGGTGGCCTTGCAGCATCCTTTGCCGGACCGATGATCAGCCACGTGCCTGCGGGCTGGTTTGGTGCATGCTGTCTTGTTAACTCTCTCAGCACCTGCCAAACTTCTGTGCATGCTGAGGGAGTGGCTGAATGAGGCAGCCACTGAGCCAAGGGAGGGGGTGACTGGGGAGGGGCTGAGCGTAGACTCAGATACTCTAGAAAGAAGCTCCAGAGCATTGGTCCAGACAGCATCAGCCAAAGCCCCCACCCATCCAAGAGGCAGAAGAACTTGCAGGCTTTTAACTTTAATGCAGAGTCTGATGCTTGAAGTCGAGCTGAGATGGGGGCCCTGTTTACAAGTTGAGAGGAACCAAGGGTAAGCAAGATGCAGAGGCAGCTCTTGGTAGGGATCCAGCGCCTGAAGGGAGCCAGAAGGTGAGGGTGTAGGGCGAGCTTCTGCAGAACCCTCAGTCAGTGGTACTGTGCTTACAGTGCCTGCAGTTACCTGCAGTGTCCTGAGAAGAGTGTGCAAAGGCCTCTGGGGGAAGAGGCAGGAGAGGCAGTAGGCAGTGGAAAAGGGCAATGGGGAGCCCCAGGGGGAGGAAGTGCCCTGCCAGGCTTCTGCAGTTTAGGAAGAATGCCTCTTGAAACAGCTCTGGAGACCTCATCCTGTATCTGATAGCCTTCCCTTTGGCACAGAGTCCTGGCCCACTTGCTGGGAACTGACAGAGGAAGTCTTCTATCCACTGGCCAGGGTCACCTGTAGAAGGTGATCCTGTTGAACAAGTGAGCATCTTCTGGTGTCAGAACCACTCTGAGGTCTCCATTTCTGTGGTCCTGCCCCCCTCTTCAATGAATACTCTAGATGCTTCCCTGTTCCAGAAACAGCCCCCCCCCAACTCTATTCAAGAGGCTTAGGAAAGTGGGTTTTCTGCTGAGTCAGTTGTCTGGTCTGATTAGGGGTGCTAACCTACCTGAACTTCCAAGAAAGCATCTCCTTCCACTTCAGCCTGGGCTATCTCTGCCAGCTTGAGAAATGGATGATTCCCTGACAGCTGTTTGTCTCTGACCCAACCCATCTCAAGGTCCCTGCAAACTTCGAGGGATTTCTGAGCCAAGCCACCCAGATTTGGGTGTGTCACCCACTCCTAAGAATCAGGATGGCCAGGGGCACCAACGGGGCTGTGGCATCAGACACCCAGCTTCCTGAAAGGAACTGCATTTCATTTGCTCTCCTGTGACTGGAGGCTTCTGATAGAAGAAAGGAGTGGCTAGGGTTGGCCTAGAGTTTTCCAAGGCTGGGGAGAAGGAATGGACCTTCCACACCCTGTCCCTTGGCCTCCTCAGGGACCTCTTAGCTCTGTTACTTTACTGGCTTTCTGCAGTGTCTGGAGGGAGGCGCTCTATAAATGTGAAACCCTCTGAGGCCACCACAACTTAGAGTTTCCCAAGCCCTTGTTCTGCCCTGCCGGGGGCCCTGCTAGTGTTCAGAGAACTGTCAGCTGTGTGAAGGGTAGAAACCAAACAGCGGAGAGGCACCAATCCTGGATTGAAGGTGATTTTGTAGGTGGCCTTGGCTCATACATACTCCTTCTCTGGCCCACATCTTCATGCCTGGCAGCAGGCAATGGTATGGTAAGGACCCTAAAGAATCCAGGTAACAGCAAGAGATGTGGGGGGAGGGCACTCAGGGGAACTAGTCACCTTCCTCTACCACCAGGGTCTAAAGATATCTCTGGAGTCGTCTTCTCCCCCCTCTCACCTCAGCCTACTGCTCTGAGAAACATGACCCTGCTGTAAAAATAACATGGGCAGTGTGGAACCTGGCCTTGTCTGCAGGGCGGAAGGACCTCCTGGGGTAAGCAAAGGTCAAGCCTCTCCTGGCCATGGCTTTGCCCCTGAGGCCCCAGGCTTCTGTGAATTTGCTGTGTTCTGTGAACTTGATGTGTTGTGTGTTCACCCTGTGTGCCTAGATCTCTGCTAAGCATGTTACCATGTGTTTATCTCCCCAGGTCTTCACATCCAGTCCCACTTCTAATGTTGGCAAGGCCTGCGGCAAGATACAAGAGCAAAAGGCACATGGGTCTAAATGTAGGTTATAAATCAGGATAATCAGCTAAGCGAGGTGACTCACACCTTTAATCCTGGCACTCAGGAGGCAGAGGTAGGTAGTTCTCTGAGTTGGGAGCCCAGCCTATAGGTCTATAGGACTACACAGAGAAATCCTGTCTCAAAATAAAAAATAAAAAAACAAAACAAAAACAACAACAACAAAAAATCAAACCCCAAACAAGAAACAAAACAACAGAAACAACAACAAAAAATCAGGACAGTAAGTTTATCTCCTATCCTCTGCCTCTGACTGTTTTTCCTGGAAGATCTAGAAGGTCCCGTCCAAAATGGGAATTTTCAGACTTTCCCCTAGTTGTCTTGCTTTGGTGGCTGCTCCTTCATCAACAGGAACTCTAGTGCATACACAGGAACCACCCACCTGCTCATCAAGCTTGCCTGAGGGTCTATGGACACACTCCTCATTTCAGAGGACAGACTGGAGAGGAGCCCAATTCAGACACCCTGAAGAGGAAATTCCAGACCCATGGACACCCCCAAACTGTTCAGAACTGAGAGGAGGTGCGTTCCCTGTTACGGTCCCCTGGAGTCATGGAACAGCATGAGGTCCTCTAAAACTAGGAGCCTAAGGTTGTCTTCCCTGTTATCCTGGGTTGAGGATGATGCTGTTTTTCATGACCTCAGGAGGTAAATATTATGAGGTCACCATCCAGCAGAGGAGCGGAGACTTCTCCAGAAAGTTGTGAGCCTTCTTCCGAGTTCTCCAGCAGCAAATGCAGGCATCAGAGTTGTTCAACTAACTACCTTGATAACGACAATGACGAGGCTAAAGAAGAAAACAGCAGGGTTCTCCCCGCAGATATTTAACTTTCTGCATACAACCTCAAGGGTCTCTTATGGCGCTGAAGCCTACCAGGGACTCCAGTTTTGAAGATGGGTGGCGGGTGTGGTGCTATGCTTACAGAAGGGAAGGAGGATGTGTTTCCAAGGTTTAACTGATCTCCAGATAGAGAAGATTTGTCCTGAAGGTTTGGGTAGCTGACTGGAAGGGTCTTCAGGGGCATACCCGGTGTTTACGATTACCGACACTTCCCTCCTCCGCCTGCTCAGCACTGGGGGGGAAAGTACGCTCTCTCCAAATGTCTGTCACTAGCCCTCTAACATGCATAGAGTCTGCAGAAATGGGTTGATGGGCGGTGTACAGGGGCAATTTACGGGTGAAACTCGGTTTCCCACGGCCTAAAAGCCACCCACAGAGCGAATGAGCTGCGTGGCAGGAGGCGACGCGTGCGGGTCCAGGTCTGCACCCGGT
>LOEQ01001165.1:193815-208320 GCA_001685075.1 Bramus lutescens | reverse complement strand
TGCGGTGGGAGAGTGGGGGTCGGGCAGAGGGATGTCCTGCAGTGGGGGTGTGGGGGGCAGAGGGATGTCCTGTGGAGCGTGTGTGTGCGCGTGCGTGCATGTGTCTGTGTTGAGGGGTGGCAGAGTGTGGAGGGTGTGTGCGAGTTAGGAAAATGTCCTGTGGAGGGTGTTGGGACGCTGCGGGGTTGTCATTGTGGTTCGTAGGGTGAGGGTGCGGAGAGTGGCTGCCCGGTGATGGGGAGGACCCGCGCTTCACTAGATCAGGAGGGGTCTGTGCCCCTGCTGCATGCCCCCAATAGGTTCGAATGACCTCCGCAGAGTTGCGCTCTGCCTGCTTCATCCTGCGTCCTCGCGCTAGCAGTCTGTGTCCACCCGCGGCCACGTTTCCATCATAACAGGCCGGTCGTCGCCCTTCTCTCTTCGGGATCCCGTTGCGTGGTCGGAGCGCTGGACTCACTAGCCAAGCAATCTCCATCCCTAAAGTGTCTCACTGCTCCTAGTTCCAGTGCGGGGACTGCGGCGGTGCCTTTCCACCTGAGGACGTTTTGACCCTCACCCGCAACTCTCAAACGCCACCAGGGGGTGCGCTACGATCTAGAGAAGGCTTCCCGTCGCCCCCCACCCAACCCCCACCCCACACCTTGCAGGTGAAGGGAGTTCCAGAGCTGTGCTTACTTGCCTCCGGACCCATGTGAAGGGGTGGAGTCACAGGTTCCAGTACAAGGAAAGAAAAAAAAAATCCACTAGACCCTCCTTTTCTTGGGCTGGGGTGACCCCTCGTGGTCATTCTGAGTACTACAGGGCCACCAAGAAAGAGTCAGAATTCAGTGCTAATCAGGCCAAGAGGATATTGAAATGCGCCCAGGCCGGGTAGATATTCTATAGAGAAACACCTTCCCTTCTGAGGATGCCAAAGGCCTCTTTGCCTGGCAAAGCCATTCCACCCTGCCTGAGAGTGCCCTTAAAGAGCTTCCTGTGAGGTTGTATTAAGGGAGGCTGTGTCCCTTGTACAGGTCTCTTCTTGCTCCCTGTGTCCTGGTCGTTGGAGGTGTCTGTGGGAAAGGCCACCACCATCTACGCTATCAATGGCTCAGCGATCCTGCTGCCTTGCACCTTCTCCAGCTGTTTTGGCTTTGAGAATCTCTACTTCAGGTGGTCCTACAATAGCACGGATACGTACAAGATAGTAAGTGGGGTGATCATGTCCTCCCCTGCCTGTTTCTCACGGGCGGATGCCTTCAAGCCCAGGCTCCAGTCCCTTCTGGGATAAACTCCACCATGATGATCCCAAGAACCCACCATTTGTTGCCCTTTCTCTCAGAGTCCAGGTAGAAGGACTGTTCCCATGGTGATGCAAGAATTTGGGGTCTGTTGGTAATTTTGGCTAGACTTTGTTGTCCTGTCTTGAGGAAAACCTGCCACTTGTATATTTGCAGAGAAATTAAAAGTTTAGCAATCAGGAGAAAGAAACTGTTGGCTGAGGGCAGTGTTTGGAAGGACAGGAAAGGGAGCCAGAGAGGGTAAGCCAATCACAGATGTGGATAGAGTTCTTTGCAGCCTGGCAGGGGTTCTTCTCCCAGAGTAAATGGGGAAGCCCCAGGAGTGCAGCCTTAGAGGGAGCTGATGGAGAGAGCTGTGGCATCAATCCAGGTCCTGATTGAAAGAGAAGATTCAGTGAGGTAGAAGGTACAGTGTAAGTGAAGGCTGGGTGGGACGTGCAGAGAGAAGTGTGTGTGTGTGTGTGTGTGTGTGTGCATGCATGTGCGTGTGTGAGAGTGTATGTATGTGAGTGTGTGCATGCATGTGCATGTGTGAGTGTGGTGAGTGTATGTGTGTGAGTGTGTGTGAGTGTATGTGTGTGAGTGTATGTGTGTGTGAGAGTGTGAGTGTATGTGTGTGAGAGTGTGTGTGAGTGTATGTGTGAGTGTGTGAGTGTGTGTGTGAGTGTGTGTATGCACACGCATGTGCTATTTGCAGGGGCACTGTGGGGGGAAAAGACTTTTATGAAAACAGCAGCCGGTGTGCTGTTTTTCAGGGAGTCCTTGAGGACACAGGTTTAGTTTGAAACAGGCAGAATTCAGGTCAGGCAGAGCTATAGCCACTGGCAGAGAGAATGGAGGAAAATGAAGGGTCTTTCTGGGCACGGACAGGGTTGGCGCTCAAGGGAGGCTGCTGTGATTTTTGACAACTCTGATCTTTTCCTGCCCCAGCTCATAGACGGCATTGTGAAGAACGAGAAGTCTGACCCCAAGGTGAGGATGAAGGATGATGACCGCATTACCCTGGAGGGCTCCACTAAGGAGAAGATGAACAACATCTCCATCCTGCTGAGTGACCTGGAGTTCAGTGACACCGGCAAATATACCTGCTTCGTGAGGAACCCCAAAGAGAAGGACCTGAACAACTCTGCCACCATATTCCTCCAAGTGGTTGACAAGTGTATGTAGTGGGGGCTGGTGGGGGTGGTAGGGTAGGAAGGACTTGGGGTGAAATGGCAAAGTAGGCCATGCTGGCGATTTCTTTCTCTTTACACTTGCAAGAGTTACTGGAGTTACATATGGAAGCTAGAAGAAGTCAGCTATGGAGTGGCTTGGGAATAGCACTGAGTACCTTTGAACCTTGATTACCTAGTCCATAGAATGGACACATGGCTGCCTTCTGCCAGGGTGACTGTGGAGGCCAGGGGAGCTAGCTGGGAGTGTTTGGTGCCATTAGGCTCTCTGCATGTAGATGGTCTTTGCTCCTTTGTGTACAGCATTAGCAAGTATTGGATGGCTGTCAGGTGTTGTCGTAAAAGATGCTGCGACTGGCACACAGAATTCTTTGTGGAGTGTGTAGTTCAGACTAAGACAAGCAGATAGATAGCCCCAAGTAGACAGCACTGGTACAGATGCTTCCCAAAGAAATAGAATTAGGTGTGGTCCTTCCCTATGGAATTGGATACAGGTCGGTCAATTAATCAGTGAGGGTATTGAAGACAAGAGCCAGGTAGCCACATGCCTCTACTCCAAGGAGGTGGTTAGAGAAGCAAAAGGGGATAAATAGGTGAGAAGTTAGGTTGGGCACCTTGCAGCTGAGGATGCTGGAAGATAATGCCTTCTGCATGTCCCCACCCATGGCCAAATCAAGAAACCCTGGAGATGGGACAGCAGGAGTTGAAGTTGGGTTCTTCCAAGGGCAGAGCCTGAGGTCATCGAGGCAGTCTTTCCTGAGTCTGGGGTTACACCTGCAAATAGTGTCACCTCTTCTATAGGTTTAGATTCCTGTCACTCTGCTCTGTGCTTGGCCTTTGCAGGAGGAGCAGGGAAGGGGCCCGGCACTGATAGAGTGTTTGTGGGTGTCAGGCTCTGAGTTAGAGCTCTCGTTTTAGCTCTGTGGCTCTTCCCAGGTGGCTCTTGTCTCTGTGTAGAGTTTTCAGCCTTCCTTTCACATGGCTGAGGTGATTCAGAGTGCCGAGGTCCGGGGTGAGCAGGATGGAAGCTTTGCTTTCCTGACCCCTACCTAAGGGAGTAATGCAATTAAACCAGGAGTGTGTGCTGCATAGATAAGATAAAGCCACAGGGGAAGCCGAAGGGGTTCACAGGGTGGCTAGGGAGGCTCTGCTGGGAAAGGTGACAGAGCCGGGATGTCTGAAGACAGCAGGAGAGGAAGCAGAGATAGCTGAGAAATAAGTTTGTGACTTATAACTGGGATCTGTGGGCCTCATTCTGACTTAACCCTTGACTTGTGTGTGAGTGTGTGGGAAGAGCTACTGGGAAGGGTGCAGGAAAGAGGTCCTCTGGTGTGTATGCTTAGCTGGAAAGGTACCGTGCTCAGGCCTCTCCTGTCTTGGTTGACCTGAGAAGGCCATGACCTGGAGGTGGGGCTGCCAGCTTTAGATTGTGTGTGGTGGCTTTACACGATTCTGCTCCCACCTACTCTTCCCTCTTCCAGTGGAAGAAGTGGACAATACAGTGACACTCATCATCTTGGCTGTGGTGGGCGGGGTCATTGGACTTCTGGTCTGTATTCTGCTGCTGAAGAAGCTCATCACCTTCATCCTCAAGAAGACCCGAGAAAAGAAGTGAGCTGACTCCCCATCACTCTTGTGTGCCATCAACCCGTGCCCTCTCCCATGGCCCTCGCCTTCCACCTCCATCCACCCCTGCCAGTGGTAGTATCACCTCTGTCTCTTCATTCTCCACTCCTTCTGATGCCACTGCTGTCCTTTGCTGTCCCTACAGCCCTTACCCCGACTCTCTCTCAACCTCTCTGTCTGCCCTTCCCCCATCCCATCAGTCTTTCTCTTCCCATTTGCACCACCTGCCCCAAAGCTCACCATACGATTTAGGAAGTCTACTTATTTTCCGAGTTATGCTTCTCATTTTGGCTCTCTTTTATCAGAGAAAATGTGAATTCATGTATAGAAAGCCTAGAATGGAAAGACTTTTTTAGGGAGATGAAAAATTCGGAGAATTCAAATGGGAGAGGCAGAAACAAGGTCTGACACATGAAGACAGTAGCTCATGCCTGCAATCCCGGTAGTTGAGAGTCAGGCTTACAAGGAGCCTTTTGAGTTCAAGACCAGCCTAGTCTATACTGTGAGGCCCTGTTTCAAAGCCAAAGCTAAACTAAACTAAACTCTGCTAAAATCTAAAATGGTGACATGACCTCCCAGGAAGTCTTAGAGTAAGTTCAGTTATAAAAATAGATATCTAGGGTCAGGGATGTAGCTAAGTAGTGTTGTGCTTGCTATATGTGTGAGATATTGGGTTCAATATAATTTTTTTTTCTGGAAGGAGGCGGAAGACAGGCAGGTATAGGGGCTGTGAGCCCAGGCCCAGAATTTTCTCAAACAGTGTCAGGCTGGCTTTAAAGCAGCAGGTGAGGAATCTTGCAAACCAGAGCAAGGAAAAGGCATTAGGAAACTGTTCTAGGGAAGATGGGCGATGAGGCATCATCACCTCATCTGGGACAGAATAAAAAGAAAAGGCCAGGAGGAGGGCACAGGGCTGGGTGCAGGGAGCCACCCGCTCACCCCTAATCCCACCTGCCTCTCACCAGTGTCCCCTCTCTCCCTCTCCTCTCCAGGAAGGAGTGTCTTGTGAGTTCCTCTGGGAATGACAACACAGAGAATGGGCTTCCTGGCTCCAAGGCAGAAGAGAAGCCACCCACAAAAGTGTGAGGCCCTGCTCGGGCCAAGCAGCGCAGCGCAGGGAGCCTCACTTTCTAATGGTGACACGGATACCCGAGTCCTGTCTGTAGACACCCGCTGAGATGTGTGCTGCTTGGCCCAAACTGTAGTCTCTCTGAGCAGAAGGACCTGATCCTGTCCTGTCCAGGCTGTGCTACCATTCTCCCCCTAGCCAGGGATTCCCAGGGCAAGGGCTGTCTAGGGGAGGAAGCCTATAGGAGGTCGAAGAAAGGGAAAGGCAGGGCTGGAGGGGTGTGGAAGGGTTGGTCCCTGGCACCTGGGAAAATAGGGTCCCCTTTAGACTTCCCACCTCTGTGAACCCTCACTTTCCCCTCACTTTTCCTACTCATCTTTCACCAGGAAATTGGGGTGACCAGAAGGCTGCTCCCAAAGCTAGGGTTCAGAGATGAGCACTTGAGATGCTGGGAATGTGCTAAAACTCTGGGGTGGAGTCTGCTGGAGGTGGGGCCAGTTCAGAGATGCTGGCTGGGCTTTTAAGGATGTCAGGCTTCCAGAAATTCCTCCAGAAGAGACTTCTCTTCCCCCCACCCCAGAACACCTGCACACACTGTTCTGGCTTCCTGTCCAGCCTTCTGCTCTGAATTTGTAGGACCCCCCACCCCCAGGTCGGCCTGGGTGCCCTGAACTTCAAGTCTACCTAGCCTGTCTTTGCTCTCGGTTGCAGTAGCCGAGGAGGCTTGTGGTGAGGCCCTCCATCCTCCCTGGAGCACTGGGATGCTATGTGCATCTTTTCTCGCTTTGCTTTTTGGATTTCAGAGGTGGGAGAACAGCGCCTCCAACCTCCCAGCCTTTGGAATGTCTATCCCAGCCCTATAGGACTGACAACCCTGATCCTTGGCATGGCTGGACCATGCCACCCTGGCTCTCCCAGAGCTCAGTTTTCCCCACTTCTGCCCTTCTCTTGAAACAGCTGATGTTGCCACCTTACTTGAGGAATGGTTTCCTAGGACCTTCTATCCTATCCCTTTGCTCCTCCTATGTCCCTCCAGCACATCTGGCCTTTCCCTGCCCCCAAATCCATCCTTCCCCAGCCCTGGGTCTGCCTTTGCCTCAGGGACCCTTGTTTCCAGAGAAGGCCCTTGGCTTCTTTCTGCCCAGCTGGGTCAGCTCCTCTCCCAGCCTGAGGTTGAGGAGGAGCAGAGAGCGGGTTCTTATGCCCTCTCTCCTTCCTGCAGAGCCGGTTTGCATACCCCTTGAGTGTGGGGCTAGATTGTGCCTTAGCTCCCTTAGTCCTGGTTCTTACCCCATTTTCCTTTGGCTCACACTCCTTGACTTAATTCCACAGTCTGGTGTGACAATGGTGGGGTTCCCCAGCTCTCCTCCCCAAGGCCACAGGGGAGGCCATGCAGCTGGGGCTGTGTTAACAATGGCCCTTTGGCTGGTGGCAGTCTTGAAGACACCTGTGGGGTGTCTTGTCCTTGTCGTGAAGATGGGATGGCATCGGATGTGGGACCTCTAGGTGGGTTTGATTGTGGGGGGTCGCTATGGGATATGAGGTGTGATAACAGAGTACCTCCAACTCCCTCATCAGGTTTATCATACCCTTGGGTCCCCAGAAGATGAAGACCAGTCCTCTTTCTAGGGAGTATAAGGACTGCTGCAGCCTCTGCGCAGGAGTAGCTGAAGGTTACCCCAAAGTGGAAGGGGGGGACTAAGGAGCAATAGGGCCTGTAGGGGGCCTGAGGCTATGGCTCGCGTCTCTTGCCCAAGCCCAGGAGCTCACAAGTCCTTACCTCCTCTCCTCCTGACCTTTACATGAAACCCATTGTGGCTGGGGTAAAAGCTGCCCTTCTCTCTCTTTTTATTTCATTTGAGACAGAGTCTCAGGTAGCCCAGGCTGGCCTCCAACTTCCTAAGTAGCCAAGGCTCCTGACCTTCTGCCTCCACCACCCCAGTGCTGGGATGACAGGCGTGACCCCACACCCTGCTCCGAGCAACCTGGCACTGAGAGCAAACATGGCATCCGAGCCTCCAGCCAGCCATTCAGGAAACTTCCAGCTGCCTTCTCGTAAAACTGCTTTCTTCCCCAACACAGGAAGAGGCCAAGTGCTGTGGGCAATTCTTGCTTTCTTGAGAGGAAGCTGAGGCGTGTCACTGTTGGCTTACAGGCAACCCTTGCAGCTTCTCCCGTCTACCCAAAGGGTGAAGTCGTACCTACCTCACAGGACTGTTGTGAGGCTTGGAGATTGGTTTTGTTTTGTTCTTGCTTGGCCTGGAAAGGCATTGGGAAACAAGGCTTTTAATTGGAGAGAGTGTTTCACGGCTGTCCTGCCCGCATCCCTGTAACCCACATATGCCTCACACTCTTCCTCTTCCCTTCGTAACCATAGGAACCATAACTCTGATTGATGCTTAAAGTATCTTGTCCATGGCATTTTTTAAAATGAAGATGATTGGGAGTATGGGGGTAATTTTTTATTGTTGTTATCCCAATGCCTGTGATACTATTGGCATTTAATGGATAGGGATTAAGAGCACAAAACTTAGTCCTCTTAACAGAGAATGTCCGGTCCTAGTGCTAGCTTCATGCCTGTGCAGACATTGCCACAGACTGCATTACAATGTATACTCGCAAAACCATTTCCCCCAGCAAGACCCTCATGCAGGCAAGTTTTCAATAGTGATCTCAGGGTTGCTAAGGGTGCTCCCTGCACCACTGGGCTACAGAACCTCTTATACGGTTGACTTCGGGAAACCTGGGCCCATGCATTTGTGCTGACAGTGATGTCAGTGAGACCAAAGATGAAGCACAAGTCCCTCATCCTTGACCTCCGAGTAGACATCTGCCTTGGACGGCCCAGATCCCTCTATGGAGAAACTGAGCAGAAGGCAACTGGAACCAACTTGCAGTGCTGGAGGGCCCGAGAGCAGGACGGACAAGGGGGCAGAATGTCACACCTCTGGCTGACCAGCTTTTGTGGCGTCTGGGAGACAAGAGCATCCTTTAAACGGTGGGACTCGAAGGTGCTCTGGTGTGAAGTGGGTGTGGCAGGGTGTGCCCGGTCAGTCTGCAGAGGTGTGCCTGAAGGGAGTGCACTGTGCATGCAAAGAGCGATGCGAGATGGGGTGGGGGGGGGCTCTGCCTTTTCAGCAGCCTGAGCTGGAGACCGAGGAAGGGTCAGAGACGGAAACGAACAGCCACACTCCTGGATTCCACCGGGTGACTCCACGGACAGACAATGGCCATTGGTAGGCTGGGGCAGGGATGCCGAGAAGAAGGATTTGTGGGGAAATCCTCTAGCTTGCTGCACTTTATTTTGTCCCAGATTGGAGTCCCTGCTCTCCCTCCTCCCACTGGATATGCAGTGCTTTTGACTATCTTATGCATGGTTTACTCATCTGGCTTGGATGGCTGTACTCATAGTCAGTTTTCCTATATAACTTTATAGATCAAACAGGAGAGTGATGGGCCATGGGAGCCTCAGGTCCACGGGGCCTCTGGGAGGCCCCGATGTGCACACACCCACCACTGACTCTGGGAGGCCCCGATGTGCACACACCCACCACTGACTCGTGTTTAAGCACAGACTGAATGCGATTAGGTTGTCTTGTTCTCTACAACACATTTTGCACTGTAGGATTGAATCTAGCTTCGCTTTGGATGAAATAAAAATTATTTTTTAATAACTTGGGACTTGAGCTTTTTACTTTGGGTTGCTCGGGAGTTGAGCTCCAGCTTCATTTCCCACACTGACAAGTTTACCTTCTCTGACCTTTTGTCCACTTGTTGAAAATGTCACTGGCTCAGGTGAGATAGTACATGTCAAACGCCTCAGGGTTTCTGACATATCTGAGACATTTGTGTTGTTTTAATTCTGGTCCTTTGAAAAGCGGGTCCTTTCACACAGAAATTGATGCTAGACTGTGTGATTTGATGCCCTTAGAAACAACTCTGGAGCCACAAGATAGCTAGCATCCATCTGAAGGAGATTTTTATCCGACTACAAAGCTAAACAGGGAGTGGAGATCCTGAAGAAGGGATGTTGCTAACATGTTGGTCCTGCAAGCATAAGGAGCCCACTTAGAGTCTCATCAACAAAAGACTCCAGGTGCGGCAGCGTGCTCTTACAATCCCAGCACCCAAGAGTTAGAGACAAGTAGACCCCTGGGGCTCACTGTCGAGTCAGAGTGGTCTCCTTGGCAAGCTCTAGGCCAGTGAGAAACCCTGTGTAGGAAAAACCAGATGGATGGCACCTGACAAACTACACAGGTTTGCATCCACAAACACATGTGCATCTGCACACACATGTACTTACATGTATGCACACAGGATTAACCATCATGAGGGTACCTGCCTGGTATGTGCAAGGCCCAGGTTCAAGCCCCACCCCACCCAAAGAAGTTAACTGTCACAACTGTTACGGTTTAGATAGAAAATGTCACCATGAATGTATATTGAGTGTAATGTTGGCGGGGGCGGGGGAAAAGGCTTTTGTGAAGGAACCGGATCATGAGGGCTCTGATCCCATCAATGGATTAATATCATTATAGGTTCGTAGCTTAATGGAATTATTGGAAGGGGGTGGAAACCAGGAGGTGAGGCCCAGAGAAGGCAGGCTAGTGGGGATGTGTTCTTGAAGGCCATACCTCATCTTTGACTGTTCTCTCCCTTCCTGTCCGCCATGACATGCGCAGCTTTCCTATCATGCACCTCTACCGTGATGTTTCTACCTTGCCATGGGCCTAAGAGGAAGGGAACCAGCCAATTATGGCCTGAAGTCTCCCAGTACCCTGAGCCAAAGGAAATCTTTCTTCCCTTAAGCTGATTGGCTCAAATATTTTTGTTACTGCAGCAAGAACTGAGCAACACAGGCAACCACCAGTGAGATGTCTCGGATAAGCCAGCTCAGCTCTCTGTGCCTCAGCTTCCTCGCCTGCTGAGAGGGAGGAGTGATGTCCATTTTGTGAGGAACCTGCGAGATGAGGAACAGGGCAACATGTAAGAAGCACTTCAAAAACTGCAAAGAGTTGGCCATAGAAATCTAAGATATTTTGGAGCCAGGAGACAACTC
Source organism: Bramus lutescens (assembly GCA_001685075.1). Classification (NCBI taxonomy): domain Eukaryota; kingdom Metazoa; phylum Chordata; class Mammalia; order Rodentia; family Cricetidae; genus Bramus; species Bramus lutescens. The sequence continues at coordinate 198,114 of LOEQ01001165.1, read as the reverse complement.
TACAAGTGTCCAGCAAGAGCCTAAAGCTAAGGTCCCATTGAGACCACGTCAGACGGAAGGGAGGCAAGCGGAGATGAGGCAGTGGCTGAACTTACACCTCTTGCTCCTGGTCAGGAGGGGCTCTCAGCTGTATGAGGCAGAGCTGGGAGAGTAGTGGTTCATGTCAGAAAGTGACAAGTTGGTTGCTGTGGCTATGAGAGTTGTCCAAAACCAAAGCTCATGGTCTTACCTCATTCTGAGGTGTTCATCTGCAATGTTCCCCACTCACCCAGTCCTTCTAGGACAAAATAGCCAACTCTACCGTGACACACATTTTTCTCTCATTAACTCCTTAACTGCTCCCCCTGCCCCTTTAGCAAATCCCCTCAGCTCTATGCCAGAATACATCATGGACTTAGCTTCCTTTGGCTTTACCAATCTTACAGCCAGGGCCCAGGCAGCAGCCTTTCTGCGTTCCTCCTCTTCTCCTCTGAATGCCCACATATTGCCATTCTAGTTGTGGATAATGTGAATGAGCTTTTTCTGGTCCCATGCCAGCTCCCCTAATACCCTCTAATTTGAAATTGCTTCATACATGCTGCCTCATGTAATCCTCATGGGATTCTCATGATATAGACACAACTACCCCTACCTTACTGGCGATGGAGGTGAGGGAGTTGAGGCACAGAGGGCTGAGTTGTCTTCTCTAGTTGGTTTTCTCAGCTTCAGGCATCCTTTATAGGTAGCCAAGGACTCTGACCGGTCCCTTCCAGATCTATGGAGCTCTCTTTCCGTGATGCTCTCTCATGGCTCTCTGCCTGCTGGACCTTCTCTGCTTTGGTTTCGCTGACCTCCAGTGCTACCTCTGAGGTAGTTTAGATGAGAATGGCCCCCATAGGCTCATCTGAATACTTGGTCCCTGGTTGGTGGAACTGTTTGGGAAGGACTAGGAGGTGTGGGCTTGTTGGAGGTAGTGTGTCAATGGGGGTGGGCTTTGAAGTTTCAAAAGCCCAAGCTATTCCCAGGCAGCTCTTTCTGCCTCCAACTTTTGGATCAAGATATAAGATCTCAACTATCACTCCAATGCATGCCTGCCTGTGGCATGCTCCCCGCCATGATGGTCATAGTCTCACCCTCTGAAATGATAAAGCCCAATAAGTGATTTCTTCTCTAAGTTGCCTTGGTTATGGTGCTTTGTCACAGTGACTGGAAAGTGACTGAGACAGAAGTTCTTCTTGTTTCCAGGAGGCTGTGTGCCACAGGACACTCCCTGCACGTGGCAATTGTAAAGCTCCCTCCCTCTGTTTCTCCTCTCCCAGGCCTCATTGACTTAGGTTGTCCTGCTTCCTGTGTGTTAAAGATGTCTGAGGTGTTCTCACCTCGTGTTTTGGTTGCTTCAGGTGGGGAAGTAGAGCCATTCCTTTCCTGTCACTCTGTTCTTGTTGGAAGAAACTCACAAAAATGTACATTCTTGTAAGGACTCATTCGGGATTTGTTTAGACATTTTATTTTGTTTTCAAAGCAAGAAGTAATGTAAATGTCTTTTGACTGGTAAGTAGATGTAATATGTTGTCTTGTGTTTCTCTAACAAAACACCAGATGCTGACTCTAGAGGAAGAAGAGCTTTATTTAGCTCACAGTTCTGGAGGCCAGAGAGCATGACACTGGCATGTGCTGGGTTCTGGCCAGGCCTTTCTGGTAGACAGCATCGCAGGGGTTAAAGTGTGTGTTGCTGAGACAAGCAGTGTGTGAGGGGAAATTCAGGGGAGAAGCTAGTCTGCCTTAGAACAACCCACTCTTGAGGCACTCCCAAGTAAGAGCATTAATCCATTTATAAGGATGGAGCCTCCATGGCCTAATTACCTCCCATGAGGCCCAACCAAAGTTCTATCACACCCCAATGCTACAATGCTAGGGATGAAGTTTCCAGAACATGGGCCTCTGGGGAGTAAGTCAGCATTGGGTAAACATACTGTCACAGATACCTACAATGAATATCCTGCAGTGATAAACAGTTCCAGGGACTAACAAGGGTTGATCTAAAAAAATATCAAAAATTATTAAGCTAAGAGAAGGAATTCAGATTCAACAAGGGTCTCTACTTCATCAGTTGTGACCAGTCTCACTCTGGTGAGGGACATGGATGTCTGTGAGAGACTGTGTGTGTGTGTGGAGGGGGTATATGGGAAGTCATTTGACCCTTTGCTCAGTTTTTCTGTGAATCTAAAATTTCCTGAAAAACTAAAGTCTTAAACAACAACACCAACAACAAAGGTGCTGTATTAGCCACTTTCTCATTGGTGGCACAAAATGCCTGACAAAAACGACTCAGAGGGCTGGAGAGATGACTTAGCGGTTGAGAGCATTGTCTGCTCTTCCAAAGATCCTGAGTTCAATTCCTGGCAACCACATGGTGGCTCACAACCATCTGTGATGAGGTCTGGTGCCCTCTTCTGGCCCACAGACATATTGTATACATAATAAATAAATAAATAGTAAAAAAAAACGACTTAGAAAGGAAGGAAGGAAGAAGGAAGGAGGGGGGAGGGTATCATGGCTTACAGTTTTAAGGGACACAGACCCCTGTGTCAGGAAGGCATGGCGGCAGAAGCAAGAGATGGCTGGTGTCATTGCATCCACAGTCATAGTGTGATGGATGCTTTCATTTAGCTTCCTTTTCCCCTTTCATTCAGTCCTAGACGCCATGCCATGGAATGATGCAGCCCACATTTAAGGTGGCTCTTCCCCTTCCAGGAACCTAATCTAGATAACCAGTCAGAGACATCCCCAAGGACTTGTTTCCCTGGTGATCCTAAATACCATCAAACTGACGATGAACTTTAACCATCACCTTTTACACAGTTCTGTTTCTATAACATTCTAGAAAAAGCAAACTGCAGGGAGAGATGGATAATGGAGCAGTGAGTGCCATGGGCTATGGCTAAGGGAAGGACTGGCACGGAGACATTTTGGAGAGGATGGAGCTACTGTGGTGGCTGCTTGCCCGTACGTGTTTGTCAACACTGGCAGCAGTGTACACTGAAATGGTAAATGTCATTGTAAGCAGATTACTTTGGGAAATCTGTGAGGAATCCAATGACATCCCTCTTTGACTCAGAACTTTCTAGTCTAACTTACCAGCCTAGCTCTGGCTCCAGTGCCTCTGATATTTTCCTTTTCTGAAGCTATCTTCCTGACCCACTCTTTTTAGCCTACCTGGGTTACACACTTTTTTTTTCTACTGGAATGTGCAAAAAGATGATGCTAGCTTGGGTCATTATGGGGATGCCCTCAAAGGGGATCAAGGAACCTCTGCACCCTCCTTTTCCTCCTATGTGTTTCTACTGTGATATGCTGACTTACTATAGGCCCAAAGCAAAAACTGATCAAGGACTTCCAAAATTGTGAGCCAGAAGCTCCTTTTTTCTTTATAAGTTAATTCTCTCAGATATTATAATATACCGACAGAAAACTGACCAATGTAGTAATACCTTCTATCCAGCTCATTTACTTTCTGATTATTTTTATTAAAGAATTGAAATTATAGCTGTGTGTGTGTGTGTGTGTGTGTGAGAGAGAGAGAGAGAGAGAGCCATGATTGTACTTATGTGTGGAAGTCAGGACAATTTGTGAGAGTCAGTTCTCTCATTATACCATACAAATCCTGTTTTATGTTAAAATAGCAAAATATCTGAGGCTGGATATTTTATAAAACAAAGAGGTTCATTTCAGTCATTGTTTTTTGTGCCTGGAAGGTCTAATGGCATGATGCCAGTGCCTTACCCAGGGACCCCTGGCTTCCTTACAACATGGCAAGAATTAGGAAGGGGAACAATTTTAGGCAAAGCAAGAGGCCATATGGTGAGACAGGAAGCCAAAGAGATTCAGAGGCTGAGCTCATTCCTATTTGTGGGAGCTGAGATGCCTTGAGAACTGTATCCTCAAGGGTAAGGGTTGCATGCGCCCTTCACGGACCTGCCCTCCATGGCCTAACTTCCTTCTATGAGGCTCTGCCTTCTTAAGATCCTATGTGCTCCCAATGGTACCACAGACCAAGACCAAGTCTATAACAGAGGGACATTCAAGATTAAATTTATAGCTACTTCCCTCCAGGTTGATTATCCCATTATAAATGGGTGAGGTTAATATTTATTATTATTGACAATTTTCCAGCCACCTTTTTCAATGAACAACAAATCCACACTCTTCTTAGTAATCCTTCTTCCTTGTTTTGAGATTGCTTGATTTATTTTATTTTTAAATATTTATTTATTTATTATGTATATAATATTCTGTGTACATGTATGCCTGCAGGCCAGA
>LOEQ01001165.1:149123-172874 GCA_001685075.1 Bramus lutescens | reverse complement strand
ATAATGGGCCAGGCAGTGTTTAAACGAATACAATTTATGTGTTGTTATTTCGGGTGTTAAGCTAGCTGTGTGGGAGCCGAGCGGGACGAAAAGCAGGCCTGCTTACCTCATCACTACACCTCATTGCCATTAATTAAGCCTTTTTGAATGTGTGTCCTGTCTCAGTATTGGGGTCCATAGGTAGGCATGCCATGATCCTGCTCCTGGGACCTTTTGCAGCAGGGCTAGAAACTGACAAGGATGTGGGCAGAGGCTACAACTGAGCCCAATTCTCCAACCATTCCTGCCCTTCAGTCTTAGGACTCACCTGCCACTCCAGGCTTGTTGGGGAAGTCTTTGACACAGTGCTCCTCATCCTCCCCTGAGGCACAGTCAAGGCGACCGTCACACACCTGCCCCCTCGGAACGAAGGTCAGGGGACTTCCACAGATGAAGTAGTATTTATCCAGAACCACCTTAACTGGAAGGCACACGAAGCAGGGGCAAAGACAGTCAAGCAGGCAGAGAGAGGCTGCCTTTTCTGAAAGTCAGGCTGGCTGGAGACAGGCAGCCAATTTGAAAAATAAATTTTTATTGTCTGTGGTTTTGTGTGTCTGACTGGAGGTCAGAGGGCAACTTTTGGGAGTTGGTTTCAGGTGTTTTATTACAATCACGGAAAGCTGACTAACATGGCCATATCAGGTTGGGCCTATGTTGAGAAGAAATGATTTGGGGGTTTATACATCTCACAAACACCCCAGGCTCTCAAGGATCGAGGTGGTTTCTGAGTTGGGGATACCTATTGTTACTCTGATAAGGACCTGCTCAGCTGGAAAACTCAGGTCCTGCCTGTGCCAGCCTCTGTGGACTCCGAGCCTCAGTGCCCAAGTGTGGATAAAGGGTTAAAGCAGAGGATCTCTGTGTGTCATCCAACGCCAGCCGCATAGTGTCTGCTGCTAGTGCAGATGGCCTCACAGCCCTAAGTACAGGCTCCCCAAAGACTGCCATGCCCGGGTTGTGTAGGCACTGCCTACCCTGGGTCCCAGCTCTGCCTGTTACACACTTTCGGTTTTCAATCCAGGTTCTTCACACAAGGAAGCTCATTACTGCTCATGATGCTCAAAGGCATTTCATCATAGAGGGGACTCAGTGGACTTTATGGACACACGGCTTCGAAGGATAGAACCGAGATCCCCACCCCTGATTCCTAACCTTGTCTCCTATATTCTGAAACTCCCTGCTGTGAAATCTGGGGTCAGTCCCTGTGGGAACCGTGGGAATCATCGTCACAGAGTGGGCTGCCCCAGATCGCATCAGAGCTAATGCGCTAGCCATAGTGAAGACTGCACAGAGGTGGGCAGAGGGTTCCATCTGCCTGGCCCTCTTCCCTGGTACCGCCTGTTTCTCTTCTCTTTATAGGCAGAAATGATCTCTAGCCTGCCAGACAGTATAGAGTTGCACAGACACCCTGTTCAGCCCCATCCCACCCTGCCCCTCCACCAGCTGTCAGTTTTCAGAAGATAGGAAGGAGGCAGCTAGGGGTGGGCACCTCTGCAACTGTCTGAGTGGGTTTGCAATGGGTGCCACGTGGATAGCAACCATCTGGAAAAGAAGCCATCTGGGAGAACCGGGGGATGCGCTCACCTTCCCCTTTCACTTAGAAGCCGCCCTCCAAGGCAGGGGTGGGCACATGATGCATGAGGATTCATTCCCTCCTCCCAAGCTTTGCGCAGATCACCTGCCTTTCACTGTGGGGGTGGAAGTGCGGGTGAGGGCTGTGGCTTACTGAGGGGGTGAAGGTGAGAGTGGGGGCTGTCACTCACTGAGGAAGGCTACGATCACGATGGCCATCAGGCTCAGCAGCACTGCGATGATGGGGATCCCCACCTTTTTGAAGGTCTCCAGGGACCTGCGGGGTTTGCGAAAGCCAGTGATATCTGCAAGGACAATGAGAGAGGGGATGAGAGTGTGTCAGGCCTCGGAGCCCAGCCCTGCCAAGGCCCATAGTGTTTTTCATGGCCCGGGGCCTGCATCAGGATGCCCTGGTGATGGTTTTGGCTGGTGGGGATTAATTATCCCTGTAGGCAAGGCTGAGATTTATGAACATGTTTTCACCCACCTCCCCTCCCTTGCCCAGATTTACCAATCTTTTCTAGCCGCTTCTCAGCTGAGCTGGCAGCCTGTGCCACCTCCTCTTGTCTTGCCCTAGCTTGTGCAAGAGGATGTCACTCTTGCCTTGTCTGACCTGTCCCTGCCCTGGGAAGGGCCCAAGCTCACTAGCTATGTACTTGGGCCCCTGCCATAACATATATGTTATATTATCACTTATACTTCCCCATTCTTGAATATATTTTTAATTGATGCATATTTATAACTATGGGGTATAATTTAACATTTCAACACAAGTATGTAATACATAATAAGATCAGAGTAATTATTATGTTTATCATGTGTGTGTGTGTGTGTGTGTGTGTGTTGAGAACGTCCAGAGTTCTCTCACTCGCTCTTTTAGAACATCAAATGTCATCAACTGCGGTCGTCCCCACTTCTCCAGTGCTATAGAACATTGGTGCTTTCTCCTCTTATCCAGTTGCTTCTCTGATAATTTTTTTTAAAGCAGGAGACCAAGACCACGTAGCTCAGGCTAGCCTCATGCTCTATATGTAGACAAGGACGACCTTGAACTTCTGATCCTCCTGGTGCTGGAATCAGAGGCAAGCACCACCACTGGTTTCTGCTGTGTTGGAGATGGAACCCAGGATTCTCAGTACCCCAGGCAAGCACTCTACCGACTGAGCTGCACCCCCAGGCCTCTGCCTTCATTTTTTGCCTCCCCACACAGTGAACCTGTAGCAGAGGCCTGATAATTCCTCTTGAGTGTATGTATCATGTTCCAACTCCAGGTTAGTCCAATACACAGCGAGGCCCCAACATGGTCTTTGTTTTTAAAGAGATTAGAGTCTGGAGAAGAGGCAAAAAGCCCACCAGGTGGAAGAAGGTGTGTGCTGGATTAGAGACACCACTGGGGAAGACTGGGGAAGGCTTCCTGAGCAGGTAGTGCTTTAACACAGGAAGAAGACAGGAACAGAGGCTCTGGGCCAGTTCAGACACAGGCATGGAGGGTGTGTGTGTGCTGTGAGTGTATAGTGTCCTGGAGTATGGGGGGGCAAAGCCTATTGGGAGGCAGGACAACAAAGTCATTCTGTGGAGACTTGAAAACCATGCTAGGGTTTGGCATTTGTTCTGAAGGCAGTGAGGAGCCATTGAAAGTTTTGAACAAGAGAGAGTATGTGATTGGGCTGTCATCTGGGGACAGCATTTGCCTGTCTGGGAGAAGAGGAGTTTGGATCCAGGGAGTTCACACAGGAGGCTACCATTGCCTAAAATTTGTAAAATAAACAACTACACACCCACTTCAGACAGTGTCATATCTGAATCTCAAACACTGCAACAGGCTTATAGTTCTGGATGTTTGGTTCCCAAATGGTGGAACTATTTTGGAAACTTCTAGAAACTTGGGAAGGTAAGGCTTAGCTGGATGAAGTAGATTCCCCAAGGCTGTATCTTTGGGAATCTCTTTTCTCCTACTTTTTATTTCCTTTTATGTACCTCATTTTCTGTAACATCCTGCAAATGGCTGCCACACCCTTTCCCATCAGGGTGCACTGAAATATTTTGGAACTGTTTCAAAATGAGCCCGTCTCCACGAAGCTGTCTGTACCAGGTATGATGGTCCCAGGGGCACAGAGAGAAAATACACATGGCTATCCAAGGAGATGAAGCATAACAAGATGGTGAAAATCTCTCTATTGGCACCACAGATAGGTTCTGGGTCTTTTCAGGTCCCTTTCCTTCTGGCAATGAACTTAGGTGTTTTGGGGACCTTGCTCCCGAGGGGAGCTGGGTAAGAAACACAGCAGATCAGGAAACCTAGAAAGCAGTAGGCAGGCTGTCTTGCTCTCTCTTCCACATGGCTTACTCCCAGTCTCTTTCAAACCCCTCTTCTCCATCTCCTTCCTGTGAGCCCATTCTAGAACTTCCTGTTCAAGATGCGACCATCCCACGCTTCCCATCTTCCCTCCTTGCTTGTTTCCCCCCAAAGCACTTATCTCTGACCTACTTTCAAACGTTTTGTGTATTTTCTCTCTCCTCCCACCCCTCCCTGAAATGGAAATGAAGCTACCATGAAGACTATCTTGTGCATTGCTGCATCTCCAGTGCCCAGAGCCTGTTGCACAGCAGATGCCCAGTGAGTGTTCATGAAATGGAAATGATCCATTCTTGACTCTGTTCTCTTCAGCACACCCCTGTCTGTTTAGCTCTTGCTTTATTCTACCTCAGACGATACGAGGCCTGTGTCAGGCACCACCCCTTTTCTTCTGCTCCCCGGAAGCTGAGGAGACCAGTACCCCATCAATGATGATATCAATGATTGTCAATAAGAAAGCTCAAACTTAAACTGGCTGGTGGTGGTGCATGCCTTTAATCCCAGCACTCGGGAAGCAGAGACAGATGGATCTCTGTGAGTTCGAGGCCAGCCTGGTCTAAAAGAGCTAGTGCCAGGACAGGCTCTAAAACTACAGAGAAACCCTGTCTCAAAAAACAAAAACCAAACAAAAAAAAAAGAGAGAGAAAGAAAAGAAAACAGAAAACTCAAACTTTGTGCTTCCCTAATGGGAAGTTTTAAGAGCACAGTGGCCCAGCAGTGGGGATGTGAAGTTGATATGGTATTGCCTGTAAATTTTTAGGGGCCTGGTACAAAGCAGGTCATCAATAACGTTATAGGTAGTCCTTTTTTTTTTTCTCTTTTAGTTTTTCATGACAGGGTTTCTCTGTGTAGCCCTGGCTGTCCTGGAACTCATTCTGTAGAACAGGCTGGCCTCAAACTCATTAAGATCTGCCTGCCTCTGCCTCCCAGGTGCTGGGATGAAAGGCGTACACCACCACCGCCAGGCGGCAGCCTTGTTTATAAAGCTTCCACACTAACTCTTCAGAATTATTCTATTCCTATGGCCATGAAAGCATAGCATTTTGTTCAGTTATTCTTGCCTGATTTGTTTCTTGGACACCTGCTTCTGGGGACAGGAGATCGATCTGTTTTCTTGGATAGCGAACTATCTTTTGGAAGGAGTCACTTGCTGTGTGTCCAGGCTGTTCTCAGGGAAGACCTGCCGCCCTCCTCAGGAAGGGATGGGGTTTCACAGTTAACTCAAGTTCATAAATAGCCTCCCAGCCTGTGGTTGTCCCTTCTGTCCGTTTGTTCTGCCCATCGCTTCAAGACAAAGTTTCCAGGAAGGTGGCTTTTACCCTGTCCCTTTCCTCTTGAGTGACAGACAACAGGGGCTCCTGCCACACTCACTTTGGACTTCAATACTCTGAACCTTCTAAGCGGTGAGATTAGCTTCATTTTCTGAGCCAAATGGGCGTCACTGCTAGTTTCAGCACCAGCCCCCACCCCAGCACCTAGTCACCTGGGCAGGTTGACTTTCTGGTGTTATTCCTGACTTCTCTCAGGAGCTCAGATTCCTCCCCTCCCCTTTCCCTCCCTCACCCTGACTGTTGCTAAGTGACTGTCTAGCTAGCCTGGTTTATACATCCAGCCTCCACCACTGCACAGGGCTTTCCTTTCAGTTTCCTTCCCCACCAGGTGTTTGGAGCCCATTCAGCTGTGTCCTGGTTTGGCAGTTCTCGGGTTTGTTCATTGGCTGAGGCCCACACAGGAAGAGCCATGGGAAGCCTGGAGCTCTCTGGGGATCTTGTGGTCTGCTGTTACATTAAACTCCAAAGTACAAAGGAGGCCCTGTTATTAACTTAGCTGAGTTATTGTTTCTGACAATTATTAACTTGTGATGCAAATGAGACGTTAACCTGAGAGGGATTAAGCCATTGTCTTCTGGATTTGTTCCCATTAATTTGTTCCCCGTTCATTTGTCTTGCTGGTGTATAGGCTATCAGGAGTAGGCGGCAATGATTTAAGAAAATATAATAGGAGGGGGCAAAGCCCTTAACATTGGGAGTGTTCTATTTATTCATTCATTTGTCTCCTTTAATCAGGAGTTCACAGCTACTTCCTTTCATACCAGTAGAACACCAGTACCCCACATTGAGCCTTGGACACCTGCTTCTGGGGACACAAGGTTGGGTAGCTGCAGCCCAGTTCTGTGCAGCTCACGACCTAGCACAAAGAATAGATTGGGGGAGTCACTGTTCTTGGCCTTTTCAGCCTGCTGGTCATATTTCCTCAGAGACCAGACATTTTCTAGAACAAATCCTGGAACTTATGAATACTTGGTACTTTTTGCTGGATGATGGACAAACAGGGGATTGATGTCATGCATAGCATCTAGTACTACAGTGGCTGGGTAGCCAAGATTCCGCTGAGGGACCTGAGCTTACCATGGTTGTTCAGGGGCTGGCCACTGTCCCGATCCTGTAATTGAAGGAAAAATGGCAAAGTTAGCGAGGGGACCTCTGGCCCAGACTAGCAGCGCCTGCTTCCCAACTGTAAATATTCCTTTTTAAAAATGATTACGTCCCACAGTAGGTCTGCTGAGCTGTCCAATCATAGATCAGCCTGTGTGTTAGTATCAGTGGATGTGACCACAGCATTGCTACAGTTTATACACCACCAGCGAGTACTTTATGTAATGGATGGATGAACTGATTGATGGATTCAAAGCACAACAGCATTACTGGGAAATGGTGAAAGTTTGGAAGTGGAGCCTCGTTGGAGGAGTTAGGTCATGGAGGCAGAAAGGGTATCTAGCCCCACGTTTTTCCTGTGCTCTTTTCCTTGTTCTAATAGCCTAAAAAGTGAGTCAATTTTCACTCCTCACCCCCTCTTGCCTAAGTACATGCAACCAAGTAACTTCTGGCGAAGCCCTCTGAATCTGTGAGCCAGATCAGTCTTTTCTCCTTGAGATTGCCTCTGTCGAATACTTTCTCACAAGAACATGAGAGTAACCAATACAAAGCTCGTACTAGATGCAATGTCATGGATGAACTTCATGACATACTGGTGGAAGAAAGAACTAAACACAGCAAAGTATGCATTATTTAATGACATTGTTAGAGAATTAGGAGGTAAAGTTAGGGGTGCTAGCAGTCAGAACAGGGGTTGCTACTGGGGAAGTGGGGTGCTTAAAGGAAGAAGCACAGTGGAATGCTCTGGAATATTGAGAAACTTCTAGAACTTGTGTGGGTGTTGACTATATGGTGTTTACATGTTAGACCCTCAATGAGAGGAGTATTTCCTGAGTGGTTTGCTGCATGTGGAATATACGTAAAAAAAAAAAATTGGCAAGCTCAAGCAAAAGATACTAGGACGTTTCTTCGTTCTGTAGTGGCACACTTGCACAAACACATGCACAGGCATTTCTGCACTGCTCACCCACTTCCCATGTGCACTCAATGTACACACAGTTGTAGAGAATCAAACGTGGAGCTGCCTACATGCAAAGCACGTTTACTCCTTTACCTACAGGGAAGGGTCAATGGGAGGCTGATGCCTAGGCTTCCATTTGTAGGGTGATAAGGGCCAAGGAAAAGCTCCCTGACCCTGACTTGACCCCATGACCAGGGCTTGGAATCACACCAATCCCTGAGCTTGCCACAGAGTCAGGCTGCATAATCCCACTAATCCTTGAGCATAGAATCCCTCCAATCCCTGAGGTCTCTAAACTCCAAATGCCACCAATCCCTGAGTCCGCCCCAGAATCAGACCATCAAAATGCACTAACCCTAAGCCACTTTGGGAAGCTCTGCCCTTCAAGAAATTCTATGTAAGGTCTGTACCCTGTTCAGTTTGCTGTTGTTTCTTACCCAAGGCAGCCACCCTCCTTCCTTCCCAATAAGTCTTCTGAGTGGGGTTTGTTGTGTGGTGTGACATTTTCACTGGCGTGAAGACCAACTGTAACTGTTTTTCCTGAAGCTGGAGCAGAGCAGAACTGTAACATTTTCACTGGGGAAACCTTCCCCTCGTGGAGCAGAGTTGTTACACTCATGGGGATCTGAGCAGAGCTGTAACAACTTTACTGGAAACCCTCCTCAGCCTGGGCAGAGCTGTGACACTGGGAAACCTTTCCTTGAAGCAGGGTTGTGAGTCGCTAAGCTTCCAGTCACTTTATGGTGTTCCTTGGCTCCCAACTGCCAGAATACTTTTCCGTCCCAGCTGCATTGCTTACACCATTCTCTAATACTTTCTAACATCTCAGAACCTTCCTGATCCTTCAGTTAAGGTCTGGTAGAGGATAAGGAGTCCCTGAGCTCTGTCTGAGCTTTAAGCCTCTACCTAGGGTCTGGCTTGCTAATACCGTATGGAGGTCATGGATACCCAGTGATGATGGGAGTGTGTTGCAGAATCCTGTGCATTTCCTGCTGGGGACTTTTCTGGTCCCGATTGAGAGTGAAAGGCTTCTTCTTAAGCCTTGGATGTGTGGGAATCCTAGGTTGGTTACGGGGACATACCTGCTCTCATTATCAAACATGGAACCCTAGTGGTGGGAGGGGAGCTCCTTCCTGCTTTCTGTTCCTTCTACAGTTGGGTCTGCAATCTGCTGGAGGGGTTTTGCCCTTTGATGTCACTACGGACAGCTGGCACAATAGTCCACAGGCTCTGATTCCTACTGATTGGTACCTTTGGGCAAGAAAGAAAGGGAGCTTTCCAGTGCCCAGCTCACACCGGGGCAGCTTTTCCTGTCTGCCCATCCTCTGTGCCTCTTCAGGCCTTCTCTGTTTGGACAGTCATCATTTCTTGGTCTTTGTCTCTTTCTGTCTTGTTTTTCTTTAAAATTTTATTTAGAATTGACAGCTAAAAATTGTATTGATCTTGGGGGCTGGAGAGATGGCTCTATGGTTAAGAGCACTGACTGCTCTTCCAGAGGACCCAGGTTCAGCTCCCAGCACCCAATGGCAGCTCCTCACAACTGTCTGTAAACTCCAGTTCCAGGGGATCTGGCACTTCCACACAGACATACATGCAGGCAAAACTCCAATGCACATAAAATAAAATGAAAATCTTAAAAAAGAGGAAGAATAAAAAAATTGTATTGGTCTCTTTTCTATGTTAAGCATTTGGCTTGTGCCTACAAAAGGCTAAACTGATCTCTAGGCTTCACTCATTCCCCAGTCTCTCCTTGGTCATCACCAGGCTGGATAGAGAGGACAACTTTCAGGATGAAGATGAGAACAGACCAGGGTACCTGGCTCTACAGCTACTTAGTCAGGAGATAACAATATCAACAGTGTACGCACAAAATGGCAAAGTCTTTTCATTTAACTTAGAATCAGATTAATAAGTACTGAAATTGAGCGTGTGGTAACTGGAGTGGTTAGCATTAAATTAGCTAAATTAAGTAGGTGTATGAGGAATGTCCATACTGTGCCAGGCCCTGATCCAAAAAAACAAACAAAACTGGAGTCAAAGATCAAGAAGCTTTCATCTTAGCAGACTGGGAGAGATGCCCAAACCAGACAACTGAGTGCTATATCCCTTGGAGGGCCTGGGGAAGATGGACTACCCCCAAAAATAAGCCAGGGAAAACCCCCCCACAGGTTTGGGGGCAACTTTCAGAGGAAAGCGGATGGAGAGGAGGGAGTGTCTGGATGGAGACAGAGTAAGGGTCAAGGGAAAGGATCAGAACAGTTAGGGAGGGTATTCCCGGAGAGGGCACATCTGAACTGTGACTGGAATTATGGAAAGGGGCCAGCAATCCGGAGCAAGTGTGAGGTGAGGGAGGGGCTACATAGAAGTTGGCAAGTTTGGAGGGAAGGAGGCAGGGGTATAAGGGAAAGTGAGGATTCTGTATGCATTTGGAAGATTGAGAATGGTTTTCCCAGTGGGCTGGGTGCCTTTGGGCTTCGGTTAAGCAGGGCAGGGTGTCTGCTGGAATGTGGAAGGTTAGAGGAGGTACCAAGAGCATCTATTCGGCGGGCCCCTCCCCTCACTTCATCCCTTTTCATGGTCTCTGCCTGTGTATACACGCCTGCATTAGTTAAGGTAGGTAGGATGAGGTCCCTTTGTTTTCTACTAATTCAGCAGGCACTGACTGTACCCATGATGGGCAAGAGATTATGCTAGAAGCCCAGACACAGAGGGAACAAAGAAGATGTGCAGTCCACACCCTTCTCGGCCTTGGGCATTCACCATGAGCTGAAGTGGCCTGAAACCTCACGGTGGGCAATGCTTTCACCTGCAGCCTACTTAGTTGTGGATGTCCAAACGTTCAGAACTCATTTGTAAACAAAGACAGGAAAAAGAGAGGGATGTCAAAGTTGCAAGTTGTAATCTTAGAGGACTGTGACTGTCCTGTTTGTCACCCACCCAAACTCTCCTTCGGTGCATGGGATCGAGTGAGTGCTGAAAGAGGGCTGGATGAGTCAGTTAAAGAGCTATCTCAGTTTTAAGACTTGTCTTGGGATAGCCTTTGAGAATCTGCCTGTAAATCTAGTCACACAATAAAATACCACACTGAAGTAAACAAACTACAAGTTATATCAAATAAAAATGGAACATAGGCAACTGAATGACAAGGGCAAAGTCCCAACAGGTTCCATGTAGTTCAGAATCCTTTGCGGGAAGAAGCAAAGCAATGACGGACATGGGACCTCAGGATGGGCAGTGCTTCCCTCTGCAGAGAGCCTTTAACACTGTTCCTCTGCAGTGCAGACAATTTTTGTTAACTTAACAAGCAAAAGAGACTTGCCCACCTACCGTAGCAGGGCATGCGTGTGCATGTGAGAGGCAAGGGGGGATCTCATGGTTATATAGAAGTTACTGCTAAGTCCCAGTTTTTGTGTAGATGCATGGAAGCTTACAATCTTCTCGAACCAAGTGACTAGCTAAGGAGTTACTAACGAACCCTGTGCGGGTCAGTCGTGAAGTGTGAGCATGGATCAAAGGCGTGGTCTAGCCAATGCTGTGTGCTCAATGTTCTAAGAGAGACTAAAAGGCTGTCACCTGCTTGTGAGTTGGAGAGCCCGGCTCTTGTCCTCATGGTGCTACGCTGTAGCCTCTACTTCTCCCATTTAGTGGCTCATTCTCTGCCCTTTCTTGAAGCCTCTGGACAAGCATCTATGACAGAGAGAGGTTGGAAACGTGAGGCTGCAGGTCACGGGTATCAGGGCCCATGGTCAATGGGGTGGGGTGTTGTAGGACTGTGAGTGGTGAGTGCAGAATATCAATGTTAGAGACATTCTGCGGAGAGCCAAAAGAAGAACCGAAGGGTGCTCCTATCCCCTCTCAGCCCAGGATCTGTCCTGAACTGGGGAAAGGTTGAGGCTGAGACATGCAGGTACCACGTGGAACTCAGAGATCCCACCAGACCCCACCTCAGCAGGTCCAGTGCTCAAGGATGCAGAACTGAAAGAAAGAGTCTCTAGAGACCACTCTGGATCATCGTCCCTGAAGCCAGACAGAGGAAAAATACTGCCCTAGAGTCATAGAAGAGAGAATTTTGAATAGCAACCAGAGACCAATCGTGGCTCCTTCGTTGTAGAAATATCTCTGGTTATGCTCAGCTTGAACTTAACCTATTGAACTGGTCACATTACCACAGTACAGTCCCCGTATAACCCAAGGGATGGTGCCAGTTTTCCCCTTTCTGTTAGAGCTGCTGGCTGGGCCCGGCCCCTGATTTGTTGATTCAGACTGTACAGAGCTCCGACTCGCAGGGTCTGATTCAGCCCATGCCCAACTTAGGCTCATCTGGAACAAAGCTTTTGCTGGCTGGAGTACAGCTGAAGGTTGAGAGTGCCCAGATACTCGGTGCCCAGGTGGGAAGAGGATGGAGGTAGAATGGGTGGATGAGTGATGGCTGAAAAACACTTGCCTTTACCTGGCTAACTCAGAGCATCTTCCTGCCTTGTTTTCCTCTCACCCACTGACAAGAGAACAGTATTAACCTGGAACCGGCCTGCGACGGCTGAATGCCATTTTCTTGCTTGCAACATCTTCCTTTCAATGGCGCTATTATAGTTAATCTTTGGGAAACCCAGAGACATCCTCACTTTACAGAACTGAAAGTCAAAGTTCACATCCATGAAATGGCTTCTGGGGCTTCAAAGCAAAGGCTGGGCTTCTAGACTCAGGGGACTACTGTCAGTTTTAAGGACCTGTGCAGCTGAGCGTCTTTGGGGGGTAGTGTTCCCTTTTGAGCTCTACCTTTCTGCAACGTGGTCTTGTTGCTTCTGCTTAGCCTGCAATCAACCTGCAGAGATCACCCTCAGGATCTCCACAACCCTTCCATGGTTGCAAGGCATTAGAGACCTGGACTTGCTTCCTGGGTTTGCCAAAGCCTCTATGAATGGTGATGGGAGCTGCCTCTCCAAAATCATATAGATAGCAGGGCCTTGGTGTTCAGAGGGGCCTCTGCTAATGTTACCATCACTTCTTCCATCTTCTACCGCATTCACACTTGCTCAGCTGTGGGTCCTCCCTCTCTCCGTGTTTTAAACCCTGGAGAAGTTCCTGGGCTTAGCTGAGCTCCAAATATTGAATGGTTCAGTCAGAGACAATGACCTCAGACACCAGGCAGTTTTCTTTACTTTTGTGGGGGGAGAATTTTCAAGACAGGGTTTCTCTGTGTAGCCCTGGCTGTCCTGGAACTTGCTTTGTAGATCAGGCTGGCCTCAAACTCATAGAGATTCACCTGCCTCTGCCTCCTAAATGCTGGGATTAATGGCGTGTGTCACCACCACCCTCTTTTTTGTTGAGCCTATTTTTTAAATCCAGAGACACCACAAAGAGATAGCCAAGGGGTGTGACTTCTGCCTTGCTGTACATCTAGGCTACTTCATCAGGCCACTGGGAACCGTCTTTCAGAGATGGTGAAACACTTGATTATTTCACAATGGAAGGGCCAGGGCCAATAATGAAAAGGCCCAAGGGACAGAGCTGAGCAGATCCTTCGCCTTGCTAAACTCTGCAGCTCAGACATTGCCTTGCTCTGAGAAGAGGTTAGCAGAACTGGAAAAGCAGAGCTGGCAATGAGGAGGACAAACCAGAGCCCCAAAAGGATGTTTCTCTGGCTTTGCTTTTCTCTGTGGCAGCTGCGGGGTCCCATGAGGAGGGCTCTGGGTTTCTTTGATCTCAGAGGGAATCTTGTTGCCAGGTGATGGGTAAACAGACCCTCCAGAGTGACAGGGGCACCCCAGGGAAGGGTGGGGACTGCTTTGTGAGTGAGCCAGGTGACCTGGGGCTGTTCACAGTTAGCAAGAAGAGCAAGTCTTGGCCACAGCTAGCTCAGGTGTTCAGGGGGCTCTCTAGGTGGCCTTAAGCCACTTTGATCCCTGAACCCTCAGTCTCACTGCCAGCAGGCATCCGCAGGCAGTTTGATGCCTTTATCAGGCTGGAAACAAGACCCTGCCTCTTAGGCACCTCCACAATGGCAGGTAAGGTGGAGAGAAGGTTATGGAGGGGCTCTCCATGACCAGGCCAGGGAGGGGCTGCTGAGATGCAGCAGTTCAAGGTGCACGCGGGGTTTCAGTGACAACAGCCATGCTGGCTTCCAAGTAGTCCCTATCCTGCGACCCTGTTTTCAGGATGTCTAGCCAGCAAACGTCCGATCCGTGGTCGAGAGTGATCTCCTCCAGCCGTCTGTACCTTGGGTGCCGGTGCAGGCGCCCTCACAAAAGTATACTTTCTATAACCTAAGTCCAGCTGCTACATTAGAAACCACTGTGCCTTGTAATAAACCACATAGGTGCTGACCTGCTGGCAATTTGAGTAGAAAACCTCACCTTCATTCCAAGGTATAATAGCTACAGGGCAAGGCCTGGGGTGGGAGGCAAGTGTCAGGTGACCCACCTTTATCCTGCTGCCAGCCGGCTATTCAGCTCTGGCATTTAAGAATCAACCTTTGTGTTACAGCAAGACTCTTAACTGCAGGCAGGGCTTGGGGAGGGTAGAGAGGCAAGGATCTCTGTTTCAGGGATGGAGGTGTGGTGCAGGGGTTAGAAGCTCTCTGCCCTTAACCTATAGGACAGGACAATAAGAAGGCCAGGAGTGAGGCACTAGCGCAGGCCTCTTGAGTGGAGTGGACCGTAGACACCCTGGCTTCCTGGGGAGGCCCTATGCTCCGGATGGTGCTGCTGTGAGCTCTCTTGCATGTTCCCAAAACCCGGGGGGAAGCAGTCCGTTCTCTCCTACATGTCTGAATTCTTGACTCTTCTGTTTTGCCCAGGTCCACACAGAATTCTTGTGCCCACTTTCTCCTTCTGACAGGGTCAGATAAGAAGAAGGTGTCTTGGGCACTTGCTTGCTGGGGGCGAACTAGAGCTTAGTGGGGTTCTCTAAACACTGTATTTACCAGAACCAGATAGCTGCCACCTGCAATGTGGTCTGCTGGTTATGAAAGAATTCCACAGAGTTAACGCTGTCTTTAAAGATATACTGCCTTTGACTGTCCTGAATTGTCCCTTAAACATTTAGGGGTGGGAAGAGGTGGCAAGGGAAGAGGGGATTTGCTATGGAGGGCCTGGCTCCTCTACTGAGCTCCTAAGCAACCTTGAGCAGTTCTCAGCATCTCCCGGACCCAGCGTCCCCTTTTGCAATGTAGGTATAAATCTAACTTCCTGTTATGACTGACAGTGAGAAAGGCTCCGCAGAAACACTCCACCTTCTGGGTGCTGTGCACCTTTCCAAGGCTGCTGGGACTTCATCTTGTCCTCTCATGATCTCATTGTTATTTATGGTCCCCTTGGTTGATCTTAGCGGTCTGGAGGGTCTCAGAGGCTCTGGTGGGGGTGGGGTCTTCTGTAACTATTCTTCCTAAGCAGGCGTGCTGGGCTGGTTCCTGTTCTGCCACATGCTGTTTAAGTTCAACACTGAGGTTCTCTCCAAGGGCAGAAGGGAGCACTCTGTTTCATTCTGGATGCCTCAGGGACAGCCACCTCTGCACACAAGTTTAGCTGCTGCTGCTGATCTGCCCGCAAAAGACTTGGTGACTCCTTGATGGCTTTCCTGGGAACTCTGAACTCGAGAACCTATAAATAGCATTCCAGTGGTTCTTCCGGGACCTCTCTGCATTATTACTTTGATGTTGCATAATAACCTGGCATTCTTCTCCCCCTTCCCTGCCCACTCACATAACTCTGCAAGCGCTTTGGAAGTTTCTCTTTGCCGTGATGCTGCTGCTAGGAGAGACACTTTGACGGTGGATGGAGCACTGACTCTGCCATCCTGCCACCTGGGTCTGAATCCCACCTCTGTACACAAGTATTGACCACTGAGAGTCTCAATTGCACGTGAGTGTGTGTGTGTGTGTGTGTGTGTGTGTGTGTAAGAGAGAGGGAGAGAAAGAGAGATACTAGTTTTCAATAAGTCTTCTCTTAAGGAGCCCCAAATATGCACATTACCTGGAGCAGGGCGCAGTGACTGTTAGCTGTAATAATACTATTTTATTCAGTCAGAAAGTCACTGTTCAGGGGCTGGAGACCCAGCGATGGATAAAAGGCAGTTTTTCATGCCCATGAGCAGATAGTCTGTTCTTAATAATTGCTAACAATATTTAAATAGAATCTGACAAGTATCTGACATAGTAGATACTTAGGAATTATTCATTTTTATCTGGTGAGAGCTTCGTAGGGCATCTGGCATGGATATGACAGGAGCCGCACAGCTATTTTGATGGCTTCATAGGTCCAGGAGGGCAGATATCAGGAGGGCAGATGTGGCCCAAGGGTAACCAGGACAGTTAGGAAACCTGAACTGAATGACATCAGTTGCTCTCTGAAGAGGAGGTAGCAGATGAAAGTCAGAGAAGCAAAGACAGACAGAAGGACAGAGCAAACACGGCCATTCAAACCATCTTACGGAAGAGGCCGAAGAGGACTCTGAGGACAGATGGGGGTCCTGCAGCGCCCTCTTGGCAGAGGGAAGATTGCAGCGCTAGAAGCACTTCCTAGAAGTGTGTGTGTGTGTGTGTGTGTGTGTGGTATCTGTGAATAGGAGCTGGGCCATGCAGGAGTTTCCCAAGCAGACAGAGGTAGGCCTGGGAGTGGTTTCCGGTGTCCTTGGTTACTAGGCAGAGCCCCACCAGTGCTGGGGATGGGTAGGTGAGACAGGAGTGGGTGAGGTCACAGTCCTTCCAAATTCTGCTACTCTGGTTGTTCTGTTTTGCTTATGGAATTCTGCATTGGGTTTCAGCGGGGCTCTGAGGCTAGAACACACAGGGCCTCATAGGTCCTTCCTCAGGGCCTGTGATCTGGGAGGACTGCTGGCTTGCAGCTTCTACTGTCAGTTAGGACTAATCTGCGGCCTGGTTCACTGACAGTCCTCTCTCTTGAAACTTGTTAGGTAGCTAGGCAGCTCTCAAACTCATGGTGATCCATCTGCCTCAGTTTCCAGAATGCTGGAATTACAGGTGTGTGCCATCGTATCGGGCTTGCCTTTAAATCAGTTTTCTCTCCTTAATGGTCTCATGGCACTATGGGTAGTTTTCATGAGCAGACTGGCTGTCAAATTTTGTCTCGGCCTCCTTGAAGGTTCGGGTTAATCCTGCCCAAGAGCTTCCTTACATGTGTGTTGTTCCCTGGAGCCCCCACTGCTGTGATCTTTGACATCTTAAGGGGGGCTAGAGTCTGCAAAACCGCCATTCTCGTCCTCCCTCTTGTGTTAGCGTCTCCACTTCATGTGCACCTTTGCTATAAAGCCCAGCAGCGTGGAGGTAGTGAAATGGGTGCCCTAGTCCTGCAGTGGCTCAGGGTATGCCATGTGTTGGTCCCACGGGTCTGCAACCTGAGAGCGACGAAGAGACCTCCAGGCTTTGGAGTCTCAACTCTGCCTCTAAGAGGCTGAGTGACCCTTTTCAACTCACTTGACTTCTCTGTGCCTTCCTCTCCTGATTTCTAAGTTTCAGAGAGTTGCTGTCACACTCAGAGGGAGACCCTGCACATCAGAGTCCCTCTTGAGCCACAGGGGCTGAGCTTCTTGTATCAGGTTAGAGGCAAGAAGTCAGTTGCTGTGGCTCTGTAGGACATGGGGGACTCTAGCTCTCAGGCCAGGCCAGTGGCGGTGTCTCCTATGTCAGCGTGGCACTGGGGCAATCACTTACTTCCTTGTTCCATTCTTGTTGGCATCTGTGTGTGAAGGAGGGCCATGTTCTTCCTGGAAAGAGGGGAGCAATTTAACTGACCTTGCTCCTTCCGTGCAGCCTTTGAACCTGGGTCTAGATCTTGAATCTTCTCCTGGCCTTCCAGGGTCTTTTTAGAACCTGATCTATAGCAAACTCTCAGGTTCCCAGATGAGTAGTGGAGAAACTAGAACAGGCAGGCTATAGTGGGAGAAATTGAGACCGCAGCCAGTTCACTAAGCATGGGGCATCTCTGCCTCACCAGACAGGCGTGTAGCATACCCCATGACCAAAGACCCCTCTGCACCCTGGACAGGCCACTTCATTCTGTCACCCACTTCCCCCAGAAAGTGTTCTTTCACCTGCCTCCTCAGGGTTTCCATCTGCACGTGGATTAGACTAGAAGTTGGAGAGCACCCGGGAGCCAGCAGGAGGAGAGGGTGTTTTGCAGTTTTGAGTTCTGTTTACCAGTTTTTCTGCTGCAATCGTGATGTTTAATCAGAGTGGCAGGCTGGGCGGTGCCGCTAAATACATCACATGGGGATTGCCACACTGCCTCTGCTAGACTCTCCCTTTTCCTGTTGCTGGGGTTTCCTAGCAGGCTCAGGCCTGTCCTTGCCTCACCCCCAGCTTCTGTTTTCAGGGTCCAAAGCACTTTTTTTTTTCTGCTAGGATGCTGGACTTTTTTTTTTTTTAAGTTGGATTTGGTGAACTTTGCTTTCTCTATCACATAGGTTAGAATCTTGTGACAAGAGACCTGACACTCTCTAGCCTACCCAGCCCCATAGGGCATCACAGTGAGTTATGTCCCAGTAACAGGATTGCCTGATGACCTGACGCTCTCTGGCTGTGTTGCTTTCACCTCTCAGTGCTTTTCTAGGGCCTGGTGCTGATGAGGCAGGCCGTGTTACTGCACAAGGAATGGAAACCGTGCTCTTGCCTGGTGGGAAACATGGTCCTTTGGAGGAAGCCACTCAGCTGATGGCCACCGGGGCCCTTCTCCAGCCTTGCCTTCTGAGCTATGGGCCAGTTCTATGAGACTGAGTCCTCCCATAAAGGGATGGACTGCAGGCACCCTGGGACTTCTCTGCTCCCCAAACATATTGCTCCAGCCGTAGCATGTTGTCCCTTGTCCTTGTACCACCATTCTGTCTTGCTCATCTCATCCAATTCTTTCTCTATAGACACCCTTCCTGGCTTCTCTGCCTGGAGAGAGCTGGTTCGTCCTTCCAGAAGTCCAAAGCAAACACTTTCTCCTCTGGGATAGCATCCAGCCACCCTAGAGTGATCAGCCCTTTTGGCTCAGGAATATCTTGTAATCTTCTTTTGTGACTGCCTCTGAGGGAGCACCTAGACATTGTCTCAACACCCCCACCCCTTGCCTAACAGTTGGTCATTGGCCAGGGTGAATTTTTTTTTAATATAACTGGCTACCTAGAGTCACTGAGATTACAGATTCTCTTACCCAAGCAGAGAGGGAGCTGGGGAAGCAGACATGAAGAGAGAGCTTTCTTGGTACTTCACCAGTGCCTGTCTACTGCCCAACTCTCAATTTGCCACCCCAAAGTCTAGGATGAGATCACCAGAGTGGAGGGCTCCTGGATTCTGTGGCTCAGCTGAGGGGGGTCACCACATGCCACCAGGTCCCTATGCCAGCAGGCTGACCTATTTATTTGCCACAGTCCTCCAGCCAAGCCCACCAAATACTTTGGGGCTGTATAGGTTGGCAAGAAAAAGAGACAGAGGGGAGTGCCTTGAAGGACTCAAACTGATTTGGGTGTTATCGCTCTTGCCTTTCTTGGATATAATGCCTTTGTCTTTGGCTCATAGGCATTATACCCTGGCCTCACTTGGATATAATGCCATTGTCTTTGGCTCATGGTGAGCTCAATACTTCCTGAGAGTAATGAGTCCTGGCCAGGATGGCTATCCAGGGATCCCCAAAGTTCCTTTTGGTCTCAGCCGCAGAGCACATTTGGTACATTCCTGCCCAGGCCAGGCACTAGGCTCTTATTCTGCCCAGGACTGGTGGCCCGCTCTAGCGCTCTCTCAACATAACCAGCTAAATAAACGGAAGGGAAACCATTGTTAAGAGGCGGCTCCATGCGGACTTTGACCAGCTCTGACAAGAAGAGGCAGAAGGACAGATGGGAGAAACAGGGAGGGCTGAATCTGGCCTTGGGTTACCCCATCCTCTCTCCTGTGCACTGGGAGCTAGGCTCACTTGGCTCCATCAGTGGAAAAGAACAGATTGTTACACAAAGGTAGCGTAGTGGTTTTCTCAGGGCCTTGAGTTTGGCAATTCTCTTCTGCAGACTAGCCACCATGTTGCCTGCCTCTGCTTCATGATCCTTGGCCTGACCCTGCACCCATGGTGCCCACTTGCCTTAACTCTCATCAACAACACCAAGCTTTCCTTCCTTGCTGGCAATGGGGCAGAGTGAGATGTGGTTCTGGCTATCACTTCCTGAAGTGGGTACAGTTCTTACATTTGCTCAGGCTTCCTGGTTTACAGAGTCTGTTCACCCACGTTGGTTTGCTCAGCCTCTCTGCTCATCATATGTGTCCCAGGGGTTTCATGGACCACACTGTTTTCCTTCTGTAGGGCTGGGGAGTGAGTTGAGACTCAGTGAGATTAAAGTCTCAGGACCTGTATAGAGAGCTAGCCCCTTGGTTGTACCGTAGGTTTTGTTTCTGTTAGCTGCCTCAGAAAGGGTGCCCTTGTCAGCAACTCCTCCAAGAGGCAACCCAGGGCTCCTCAGTGCCACTCAGCAATGGCTCACAGTCAGGAGGCTGACACTGCTCCTTTCCTCCCACTGACTCCTCCTTGGGGTGGGGGACACCTCTGCACAGCACTGTCTATGACTGGGTAGTAGGTAGCTGTGGTCCAGTACACCAAGTGGTCCTGCCACTTTGCCCTCAACCGGACATGAGCAGTTTGCTAGACTTTCTACTAGAGGGTCATGGGAAGTGTTTGGGTATCGCATACCCTTTCCTTGGGCAACTTCTTTCTCCCACCCTGTCATTTTAATGTGTGAGCAATTGCTGAGGATTGGAGAATCAAGGCCCACTGACTCCCACCTTAGGCCTGGTGATTATCTCATCCCCATCCTGGTCCTCAGTTGTCCCCCTTAAAAGGACAAACCAGCAGCAGAAGATGCTGGGGATACTCAATGGAGGTGAGCTCTAAAGAGACCAAGCAGATGGCCCCACAAACATCCTTGAATGTTTTGGGGGCATCTCTTTACTGTTTTTTTTTAAATAATAAATAACAGGAGACAGTTTTCTCAGGAAGTGTCCAAGGGCCACTGTGGCACCAAAGCAGCCCTTGTTTTGAAGAAACTGTTGCATCTTCCAGCAAATACACCCGTAGTACACAAAGAAACAAGCATGATTTAGAAGCAATTGGTGGACAAAGACAGCCCTGACATCTGTGCCCAACTTCAAGGATAACTAATGATGGAGAGGGAAGATGATGGGCACAAAGGGCTGGAAGTGGAGGTGTTCAGTTATGACCTCTTTTTTTAACCTGGAAGGTGTCACAACATTCTCAGTTAATGACCCCATGGGCCACTTGAAGGGCCCTTTATGGCCAGCTGCCCTCCCCAGCCCGAGGGCCCAAGACTCACCATGCTGCTTTGGTAATCCTCCTAATTTTCTTACAGCCTGGAGCCGAGATCTGCAACCCAAGGCAGCAGGAGGGGTCCTCAAATGTGTCTCGTTAGCCAGTAGGTCAGAAAGCCCGGGTCAGCACTGGTCAGAGGGCGCCCAGGTGCAAAGCTGCCCTTGCTTCCTGATGACCAGCATTCTCTTCCTTCAGCAAGTCAGCTACCTCCTGCCACTGTGTCTTGGAGTGACTTGGGGACTCTGGGGCTGGTCAGTTCCTACAACCCAACAGGTGAAGTTGTCAAACTGGAATGATTATGCATCTTGTAACCTGACACCCAGTTTGAAGGGTTGGGACAACACCTGGAGTCATGCACAGACCTTAGAACAGGTGACACACCCAAAGTCCTTACAAATGCCTGCCCACTTGAATGCCTTCCATCCAACCAGAGGTCAGGAGGGCAGGCATTGGCTGAGGCTGGGCGATGGCAGACAACTTTTTCTTTCTCTTTCCTCTAGTTGTGTGCCTTTTTACTGTGTGTGTGTGTGTGTGTGTGTGTGTGCAAGCGTGCATGCGCACTTTCATTTGGAGTTGCAGGAAGCTGGAAGAATAGATTGCTGGCTTGTGCCAGGCAATAGGATAGGGAGTGCATGCATCTCTTCCATAAAGAAGATGTTCATTCTGTCATTCCCTGGACCCAGAGTGACGCTGTGGGCTGCGGGGCTAGTGAGCTTTCTGCTAGTGTCCCTTTCACATAGCTGAAAGTCACCAGTGCTACAGCTGGGGCCAGGTCATCGTCTCCACAGGCTCCTATCTGATTCATGCCCTGCCACCTAGGATGGTTGGACCCATATCTCCCCCAGCCAGGTGCTGTGCAGAGGGGAACCTCGGGATCACACCATAGAGCTGGAAGGACCTGGTCGCTTGTGTACTCTCTGGGGAAAACCTACCATCATGTTCAAGTTTAAAATGGAGATTGCGTTGTTTCCCATCTGATTCTCCAGGGAGAACAGTCAGCCGTATGTCTTGGCTCTTCCATTTAGCAATGTGCTTCTATGTGTCATCTCTTTTGTTTTTACAGTAACTTCACCAAGAATGTTTTGTTGTATTTGACCATTGAGGGTAATGAAGTTGTTTCTGACAGAAGGAAAGTGGTGGCTGGAGCCTGGGTCCTCTCTTACTGCCAGTCAGGCAAAGGGGTTGCTATTCTGACAGGGCACCAGAACGCTCTGGGGGTATAGTTGGGGTTGGACGGCCCCCAGCTTTGGTCAATGCTGAGTAGCCTTGGTTCCATCTGAGGCCACCCTATAGGTCTTCCGGGCTTACTGAGTCCTCAAGGCTCTCACTTTTCCCTAACCTGGAGCAAAGACCTTGAAAACAGGAAGTCTGGGCCAAGTTGAGATCTCTGAAGGGATGACTTCAATAGACAGGCCCCTCCTTTTCAAAGGAGAATCTCAGCCATGGGGCAGTGAGGGGCCCATAGGCCTCTTGCAGCTCGGCCTTTCTTGTTTGGTTCCTGTCTGTGCCCAGATAAATATTTGGCCTATGTTTTCAGGCAGCTACCCAGGCAAGGTTGCTGCAGGGCAGGGCTGCTGCAGGCAGGGCTGGTGGCAGGATGATTGCTCAGCACTTCTTGCTCTAGCTTTGGCCCCAGCTCCCAGATGAGTCTGGGAACCAGGGCAGAGGCCTGGCAAAGAGGCACGCAGGCCGGATTTGGTAGGCTGCTGTGATATTCAAGGGAAGAAAATGTACAGTAGAGATGGAGGCACTGTGGCCTACAGAAAACAGGTCTGCCTTTTCCAGGGCCTGGTGCAAACAGCTAAGCTGTAACTCCATCTTCTGGCGGAGGCTTCAGCATTTTCTGGGGGTGTAGGTGGGGTGCAGCGTCTCCTGTAGCCAGGCTGGTCTCTAACTGACTGTTTTAGCTCAGGATGACAGGAACTTTAGGTCTCCTTGCCTCTACCTCCTGAATACTGAGAATAAGGTATCTACATCATAGCTTTTGGTATGTGCGGGGCTGGGATCAAATCCAGGGCTTTGCGAGTGCTATGTAAGCCCTCTCCCGACAGAACTACACCCCAGCACCCCAGCTCCACCTCTCCCTTTAGGTTTCCTGTTTACTTTTCCCTTTTTCTCTCTTGTCTTTGACTCCTTCCTTCTCCTTTCTCCTCTCTTGGGAGTATGTCAAGTTCAGTGGCAGAGTCACTGTGAAGTTTGAGCTTTTGTATCCCTCACTTGTGTGACCCCTTCTAAAGCCATTGTCTCAGTTAGGGTTTACTATTGTGTGAAGAGACACCACGACCACAGCCACTCTTATAAGGAGCACATTTATTTGAAGGTGATTTACTAACAGTTTTGGACTGTTTCAGTCCATTATGATGGTGATGGGAGGCTGACAGCGTGCCAGAAGATGGAGTACTGGAGCTGAGGGTCCAGTACTACAACAGGAAGTCGACTGACTGTCACACTGAGAGAAGCCCGAGAAAAAGACCTCAAAGCCTGCACCCACAGTGACACACTTCCTCCAATAAGACCACACCTCTTAATAGTTCCACTCCTGTCAGGGGCCATTTTCTTTCAAACTACCACGGCCACCTAGTGGGTTCCAGCAGAATATTTATACTGTTATTTTTCTGTAATTTTTGTAGGTACACACATATACACACAAACCTTCAAAATATATAAGCTTCAGGGGCTGAAGAGATGACTTGGTTAAGAACGCACACTATTTTTGCAGAGGACATGAGTTTAGTTCCTAGTACTCACGTTGGGCAGTCCAACCTGTGCTTCTGGCCTCCATGGGTTCCTGTATGTGCACCCTCAACATACACAGGGAAAAATTAACCCAGATAGGGATGGGGGCTCACATCTTTAATCCCAGCACTTGGGAGGCAGAGGTAGGCAGATTTCTCTGACTTTAAGGCCAGTCTGGTCTTCTATATAGCAAGTTCCAGGACAGCCTGAGCTACACAGTGGGAATCTATCTCAAAGAAAGAAAAGAAAAAGAAAGAAAGATAACAATAAAAGTAAAACATGCAGGTGTGTATGTATGTATGTATGCATGCATGCATGTATGTATGTATGTATGTATGTATG
>LOEQ01001165.1:134921-149112 GCA_001685075.1 Bramus lutescens | reverse complement strand
ATGTATGTATGTATGTATGTATGTATGCATGCATGCATGTATGTATCTATGCTTCAGGTTTCACATAACTTGCATCATCTTTGGTCAAGAGCATGGTCTTTGGTAGCCTGGAGTCCTTGCCACCTAATCTCAATCACCGTTTGTGACTATGGGCATCTTCATAATTCCCCTGCATTCCATCCTCTTCTCCCTGAAAGAGATTTGGTGAACGGAGCTGTTGTCCCCATTCCTGTGGATAAAGCTCTTTTACTAAGTTCAGGGTTATGGAAGAAACATCAGGCTTGGGCACACCTGCCTTGGTGTGTTGCAGGAGATAGGGCACACTCATAAATCGTGTTAAGATTAATTCCAGATAACACAAGAACGCCTTGGGAATAAGGAGACTCTTTCTCAACTTTCACTATCCACTCCTTCTCTTATTTCTCTTTCCATCCTCACCTTCTGCCATCTTTCTCCACACCTTTGTTTTAACCCCAGTTTATAGAACTACATATTTGATCATTGTTTCTGACTGTGCATTTGATCTTAATGTCAGCTGTCAGCCATCTTTTCATTCATCCACACTCAACTATTGGTCCATTCATACTGTGCATTTGTTCTTAATATTAGCTGTCAGTCATCCTTCCATCTATCCACACTCAACCATTGG
Source organism: Bramus lutescens (assembly GCA_001685075.1). Taxonomy (NCBI): domain Eukaryota; kingdom Metazoa; phylum Chordata; class Mammalia; order Rodentia; family Cricetidae; genus Bramus; species Bramus lutescens. Next base: position 148,463 of record LOEQ01001165.1, on the reverse strand, counting down.
TCCATTCATACTCATTGACACACCCACCCAAGAGATGGTTCATATACGTTATCAGTGTGGTTAGACATTATGGTTGGGGAAACTAGAAAAGACCTCTCTCAAAGATCTTAGTCAGCCCACACCTTGAATGTTCCCCATTAAAACAGGACCTTCAAACACCCTGTTAAAGCAAGCCTTCTAGGCTCTCTGCTTAAGGCATGAGCAAGGTGTGTCCCCGAGAGTTTGCAGAAACGTAGGCTCGCAGCGCTATCTCTCCTCCTACACACCCCGAACTCTCTGGGTGAGGGATCATCTGCAGCTGAGAGCTTGCTGCTAGCGATCCATTCTCAGTCTCAGGGGAGGAAAGAAGCTGTTGTCTGTGGAATGAACTGAAATCAGAGTTAGAACTTGACAAAGGCAAATCCCTTTGCTCTGTCTTCTGAACCCAAGTAAATTGATAATCGGTTCAGTGACCGATCTGTTTGTCTGACCTCATTCAAGAACTCAGGCAGAGAAATGCAGTGGGTGAGCAGGAGCCAGGTGTCCCATGCACTCACTCCCTCAGGGTGAGATGCCTTCTGCAGGGAGTTCGTGCGTGTCCTTCCTATGGGACAGTAAGAGGAACCTATGTCACGGAAAGGGGTGCAAGTGAGGCTTTCCCTCGATTACCTGACTTTCTGAGAGAATTGTCATTTCTCTGGAGACATGGAACCTCAAGTATCTGGCCCAAAGATTCTCTAGTCATCTCTATTAGTAAGGAGATGACCTTTCTCTTGTGGCCCCTGCCAATGAAGCAGCTATGCCTGCCCATACATGTCCAATTTAAGGCTGTGGTCAGAAGGGTGAGGACAAATAGGGACCCAACTGAAAGACAGGAGGCACAGTTGCTTCAAATAAACTACGGAGAGCAAAAGATGCTTTGGCCAAAGCATCACACACGTTCTTGCATGCTGTGTCCTTAGGCTTCTGTGTGATGTCACATTGATTCATTCAACGGTATGGATGGTACTGCCATCTCTACCTTATGAAAGAGCACGCTGAAGCTTAGAGTTGGAGTCCAGGTTGGTGTGACCTAGGAAGCCCAGGCTTTTCTACTCTTCTAGGGATGATTCATGGAGAGGGTCTATAGTGGCCTCTACAGCCCTTGAGGAACCTCCGAGAAGCCCCTCAGACTCCCAGAGCACCAGAGCTCCGTGTGAGCAACTGTGTCTCAGGGAAAATGTTTCCGTCATTGCCCATGTAGCTTGGTAGCAGGCTCGGTGAGAGATCTTTCCCTTAGCCAGCCACCTTCCCCTAAACTAGGCAAAGAACAAATTTCAGATTGCTTTTGAGTCCAATCCCTGTCTTTTCACTTGTCTTCTGAGAACGCTTTCTGACTTAGGGTTTTTATCGCTGCAGTGAAATTCCATTACCAAAGAGCAAGTCAGGGAGGAAAGAGTTTATTTGGTCTGTACTTCCATATTGCTGTTCTTTATTGAAGGAAGACAGGACAGGAAGTCAAACGGGGAAAGAACCTGGAGGAAGGAGCTGAGGCAGAGGTCATGGAGGGGTGCTGCTTATTGGCTTGCTTCACATGGTTTGCTCAGCTTGCTTTCTTATAGCACGTAGGACCACCAACCCAGGAATGGCACCATCCACAATAAGATGGACCTTCCTCTATCAATTACCAATTAAGAAAACGTACTACAGGCTTGCTTACAGTCTGATCTTGTGAAGCCATCTCTTTTGTTTTGTTTTTAGTTTTTTGTGAGATGGTTTCTACTGGCTGTCCTAGAATTTGCTTTGTAGGTAAGACTGGCCTCAAACTCAGAGAGATCTGCCTACTTCTGCCTCCTAAATGCTGGGATTAAAGGCATGCACCACAACCACCCATCCTGAGGCATCTTCTTAACTGAGGTCCCCTCCTCTCAGATGACTTTAGCTTGTGTCAAGTTGACATAAAACTATTCAGGACCCCCTTTTTCTTCCTCCCTCCTTCCCTCCCTGCCTCCCTCGTTCTTCCTTCCTTCCCTCCCTCCCTCTCTCCCTCCTTCCCTCCCTCCCTTCTTCCTTCCTCCCTCCCTCTCTCCCTTCCTTCCTTCCTTCCTTCCTTCGTTCCTTCGTTCCTTCCTTCGTTCCTTCGTTCCTTCCTTCGTTCCTTCCTTTGTTCCTTCCTTCCTTCTTTCCTTCCTTCCTTTTTCATTGAGACAGAACCTTGCTATGTAGGGAAGAGTAGCTTCAAATTTACTATATAGCCCAAGCCAACCTCAAACTTGTAATCCTCTCACCTCAGCCTTCTGAGTTTTGCAATTACAGGCATGTCCCACCATGACTGGCTCAGGTCACTCAATCTTATCTTGGGCAGCCCAGCACACATAAAACACATGGTGGGCAACTGGACTGGGAGATTTGACTTTCATGTTTGTTAGTAGGCATGTGTGTAGATGTGAGTGCACATGCGTGTGCATGTCTGTGGAGGCAGAGTGTGACATTGGGTGGCTTCCTTAACCATATCCTCCCTTATGTTTTTGAGGTAGGGTCTCTCGCTGAACCTGGAGCTCAGCGATTCAGCTAGGGGACTCACTGGGACCTTCCTGTCTCTGCTGCTTTGGTGCTGGGATTACAGGCAAGCACTGCCATGCCTTGTTTTTATTCGGGTGTTGGGGACTTAACTCAGGTCTTCTCACTGCTCGTGCACTTTACTGACTGAGATATCTCTCCAGCCCCAGATTCTACTTTTGTTCTACACTGTTGAGTATTTGAGACTGAAGACAGGAAGGACTTTGCAACTGTTTGCTTTTGTTTTGTTTTATTTTGTTTAAATTGGGTTAGAAAGCAAATGATTTCATCTTATTCTGTCCTGGTTATTTTCTCGTGACCCAGATATGTACAGTACATACATGGAATAACCTTCATGTACAATTTAAATCTATACCATCATGGACATCTCTATTGTCTGCCAGCTACTGCACCTTAAGCAAGCTACTTAATCTCTCTGTACCTCTCTTTTCTCCTCTGTAACATGGGAACAGTAATGGGTCCTTCCCACAGGGGCTGTTGCAATAAAATGCCTACAGAGATACCTAGAACATATTAAATATAGGCAGTGAGGAGCAAATGAGCATTAAATGACTCTTTCCCATCAAAATGGACTTTGGATTATACATGTCATTGACCTCTATTCCTTATATATCTTTGATTCTTTGTTTCGTCAATAGTCATACATTTTACCCAAGTTCCAGCTCCTTTTGCCAGTTGTGTGGGTAGGGGCCAGGTGTGTCTGTTTTTGGCTCCAATTACCTGGATGGTTCAGTAGCTGCACAGCTCAACCTGCTGTGGGATTGTGAGATGTAACATTCCCTCAGGAATGAAGATGGGAGGAGGGCGTGCTGTGTGGGGCTCTGCCCACTGAGTAGCAAGATCTGGCTTCTTTCCTTTTTGTGACTGAGTAGAACTGAGATGACCCTGGTGAGACTCATTGCCCTAGTCTCTGTGGAGTTGCTTCCTCCTGCTTCTGTGACCTCCCCACAAAGTTAGTGCATCATACGCATTCCCTTGAGCTATTCCCTTAAACTGGCATGTGTTCCTGTGAGCTATGCCCTTAAACTTGTACATGTTCCCATGAGTTATTCCCTTAAACCAGTTCATGTTCCCGTGAGCTATGCCCTTAAAGCTGTACGTGTTCTTGTGAGCTATGCCCTTAAAGCTGTACGTGTTCCCATGAGCTATGCCCTTAAACCTGCAAGTGTTCCCATGAGTTATTCCTTTAAATCTGTAAGTGTTCCCACGACCTATTCCCTTTACCTGTATGTGTTCCCGTGAGCTATGCCCTTAAACCTGTACATGTTCTTGTGAGCTATGCCCTTAAAGCTGTACGTGTTCCCATGAGCTATGCCCTTAAAGCTGTATGTGTTCCTGTGAGCTATGCCCTTAAACCTGTATGTGTTCCCATGAGCTATGCCCTTAAGCCTGTATGTGTTCCCATGAGCTATGCCCTTAAGCCTGTATGTGTTCCCATGAGCTATGCCCTTAAAGCTGTACGTGTTCTCTTAAACCTGTATGAGCTTTGTTTGGCCCAGCTGTGTGCTCCTTTCATTCTGCAGAGGTCTCACCCAACATTTCTAGTCACTTTGCATTTGCAGGGGGTGGAATTAATTTTCTTTTCCAACTCTGCCGGAGGAAAGCTGAGTGCAAGCAGGGGCCTGAGCCCAGAGAGTGGCTGGTTCAGGTGAGGAGGGACTAACAGGACAACTCGCCAGGTTCTTTATGGCCCTGCCTCCTATGACTTCAGTGAGTCCCGAGTTGTAAAATGGCCACACTCTTATCTTTATCAGAGGGACTTTGGAAATGTCTTTTGAGGACTTTTGCTCCCTATCGCATTCAGGAAGCTAGCTTGCTGGTAGAGGACGTGGGCTTGCAGAAGTCACGGGTTGGAAAGAGGCGGTAAGGGATTGGTGTTTTATCTGCCGTGTGGCAAGGAGAAGCAGTCTACTGGTGAAAAAATACCTAATTGCTTCACAGCCCCAAAGCGCTTTCTCAGCTCTGACTTTTTAAGCAACCCAACATCAACATAGTCGATGAGAGAACAAAGACGCCGTGAAATTAAGTCACTTGTCCAGGGTTCCATAGCGGAACTGACACCTTTCACATGGCACTTATTCTGTCTTCTATTGGCAGTTGGCGCAGAAGCTCCTGTGATAGTGAACGGAAGCAAACCTTTCTATTCTGTAGTTTGGGCATGTCAGGTGTTTTGCTACTGTGATGGGGAGTAGATCGACATGTCTGGTTTCAGCAGCACTAGTGGATGGTGATAGATTCTTTGCTAGACAGAATAGACACTGGATGCTACACATCTGGCCTCCAGAACTGTGAGACAGCACATTCCTGTTGGTGTAAGCTATCCAGCTGTGGCCTGTGAGCCTGTAGTTCTAGGAAGTGAAGGCAGAACCAGTGTGTCTCCTTGTTTCCTTCAGGGTCTCTATATTTTTCTACTTCCGCCATGACTGAACACAAAGAGCATCTGAGCCTTGGGCAGCCTTGCTCTGTGCAGACCAGGTTCTTCATCTGTGCCCCAGTTACCAGAGCAAACTCACCTGTCTAATCCTAACTCTGACTTTTATTCAGTGTACCTTCTACTACCTCAGATGCACCATGAGAGTGCTTGGTGTGTGTGCAGGGGCGAGCCTGGGCACAAGCTCCTCAGAGAATCTCCTGAGTCCATCTGCTGGGGCTGACAGTCTCAGGCTGGGGATAAAGGGGTTGTTCCATGTCTTACTCTTGACCTTCAAAGGCCAGTTGGAACTTGAGTCCTGAAGTCATGGAGCTTTCATGGGGCAAAGGTGTTGGGTATTTCTGCTTTTATGTGGGGACATCTTCTTGGATGAGGATCTTTTCTTGCCTAGTCTGCCACCCATAGGAAATGGGAGGCAAATTAGCAGAGCAAACAAGCAACCTGCTACCCTTCCAGGCATATACTTTCTCATTCCTGTAGAGAAGCACAGTTTCGTATATCAAGTGTATTATAAAAGGCTGGCTCGTCCAGCAGCAGCTTGTGCATGCTTGAGAGCCACAGAAAGCAATAGTCACTCAGTCTAAGAAGCTGGAAGTTTCAGAACAAGAGGACCATGACGAAGCTCTGGAAGCTCTCTGGAGAGCTTCTGAAGACAAGCGTACACTAAAAGATTGCAGAAGGCAGATGTCCACAGAAGAGGGCGGCTTCTGGATACACGCGTGCTGAGGGAAAGTTAGGCATGTGTATGCTGGCTCGCTCCCGTCTCCATTCCCCTCTTTTTCTGTACAGATTCCTGCCCATGGAGAAGTGTCAGCTACACAGGGACAGTCTTTCCTCCCTTGGTTGCTACGCCAGTTGTTTCTGCAGATCTCACAGACTCACCTAATGTGGGCTTTATTAGTAATCTAAGCATTTCTCAGCCGGTCTAGTTGGCAATCAGGACTGACCAGCACGCCTGTTTACAGTTCATGCCCTTGGTCCCAGACAGTCTGCACCAGGGTTCCTTGTTACTTGCCCACACGCTGAAAGTAGGCGGAGGTGTGCACAGTGTGCAGGGCAGGTAAGAGGTGGGCAGAGATTAGAATGTGAAGCGGAAGAACACATGTTCAGTTCAAGAACCAGGTTAATGGACTATCTTTGTCCACTGTGTGCTCCTGCAACAGCACATCCGAGACTGTCATTTTAGAAAGAACAGAAAGTGATTGCCCCCTGGAGGCTGAGAACCCCAGAGAGTGCCCCCTGGAGGCTGAGAGCCCCAGTCTCCAGGAGTTGGTATGTGGTGAAAGCCCTTTTTGCTGTGTGGAAAGGGTGTATCCACCAGTTATTTTTCTCAACACTGTGACCAAGACACCACCTGAGAGAACAATTTGAAGGAAGCAAGATTTTTTTTTCTCATTATTCTAGAGAGTTCCGTCCGTGGTGGCTTGGCTCTGTGTTTCTGGGATCATGGTGGCCAGAGCCTTTTGAGGATGAGTCTGTTCATCTCACAGAGACAGAAGCAGAGAGTGAGGAAGGACCTGGGACCAGGTATAACCTTCAAAGGCATGTCTTCAGTGACACAACTTTTCAGCTAGGCCACGTCTCCTAGCTGTGCTTCCACTGCTTCCCCAAAGAGCACCCCCAGCTGGGGGCCAGGCATTCAACATGTGAGCTAATGGGGAGCGCATTTCTTATTCAAACTATAACAAAGTGGAAGAGATGGGGAGGAGAGGGAAGAAGTGGGGAGACATTCCCTGTCTGGGAAGTCTTGTTTAGGGAGCCCACTTCCTCCCCAGGAGATCCAGTCCATTATCATGACATTAATCCATTTCTCCACCATCACAGGCTAGTCATTTCTCACTAGGCTTCGCCTCCCAGTACTGATTAAGGATTCTATTCCCAGTACATGCTTTTAGGGGGGGGACACCTGGGAACCATAGCAGTATGAGGTTATACCTGTCTAGTATTTCCAGAGACTCTCTGCATGCCTCTCCAGAAGAGACCGGTACCTGGCCCCTACATGGTGCTCAGCAACGACTATATAAACTTAATTTCAAGCGCGGCTCCAGCCCTAGAGAAACACAGTTAGTAATGTAAGGGAGAGACAGCTAGAGCAGGTGTGAGGCAGCTGAGACAGTCCAGGTGAAGGATGGAAAAGAGATGAAGATGAAGGCAGAGCAATGCTGCTCTGCTCCCCTCTCTGAAGCCTGGTCCTCTTTTATATGCTGATCTGCCTAATTTTGTCTTAAGGACATGAAGTCTGTACGTTCCCCTTTTCTAGATGTGGCTACGGAGGGGATCCTTCCTAATACCACCAGTCTGTGCCTGGCAGGACAACCCAAATCACTGGCTTGGAGCAGAGTGCTAGCTGTCTGGGCTGTTGAGATTTTGCTGATGTCAGCCGTGGGGATGACTCAGGCTTCCATCTGGGTGGCGGAGTATGAAGTGGACCATTAGCAGATGGGTTCAGCGGTTGACCCCATTGGAGAGGAGAAGCTTTTAGATGCTCTGTGTCCAGGCCTTGGCACGTCCTGCCGATGATCATTTATTGATAATGCTGGTGCCTCTAGCTTGACTGAGTGCTTTTGGCCACATAGTGATGCTTGGGGTGAGAGGGTGGTGGTTGCTGGCTTCTGGATACCCCTTGGCTTCCACAGGGCTGCCAGGAACACAGACACAGTGGTGCCAGGCAAAGGGGGACTCATTTCTCTGCCCTGGGTTCTCGGAGTAGACTTCATCTCCAGCCTGAAAGGCATTAGTGAACACCACTCTGTGGGGTCGATAGGGAGAGCCATTCTGGGTACTCCTCACAACACCTCCCATTACCCATTTCCTTCTGTCTTACCTAGGCGTCTGCAGAGCAGTAGGCATAGGGCCAGAATGAACCATCTTGAGTCTAATGTCATCCAGATGTCCCTGCCCTGGCTCTGGGAGAAGAGTGCACTGAGCGCCCAGAGTGCACTGGCTGCTGCAGAGCCCAGCCCTGGAGCTCTTCAACAGAGAGGAGAGGGACCTAACACAGACATCGCAGAGTGATCCACTGGTAAATGCTAGGCTGAGAACAAACAGGCAGAAGCTCAGGCAGCAGCCCCGGGAGGTAACATTTGAACTGAGCTTATGAGGAAACGCTGGACTTTGCCATGTGAGAAACTGGACACAGTGGAGAGAAACACCCTCAATCCACACAGGAGGCTTTGTATGTTTGGAGAATTTATGGTTAATTCCAAAGTACCAATTGAGCAACCTCTCTGGGGACAGCTGTGCTAAGATGAGATAAACAGGGCTGGGAGACAGCTCGGCAGTTAAGAGCATTGGCTTCTCTCTTTCTGAGTCCTGGCTTCGATCACCGGCACCCACGTGGTAGCTCACAACTCTCTGTAACTCCAGCTCCTGGGAGATCTGACACCCTCTTTCAGCCTCTGAGGGCACCAGGCACACAAGTGGTTCATAGACATATACACAGGCAACACCCCCCCACCCCCACGACTAGATAAATAGTGCATGGCCTTGTGATGGGAAACTCAGAAAAAGCAGCTTCATTTGAGAGCCTTGTGTTCAAGCACAGAACATGCACACAGACTTTATACATGGCAGAAGTCTCCAAATTAGGGTTCTTGAGCCTTGAGATTGTGCAAAACAATGCATTGGAACAGAGGAAAAAAACACAGAAAAGTTTATGTGTATCTCTTCCCTTAAAAAAGAATTCCTTATAAAATAATAGTTATTATTATTATTATTATTATTATTATTATTATTATTATTATTATAGTGTGTGGTGCTTCTGTATTGGCACACATGCTACAGAGACAGGTGGGGTCAATAGACAACTCTGTGGAGTCGGTAGTTCCTTACCGTCTTTAGCAACTGAGCCATCCTGTCAGCCCCTACTTATATGTAGTTATTCATTGAAACCAAATAAAGCATTTAATCACTTCTAATATTTACCACAGGGCTTGGGCCTGACACCTGTGACTGTCCTCTTGTCAGGGGCTCATTTCTCTGTCCCTTATCCCAAGTGTCCCGTGGAAGCAGAGTACAGAAAGTGCTCCTCTAGCTGCAAACAGCTTTTTGCAACTTAATTCACTTCCAGCTTCTCATCCCATCTCCCTGTGCTCAGCGAAGTCCATTTTCTATCATCTTATCTTGTTTTGGGTGACTTAATCCTCCCAGAGTGGACAAAACAGAAATTTCTGAAAAGATCCCAGGGTTACAAACAGAGTGGTAATATAGGTGTGAGCAGTGGTAGGGTGTGGTCATCCCTCTTCCAACCTACTCTTCGCTGACTTCCCTCCGGAGTCTAGACTTAGAACATCATCAGAACCAGTAGCAGCTAGCCCCAAATACTCCAAGTTTTCAAAATTATTGGAAGCAGAGTCAAATCTCCTGCTATTAGGAACACTCATAGAGAGATTTACCAACCTTGGATGTTGGCTAGTGGTGATGGTGGGTGTCTACGAAACCTAGACATAAATAAACACACTTATTGGTGATGTGTACACACTGTGTGTGTATGCATATGTGCGTGCGTGCATGCGTGTCTGTGTGTGTGGTTGCAGAGGTCAAAGAAGTTTGGAGCTCACAACTGTAGGCGATGAGCAGCTGGCAGGAATTGTGTAAGCGAAAGGGTGACTTGGTTGTTTTTGTTTTGTTCTGAAAGAGCACCTGACTCTGGGTGGACTGACTGAGGTGGCGGTGGCAGGGGCCAGGACAGAATGTTAGTGAGCTTTCCAGCCCAGGCTGGCAGCTGTTTGGAGAACCTGGGTGGCTCAGGGGCAAAGGTGCATGAACCGAGTTTAATCCCTGGAACCCAAATGGTTTATGGAGAAAATTGACTTGCTGTGGTGACTGACTAAATTTGGGGAGACAAAGGCGGATGGCAGGTGCTTCAGGCTGCCAAGGGAGATTTCTGTGCCACTGGGAAATCTTGGGCACCATTTTATTTCCTAAGATGGTAAACAGAGGTGAAGGGTGGATCTGGGGAGGGAAACTCACAGGGTTGAGGCATGCTGGGAAAACCTTGGGTAGAGTCCTTCACTCCATCAGACTTCTAGGTGTCCTGCAGCTGGCTTGGAGCAGGGCCCTGGTGAGTGGTGATGGAGGTTTTTGAAGTAATGACAGAACAAAGGGACAATGATGGTGCCTGTCTAGACCTCCAGACCCCAGCCAGATCTCCGGGATCAGTTCCTGGCCACTTCCCATATTCCACCAAGTGTAGGTACCCCAAGCTGTTCTCTAAGTCACCAAGCCATTGTAGACAGTGATTCAAGCTTCTTATCTTTGGGGCTCCAGGCCAAAGTCGTTGGGAAATCCTAATTGGGCTGGGAGTGTCCTTGGTGTCATTGTCAAAACTCAGATAAACAAAGTGAATGGCAGAGGAGGGGATGGGTGGGGAGGGTGCGGGTCTGCCCAGCTGTCAAGACTGGGCAGGCGAAGGCATTTGACCAGGAACAAATACTCCATCTGGGGCCTGTTTTGGTGCAAACATTTCAGTTCTGGTAACTTCATTTTGGTTTTTTGAATGGGGCTCTCTGGATTGCAGTGTTCATTCGGGGCTTGGCCTAGAGAAGGCCACCATTTAGTATCAGTGCTAGGGACCAGGGAGATGGCTCAGTGGCAAAACGTACATGCTTTCAAGTCTGATGGCCTGAGTTCAACTGTGACGGTCTGAGTTCAGTCTCTGGAACTCATACGGTGCAAAGAGAAAAACCAACTCCTGAAAGCTGACCTCTGACCTCTGTACATACACCATGGGACACACACACACCACACATGCAAAACAGGTAAAAACCAATAATAATAATTTAAAAGAATGTGTTAGTCATGACTCCAAGAGTGGTACCCAGGGATACCGACTTGAACCTCTGTCCGGATGTGTGTGGGGTGGAAGGTGTGTGATGAAGGTTGATGGCTATCTTATTTCTCATTTAAAATCTTTTGTTCGAGGGGGAAATGAAGAGTAATACAGATAGGCAAAAAAGTTCCATATTAAAAGGGTAAAGGTTTAGAAATAAAGACAGGAAAGTAGAGGCAAAACAGTGGCCCATGTCTTTAAACCCAGAACTAACTTTATGGGAGTCTGAGGCTAGGCTTGTCTATATCACAAGTTCTAGGCAAACCAGGGCTATATAGTGAAACCTGGGGTGGGTGGGGGGAGAAAAAAACCAACTATAATAAAGGTAAAGAAGAGTAAAGTGAGGGCATACAGAAGACATAATGTAAAAGAGAGAAATAATAAAACAAACAAGCAAATAAAAACCAGATCCAGAGGCAATCAATCAGTTTGGAACCACAAACTTAGCCATTCAGAGAAACGCTGAGGGATAGAAATTATGTGGAGGCAGAGGGGGTTGAGGGAGAGAGAGAGGGGCAGGGAGAAGGGGGAGCTTGTCTTTTGTATATTCTCAGTTGCAAATCAAAGGAACAACAACATGAGAGAACTGCCTACTGTCACTGCTGGCACTGGGGGAGGTCTGGGTAGCAGTGCTGAGATCTGGATGCTTAGAGTGACAAGTGTCTCCAAGGGGCAGGCCTATGACCTAACTGTTGCAACATGGGCTGAAGCCAAAGAGAAGGAAGCAGAACCCCAAGGCATGTCTTTCCTGGCCAATAGATCCTGTTTGGTATTTTCTTCAGACAGTGGCTTTACTTAGCACCAGGAGTGGATGGTGAGATGGGGAGGTGAGAGAGGGCATCCACACTCGGCATGGAAGCAATGGCTGGCACTCTCACTGTGCAGAAAGGCCTCAGCTCCCTTCACCATTCCTGTTCATCATGGAAGTTGATACACAGGGAGTTGTCTGGGTTCCTACCAGTCCCTTCACATTTCATCTGCACCAAGACGGAGGCAGAACTCAGGGAATCCAGTCTGCTTTCCTAGGTGAAGCAGCAAAGTAGAGATGGAGCCACACTGGCCGTCACACTGAGACAGAAGGATAACCAGAGACCACCACACTGGAAGACCACATCCTGTGCCTTGTGTTCTTAAAGAAGATGGTGGCCTGATAGCTGTGTAGTGTGTTGCTTTGGAGACATCATTTTACATAATTTCTTCCTGGGGAGAGTCTCATTCTGCTCTGCCCTGGTCCTGCCAGCTTTCCCATCCTGTTTGTGACTTGCCTTTCTTACCCCTTTGTGGTCCTCACTCCTGCTTCCCACCTAAGCCCTGTGTGTAGACGTCGGTTCTCTCCTTCTACCATGTTAGTTCTGGGGATCAAACTCAGGTCCTTGGGCTTGGTGGCAAGCGCACTTAAACCTGAATCCTCCCCAAGTTTCTTCCTGGTCCCTCAGGCTACCCTGATGGCAGAGCATCTTCAGTGCTTCAGCCTTGAAGGTTTATGTGGACCCAGGGACCCTGCCAAGCACGTAGGCTCTTCACTCATCTGCTCTGCCCTGACTCTTGGAGACTCTCCTACCCCATGTTTTCTCATACTCTGAGTTCTCAGATGTTCCTAAAGTCTGCTTCTGACTAGGTAGCTAGTCCAAGCCCAGCCCTTGGCACAGGCCTCTTCCCTAGCTGGGCCGCTCCTATCTGGAGTTCCAGTGTGTCTCTGTGTATCTCCGCTGTGGCTGTCTATCTAGATCTGCATACTCCCACTCCACTCAGGGCTCATCCCAACTCAAGACTCTCCCATACACCTGGCACTGGGATAGATACCAAACCTGATATTGCTACAGAGGAGAAACCTCAATGCAAGGCAGGGCAGAACCCACACAAGGGGTCATGGACACCTGGGGACTACAAGAAGTCCCCAGAGCTGAGTAGCAACCAAAAATATACTCAGGAGGTTGTGACTTCCCTGCTTCCATAGAATAATCTCATAACACAGTAACTGCTGCCATGCGCTTGAGACTATTTATTTGTTTACGGTTCTGGATGTTGAACTCAAGGCCTCTTAGATAGTTTTCCTACCACTGAGTTGCAGACTCAGCCTGTATATGTATGGTGTGTGTATGTGTGTGTGTGTGTGTGTGTGTGTGTGTGTATACTCTACTTCCCACGTGCTGGGATCAAAGGCGTGCGCCATCACGGCCAGCAGACAGGGTCTTATTAAGATGCCCAAGGCAGACCTTGCACTTAGAATTCTCCTGGCTCAGTTTCCTAAGTAGTTTGGATCACAGATCTAGACAGTCTTTTAAATGGTTGTAAAACATGTTCTGCTTAGGTAGAACAGCTAATTAGCTGTCCCCACTAGTTGGCCTTTTGTTTGTAGCCAGTCACAGGGTCAACAGAGTTCAGAGTCTTGCCTGTGGCTTGTCTGTTTCAGGAGCCAGTTATCAAATTACCCATGTACTGACCTGAACGTGAGTGTAATTATTTATTTTTAAGGTGTTTGTGTTTAATTTCACAAAAAGGCCTTAGGGCTTCATAAAACTCAGTGTTCCATGGCCCACTATCCAGTTCTTCTACTTTTTTGCCCCCTCCTTTTTTTAACTTAAGGAAAGGTTGTTAACTTATTTATTTAAAGATCTAAGATTTATTTGTTAGGTATACAGTGTTCTGCCTGCATGTATGCCTTCAAGCCAGAAGAGGGCACCAGATCCCATTACAAATGGTTGTGAGCTACCATGTGGTTGCTGGGAATTGAACTCAGGAC
>LOEQ01001165.1:116949-129995 GCA_001685075.1 Bramus lutescens | reverse complement strand
CCCCCCACCCCGGCCCTGTGGCCAGGCAAAGCAGCCTTCCTTGGTTTGTCCTGTTTCCTGCAAGGAGCATGCACCAGCCTGGGGCCAAGGAGTGGAAGCAAGGGTTGGGAGTGAGCATCTGCCTGCCAGGTGGATGATCCTGGGGTGCCCTGAATGGGTGCCTGTCTCTAGGTGCATATTATCTTCCCTGAGATCTAAGAGTGAATGTGACCCTGCCTTTGAACTTGCCCAGCAGATGCAGGAATCTAAGGATGGTGGGAGGGACTGAAGGCTGATGTGAGGGGCTGGGTGCCAGTGTGGGGAGGAAATGCATGAGATGGGGGATGGGGGCAATGGCTGTTGTGAGGGGCTGGGTGCCAGTGTGGGGTGGAAATGCAAAAGGCAGATTGAATGAAGCTGATTATTGTCTACGGCTGGAGCCAACATGAGATTTGTAGAAGTCAAAGGTATTTACCCTCCCCAGCTGCAGGCACAGGGTACTTTGGCCACTTTCATGTGTGTGACTTCTGGTCCATTGAAGTGGAAGCCTGGCTTGGTATGGGCAGGCCTATCAGCATGGAGTTCAGCAGACCAAGCCCTCCTTTAGGCCTGGATGTTCATGCTTGTGGAGTTTCCTTAACCTAATTGCCTGCCTGGTGAAGAAAGAGGCTTTATCATTCCTCAAAACCCCTGTCTTTAATCTCTCACAATCTTCACCACAATACAGGAGGCACATCTCATCACTTAGGGAAGATGAACCTGAAGTTCAGAGTGGCTCATGCAGACTCAGGCAGCAGGTGCAAGATGCAGCTGGGGCTCTAGAGAAAGATCTTTTCAAGACTTGGTCCTGGGGCTGGAGAGATGGCTCATTGGTTAAGAGCACTGGCTGCTCTTCCAGAGGACCTGGGTTCAATTTCCAGCACCCACATGGCAGCTCACAGCTGTCTGTAGGGGATCCAGCACCCTCACACAAACATACATACAGGCAAAACACAAATGCACGTTAAATAAATTATAAAAAAAATAAAGAAAACTCTGTCCTTACAACTTGTCTGTATCCACTCCCAAGAAGCCTGGGATCCCACAGCTTTGGGTGGATTGGACTCAGTGGCAAGGGATCCCCAATAGCTCCCTTAGCGTTCAGTATGGGAGGCTTAGTAGATGCAGGAAAACGCTGACAACCATCCAACCAGATGCAAGTAACAAGGACCACAGTATTACTGTCACCAAACTTTTTGGATCATGTCTCAGTGATCCAGTGGATCAGTATATAACACTGAGTGTGTATTGTAATACTATACATGTACAAGTTACATTTGTACTTACACACTGACACAGGTAACCATTTATAAAAAACACATGCGAAACATAAATTGAAGTGGTAAAGGTCAGAGCTCCCCTTCACGTTACTGCTCACACTTAAGAGCAGCCCTATCCTTTGGCTGAGGGTTTCTGTGACATTGCTTAAAGGTCTGGAGGCTAAGGCCCGACCACCCGGCTAAGCCTCTCCCTGCCAGCTAGGTAGGTGGCATCCAGAGGCTGCTGTTGGCATCTCCCGTTGCTGCTAGACCTTGTGCTTGTAGCTGCATGAGGCGTTTACTGGGGCAGCTTAAGAAAATGTTTAGTTGCCAAAACACTATGTAACTACTGACAAAATTATTTCATTCTTTTTCTTTGTGTGTATGTGCATACGTATTCATGTATGTGTGCATGCATGTATGTGTGTGTGCTTACACGTGTCTGGAGGTGAGAGGTTAGTGTTGGCTGACTTTCTTAAGCACTTCCTGCCTTACTCTTTGAGACAGGGTCTCTCATGGAACTTGGTGCTTGCTAATTTAGCTATACTGGCTGGCCATGAATCTCCTGTCTCCATCTTCCCAGAGCTGGGCTTGCAGACACACTGTGGCATTCAGCTTTTACGCAGGTGCTGGTGACCTAAATTCTTGTCCTCTTGTCTATGCAACAAGGACTTTACAAACTGAGCTATCTCATCAGCGCCCCCTGACCCCTGATCTCAGCCTGAGGTTGAGGCTGTTGGCGAAAAGGAAAAATGAGAAGCTGGCTCCTCGCCCATCCAGATCCGGGATCTGTGGTACTTTAATTATTACAATAGCGTCTTCTCTGTAGGCTCCCCATCTTTCCTGAGATGGGCTGATGTTGGGTATCCCTCATGTGTTTAATCTAGAGCTCTGACTCTGCATCACTTTATGACTTCTCCTTGCCCCCAAGTTACCCATACCACTATTTACTTGACAGACCTTTTCAGTAGGATGCTCTTTAAGACAGTGAACCTTGTTCTAATTGATAAAATCCATATCATTCAGATTTGTGGTGCTAGTGACATTTCTCCTTAAGTTAGTTGAAATAAGTGCACAAAGTTGTCAAACAAAAGAGAGACCTCTCTATTTGTCTGTACAACTGCACTAACGTAGAACAATGGAATGAGCTCTTGGCCTGGCACCATCTGAGCCCAAAGACCCTGCCTCAGCAGCTTGCAACAGGCCACTCAAAATCCTGAGTCCGCTTTCAGCATCCCACCCTTCCCAAGACACAGACCCCCTTCAGCCCACTCTTGACACCAAACCCGATGCTCTGGGGTGGAGGTGGAGGGTCACAGTGATTCCAGGGCATCTTTGCTTGGGTTGATGTAAAGGGACCCTGGCCATGATGCCTCTTAGGTAAGAAATTGCAGCTTGTATTTCAACCTGGGACTGGCCTCTCATTTTTGTTTGGCACCTGAAATACTTTACCTGCTGCCTCTATCACTGGAGTCAGACTGTGTAGGCAGACCCAGTGCCTTGTTTGTGGCTTCCCAACCCCTGGTGTCTGGGCAGGATAGCGTAAGGTCTGTCTAGGTTCCTCTGAGATAGCAGTGGCCAGAGGCGTGTGGATGAACAACACATGTCTACTCCTGGGTGACGTTTTGGCTTCACATGAACACCACCAAACATTATCCAGGGATGAAAGCTGATTCTGTAGCAAGAACCTGAATGTACAGAAACAATCGCTGTCCAATGCTAGCTTTTCCACCACAGCACAAAACAAGGCAGTGTTGAGTTCTTTCCTCTTCAGGCAATGCCGTAGTATTGAGAACAGTTCAAAGGCTACATACAGCTCATTTATAGAAAACTTCCAGTACTCTACTGTTGTAGAAAATTACAGTTTAAGTGAAAAAAATAACATATTCCCTGTTCTATTGGGTTGTGCCATCCACATTCAGGGTTTTACCCTCTTATCTGTACTCCAACGTGTCAATCATCTGCCCCTATAGAAAGAAGTGGGCTTTACTAGTCCCTCAGGTATCACTCAGTGCTATCAGGATGTCACCAATGGCCGAGCGGTGGTGGTGCATGCCTTTAATTCCAGCACTCGGAAGGCAGAGGCAGACAGAGCTAGGTGAGTTTGAGGTCAGCCTAATCTCCAAGAGCTAGTTCCAGGACAGCTAGGGCTGTTACACAGAGAAACCCTGTCTCGAAAAAGCAAAACAAAAAACAAAACAACAACAAAAAGATGTTATCAGCACCCTAGAATACCAATCCCAGCATCCAAGACTGGGGCCTGAGCTCAGCTTCTGAAAGTTCTCTCTGACTCTGTTGTCGGCCACCTTCCAGTTATGCCTCGGCGATCACATTAACCATCAACGATGACACTCAACAACTTACTCATGAAGTTCATTTATTAGAAGGGATCCTCGCTTTGACCTGTCCTGTGAATTTTATCACACTCAAGGAAGTAGTGAGCCAAGTATTCTTGGGATGGCATCAACCAAAAAAAAATCCCAAATATATATTTACCTTAAATCTTTTTACTCAAAACAATACTTCCCCAAACCTAAGCATCCCTCTGTCTGAACTAAGTACATTCAGAATGACTCTCCCTTGCTTCCTCTTCAAGGTGATACCATCAGAGATGTTTGGTTTGGGGGAATTCCCTACACTGCCTCTCATCTAGGTGGACCTTGGTGAACCCATCCCTTTGTCCTTCATTACCTGGGTGAGGGGTTTTGGAAAGCTGCAGAGTCCTGGATCCCTGGACAGCTTTGGAGATCCATGGAGAACTCTGGAGTGCATGGAAACATCTACTTCAGACTTATCTAGATTTTAGGAAAAAACTGGCTCAGACTTGGGGTCCTTGATACATAGGGGTGAGGTGAAGTTCAGGGCTGAGTGGCAAGGAACTAATTTATGCTGAAATTATATTTCTAGCAGTCTGCTAGCAGGACTCATACTTCATGTATGTCTCCCCACCACCCCGTGTGTGGTGTGTGTGTGTATGTGTGTGTATGTGTTCATACATGTAAATGCCTGTTGTGCAAAGGCTAAAGGATGACCTTGGGTGTTGTTCTTTGGGCACTTCTCCCTCCACACCCCTGCCCCTTTAGACAGGGTTTCTCACTGACCTAACTCATCAGATGGCTTAGGCTGACTGGCCTAAGGAATTTGAACCCCAGGGATATGCCTTATGTTTGTCTTCTCTTAAACAGTGAAATTACAAGCGGGTGTCACCACACCCAGCCTGCTGGATGTGGATTCTGGGTTCAGATCCTCACTCTCTCAGGGCAAGCATTTACCAACTGAGCAGGAGTCCCCACACTGCGGACTCCCAGAGTCTTGAGGCTCCCTCCTTATCTTTCATAAACCCTGTCATCAGCATAAAGGTTGGTGTTAACCTCTCTGTTGCTTGGAAGGGAACCACACATCTGGTATTGTAGACAGCACTGGGACACTGCTAAGGAGGATGGGACCAGACACTGAGCCTGGTTCTGTGTCAAGGCGAGTTATGATCATCAGCAAGGTGACTACTTCTGCCCAAACTTATTCTTGTGTTAGGGATCAAAGGCAGTCTTCTGAGCACCAGCAGGTGAAGATCTGTGTTTAAGCTGCTTTTCGTGTGTTTGGTGTCTCTGAAAACCTTCTGGGGCTTTTCTGTTTTCACCAGCATGGCCATTTTGGGGCCCACTTTGGACCTAACAAGCTGCACTGTTTATCTTCCTTCCTGAATTGGTTTGCTGTGGTCTTTTATGGCCTTAATTATGTGGTGTAGTAATGCTAAGAGAAACTTAAAGGATCCCTGAACTTCAGGTGTGGTGTGGCAGCTAACCTCCACCCTCAGTAGTCTGTGTCGGTCGTACCTTCTAGCTCTGTAACTCCTCTCTCAGCCTGTGGGGTCAGAGGCGTGAAGAACCTAAAGCAGCTCGCAGGTGAGGCTGGGTACCTTCCAGTTCCATGGAAATGATACACCTCTGGTTAGAAGCAGGCTCTGCAGAGACAGATTCAAGATGGGAGTGTCCACCAGCACCCCTGGGGCTCCTGACACTTCCAAGGAGCTTGAGACACCCATGGAGACTTTGAGGGAAAACTTGGAGGCAGAGAATAAGCCTTACAGAGTGCCCACTATCTCTGGAACAACTGAAAAGGTAGGGAAGATGCTTTTTAACACTGGTTTTGTAGAATTGGAAGAGAAGATGGTGGTACAGAGTGATGCATATGGTGGAGAAAAACAGAACTTGAGAGAGGTGACAGGTTTGGACACCACGGCGGACAATGAAGCATCACATTGCCAAGTGGGGCCAGTTCTTGGGCCTGCTGGGAGGCTCGGGCCACCACTGGGCTGGCCTCACCCTGTCGCAGTCTGCTAGGTTGGTGCCACCACTTGAGCCCCTACAAGCATGACGGTTGTGTTCAGGGTGCCAGCAGTGTTGATAGGACAGTTGGTACTGAGGGTAGGGTGGTATATAACTGCCTGGAGCTTTCACCAGATGTGCCCCCGGATATGATGTCCAGCTGCACAATTGCTCACCCTGACTCTGGGTAGCAAGAGGATATCAGAGTGAGTCTCAGTGATTCCTGCGTTTATGGTGCTTTAGAAACCTTGAACCAGATCAATAACTCGTTGCAGTATGGATTGGCATGTAAAGCTGTTTGGGCAAAATAATACACTGTGTGACACACAGCAGATTGCAACGCCACCTTAGTAATGAATGTGTCATAGAGAGATGGGAAAGATGGCGGAACAGAACAAGAGATCACCCTGACTGAACAGCAGCAGGATGCCCAAGATGAAGGGTAGTTCATTTTCTGGATTGTGCTGTTGCTAGAGGTCATGTTGGTGTCCGTGGTCCGTGCTGCTGATGTCCGTGGTCAGTACTGATGCCCGCGGTCCGTGTTGATGTCTGTGATGCCTACAGAAACAATGTTGATGTCCATGATCCATGGGCAGCTGGGAAACATGTGGTTGTCTGAGATCTGTGCTGCCATGGGCAAGGAAGGTTCTTTTTTTTTTTTCTCCAGTGGTATTGATGACTACAGACTCATAACTGAGAATGAGAGACATTTAGGGTTTCTGTGCAACCTATCCCCTCCTCAAAAGAAACAATCTAGACAAAAAGCTATCAAAGAAAGTTCTTAGGAATTGTGATAGGGAGGCTGAAGTGCGGCTCTTCACAATTGATGGCTTCTGGTGTGGATGGGGAAGGACTCACTTATGGGTGAGTCTTGGGACGGTCACTGGTAGTTTGACCATGTTCCCGTGAGTATATGGGCAATGCAATTGGACTTAGTGTGTTTTATTTTTACTTTTTTTGGGTGTGTGTGTTAGTGCAAGGGTGAGAAGGTGGACCTGGGATGAATGGGAAGCAAATCTGATCTGGATACATTGTATGAAATTTTGAAATAATTAATAAAGATATTATTTTGGGGAAAACATATAGGACAATAGAGCATTAGGTCACACAAACGGGAAGCATTTCTCTTTTTGAGTTACCTTTGGTAGTTTGCCTTAGAAAGCTGACAATTCCATCTGAGCTGTGCACTTTGTTGGGGCTGGTTGCTCCTGGATTTCCTTTGGAACCCTTTTTATGCAGTCAGAGGCTTTTCCCCCTTCATTTATGAATCTGGTCATTTTAGTGTTTTTTGTTTTTGTTTTTGTTTTTTTTTGTTTAATCAAGCTTAAGAGCTGTCAGTTTTTGCTAATCATTTCAAAGAACTGATTATTGCTTTTACCGGTAGTCTCTTTTGGTTTTGTATTTAACTATCTAATTAACTTCTACTCTAACCATTGTTTTCATTCTTTTTGCTTGTTGTTCTAGATCAGCGGTTTCCAACCTGTGGGTTGCAACCCTTTTGGTGGTTGGAGGACCCTTCCACAGGGGTTGTATATCAGATATCCTGCATATCAGATATTTACATTATTATCTGTAATGGTAGCAAAGTATAGTTATGAAGTGGCAACAAAAGTAATTTTTATGGCTGGGGGTCACCACAGCATGAGGAACTGTATTAAAGGGTCACAGCATTAGGAAGGTTGAGAACCACTGCACTAGGCTTATTTGTTCTTCTTCTAGTGACCCTCTAGAAAAGGTCATTTAAGACCTTTCTTTTCTTCCTTCTTTCTTTCTTTCCTTCCTTCCTTCCTCCCTCCCTCCCTCCTTCCCTCCCTCTCTCCCTCTTCCTCTCAGAGAGAGAGAGAGAGAGAGAGAGAGAGAGAGAGACCCTCTCTCTCTGACACAGGGTCTCTCACTGAACCTGGAGTTCACTGGTTGCATAGCCTAACTGTCCCACAAGCTCATGGTCTCTTCTTGTCTTTGTCTCCCAGTGCACACACCATCATATCCACCTTTTTTTCTTTAAAACAGCAACAAAAACAAACCTTATGTTATTAAAACATCCTAAATGCCATATTCTGTGGATCTTTGATGTTTGAAGATTACCTCTCTATCCAAAATATATCTTTGTATATCTAGAAAACCTAACTAACATGGCTACAAGTTGGAATATTACAAATGTGTAACTGTATTTTTGTGATTCTGTATTTCTTAATTATACATTACATTTTAATTGAGCTGTATAAGCACAACACCTTAAACAATAATGGAAATATATATACAGTATAACAAGATTAACCTTAAATTTATATCAATAAACTAAAATCCATACCAATATAAAATATTGAGATTAATAGTTGGGTTTTTTTGGATTAAAGTAGATTCAATAACCTAGCCTTTCATCCTATTATTTCTATATCCACCTTTTCTTTTCAGAACAAGACCCCTGAATCTAATCTCCTTTGTTTAGCTTTTTCCTGACCATTATCCATAACAGTCATGTCATGTCCAAAACACACTTTTTCACAGCTTTCTTCCCCAACCTCTGGATCTTACGATCTTTCCATCCCATCTTCGTTAGTGTTTCTTGAGCCACATGGGGAGGGAGTGTGATATAGATAGCCCACTAAGAATTGATCACTCCACAGCTACTCATTCATTGTGTTCCACTCAGCTGTGAGTCTCTGTGTGCGTGGCCGCCCACTGCAGAATGAAGCCTCTCTGATGAGGACTGAGGGCTGGGCTAATCTATGTGTTTCCACACGAGTGTCTAGAGGTCAGTTAGTAGTATGTGTATTAGCAGAATAGTAGTAATAGGTTCTCCTCTAGGGCCAATGACTCTCCAGCCACAGGTTCTTAGCTAGCTACCAGCTTTTATTTGTTTATTTATTAACTTTGGTTCTGGAGGCTCAAACTCAGGTCCTCATGTATTTTACTCACTGGGCCATCTCCCCAGATTCTTTCTAAGATGTGTTTCTTCTAGGGATGACCTTAGAACACACACACACACACACACACACACACACATTTATCTTAACTTATCAAGATTACCTTGAGAGTTATATCACTTTGATTGCAGTGATTGCTGCTCCTCTATATCTCTAATCTAGTACTAATTTTGTGTGCTGGTATATAGAAGTCTAAGAAGGTCCTGCTATAATTATTCGTCAGTTGCAATCATAATTGTCTCTACACTACTTTGCAACCATCCACTTCCTCTGTGCTATTTAGTGACAAGTGTGTTTCCATCTGTTACAGCCCCAACCTTCTTACACATAGAATATTTCATGCAATTGCTTTCTATACCTGGGAAGGACAGAGAAATATACGTCGATACAAAAGTTACAGAATTATCTTTATCAATGCTTGTAGGGTGTGTGTGTGTGTGTGTGTGTGTGTGTGTATGCTACTTCACACAAGCGCTTAATCACTGAGCTATACTCTGAATCCAAGACTAATAGTCCAGCACCTGGTTCTTCTGAGGCTTGAACCCAGGGCCTTCTGTATGTAAGACAGAGGTAATAGCTATTTCACTGTGGGGCTGCTTTGTGTGCATTCAAATGATCATGCAGGACATTTGCTCTCAGCCTGAAGAAAGCCTTTCATTAACTTGTATACAGTAGACCAGCTAGCAACACATCCAGGATTTGTTTTTTAATCTTGAAAGGTTTTATCTTAATTTTGTCTTCATTATCGAAAGACAGCTTTGCCAACTGTGGGGTTCTTGCTGATGGGGTTTCCTTTGGGCACTGTACCTCTGAATTCTGCTGTTTCCACCCAGAAGCAGCTGTTCATTGCATGGCCCTTGCCCCCTTGTGAGTCCCAACGGTCTTCTTCTTACTGCTTTTATTTCTCCCTCATCTTTAATTTTTAGCATTGTTTTGAAAGTATTTGTTTATTTGTAAATCTCTTATTTGGGGTTTCTGGGTGTGTAACTTATTAGTATTTTTAAAATAAATTTCAGAAATTTTGTATAATTTTCTATTTCCTTTGGTCTTTTCTCCCTTCCTCCATTATAACACCACCGCTACATTTGATAGTAGTAGCTCAATTTCTCTGGCTGTTCACATCATGTTTTCCTGCCTGTCATTTGGCTTGCTTCGAGCTTTCTTGTTCTTTTTTTCTCCTGGCTCCTGTCTGTTGTGGAGTCCTTCCAGTGAATGTCTTATTTTTGCTTACTGTCATTTTCAGGACAGAATTATTTTAGTTCCTCTCTCTCTCCCTCTCAATCTCCCTCTCCCCCTGACCCCCTCTGGTTTCCCAAGAGAGGATTTCTTTGTGTAACAGCTCTGGCTGTCCTGGAACTCACTTTGAAGTCCAGGCTGGCCTCAAACTCACAGAGATCCACCTGCCTCTGCCTCCTGAGTGCTGGGATAAAAGGTGTGTGTCACCACAGCCCAGCCAGAATTGATTGTGTTGGTGGGGATAACCTCAAACTCCAGCAGACAAAGGATCCTCCTGCCCCAGCCTCCACAGGTCTCCGGTAGTGCCAAAACTTCAGGTGTCCCACACACCCAATTTTCTTTACTTCTTTAATCCTATCTTACTTTGGCTCTGGACATATAATTGTGGTGACTATTTAAAAATATTTTTTCTTTTAAATCCGACATTCAGCCATTCTTGCAGTCTGGTTGCCCATCTTTTGAGTGCATTGGCTTTAGTCCCTTCTTCCTCCTCTTACAGGGGCAGAACATTCTTCATGGGCTGCAGAGGCTCTGGGTCCAGGCTCCTCCCCTCCCAGGGCTTGCAGCTGTCACTGCATATAGCAAGTTCTGTTCAGTCTGGGTGGTGTCTCCTCTTTGTTGAGCTGAGATGGAGGTTGGAGATCCTTGCCTTTCTTACCAAATTCTCACAAATCTTCTAGGATAGATGTTTGCCTGTTGGCTTTAAATGGTTATTTAAAAAAAATAAGTCTTATCTGTTTCACTTTGAGCAAAAAAATCTTTGTTTTTGCGCCAGAATCTTATCTCTCTTCCTCCTCCCCGTCTTCCTCCTCTTCCTCCCCTTTCTTCTCCCCTCCTTTTCCTCTACCTCTTCCTCCTCCTCTTTCCCTCTCTTCTTCTCCCTCCCTTTCCTCCTCTTTCTCACCTCCTCCTACCCCCTCCTCATCCTCCTCCTTTTTCTCCTCCTTCTCTTCCTCTTATCCTTCTATCTTTTAAATTTTGAATTGTATTTAGTTTTTAAATTTACTTTTCCCCCTTCTCTCATTTTCCTTTCCTACACCCACTTTATCCTTAAGCTGTTAAGATTCTTTTGGCTGACCCTGCTTCCTAGCTACCTGATTAAGGTGGAATCCTCCCACTGAAGCCACCTGCCAGCCGTCTGGTCACTTGACAATTGATCCATGTATCCTGTCACAAGGTAACCACACAAGGTCAATTTACCATTTGCTCTTGCCTTCTACTGGGACCCCTCACTCTTTTCTGCCTGAATTTATTCTACACACAGCAGCTAGAGTAGGTTTTAGAAAGGTCACATTTGGTTCTGACATTGGATCACTACCTGCTTGGGTGGCTTTCCACAAGCAGAACTGCTTCACTTAGACCACAGGCTGGAAGAGATAATTTCTTCATCTTGTTCTCATCCCCTAATCTGTGCCCTATTCCATACCAGTCCCACTGCACACCAGCCACACTGCACTCCACACTAGCCACACTGCACTCCATACCAGCCACACTGCACTCCACACCAGCCACACTGCACTCCAGCCACAATGCACTCCAGCCACAATGTACTCCACAACAGCCACACTGCACACCACAACAGCCACACTGCACACCAGCCACACTGCACTCCACACCAGCCACACTGCACACCAGCCACACTCCACATCAGCCACACTGCACTCCACACCAGCCACACTGCACACCAGCCACACTGCACACCAGCCACACTGCACACCAGTCACACTGCATACCAGCCACACTCCACACCAGCCACATTGCACTCCACACCAGCCACATTGCACTACAGCCACATTGTATTCCACACCAGCCACACTCCACACCAGCCACACTGCACACCACACCAGCCACACTGCACACCAGCCACACTGCATGCCAGCCACACTGCACACCACAACAGCCACACAGCACACCAGCCACACTGCACTCCACACCAGCCACACTGCACTCCAGCCACACTGTACTCCACACCAGCCACACTGCACATCACAACAGCCACACTGCACACCAGCCACACTGCACACCAGCCACACTGCATACCAGCCACACTGCACACCAGCCACATTACACACCAGCCCCACTCCACACCCAGCCCCACTCCACACCCAGCCCCATTCCACAGCCTGCCCTACTCCGTACCCTAACCCCACATCAAGGTATGCTCCAGCCTCACACACTACTCTTTCAATATTTTTTAATTGTCCATTATTTCTATTCCAGCTATTAGTCTGTGCTGTTTTCTGGATATAAAATGCTGCTGCTCCACACTTTTTTTTTTAAATTCACATTATCCTCTTGGCCTTGCCTATGTGTCACACTCAGGGAGGCCTTTTCTGGCATCCTAGACTAGTCAGTTACCCTGTTCTACTGGGACTCTGATCTGCTGTACTTCTTCGGCAAACAGCTATGATCCCTAGAGTGATCAACTAACTGGCTTCCCACGGACCATGCTTCATGAAGTCAGGACTCCTCTGCCATGACCACTCTCTGCCTAGTGTAGACTGGGCACAGAGCTTGGCACATGAGCACTCCCTACAAACCCTTTGAGCATGAGGAAAAACACTCCCTGGGTGCAGGATGTCCTGTGGTGCTAAAGGCATCCACGGGTGTTGCTGAGAGCTCAGGTGGATCCAAAGCAAAATATGAATTTCAGAGGGAAGCTCCTCACTTCCAGTCATAGTCACAGCCTGGTTATCAGCTGGCAGCCCGATGGACACATATTCCAAGGGACATTCGCCAAGTGTTCTGCCTTTGGGGCTGTGCCATCGTAAGGTGGCTGGCTCCCTTTTCCTTGTCGTATGTGTGACAAGTAGCCTGGTAATTGTAGAGAATCTCCATTTCCACTTTTGACCTTGTGACCCTTGAGCTTGTTTTAACTTACATGGAAATCGTAGGACAGGAAATAAAGAGTGAGATAGTGACAATTAAAAGTAATCACCGCAGGGGCTGGGGAAATGGCTCATTTCACAAAATGTTTGCCTTGCAAGTCTGAGGACCTGAGCCCCCATCTCTAAGACCTATGTCAAGAGAGCTGGGCATGGAGGTCGGCACTTGTAATCCCAGTGCTGGGGAGGGAGGTGAAGACAGACAGAGCCCTAAATCTTGCTGGCCAGCCAGACTAGACTGCTCAGTGTGCTTCAGGCCCATGAAAACTGGTCTCAGTAGCGTGAGCTGAACTGTACCTCTGAAATGATACCCAAGGTTGTTTTCTGGTCTCTACATTCAGATTTACACACACACACACAGAGAGAGAGAGAGAGAGAGAGAGAGAGAGAGAGAGA
>LOEQ01001165.1:82049-99738 GCA_001685075.1 Bramus lutescens | reverse complement strand
CTATACTTCCTGCCTGGCCAATTAGCGTTTATTTAAAACATGATTGACAGAATAGAGACAATTCTCCCACACCACATACTGTGTGTAGAGTGTAGTCCCTGAGTGGGGCTGCTTTTCTAAAGAGCTGCTTACGAGGGGAAGGAGGAAAGTGGTACTGTGTCTGCCATTTCCCGCTCATGCCCACTCCAGAGTCCTTCAACTCTGTGGGTGGGATAATTCACTACAGAGAACTCTTGACTGTTATGTCACCCCCTGGCTATGGGCTGTGGCTGTCTGAAGACCCCCCGAGGCTGCTAGCAGGGGTCTGAGGTGCACATGCTGAGCTCAGGCATGGTTCTAGACACTGTAGGCCAATAGGATGGCTTCCCGCTCTTCCTAGAGCTAGCGAGTTAGGTGAATACCCCGAGTTGACAGACTGGAGATGGCCAGGAGTCCTCTCCAGACCTGTCTTCTCATCTCTGTGCCATGACGACAGATCCACCCACCATGCAAGCTCACAGAGAACAGAGAGCACTTGCCTCAAAATTCCCAGTCCTAAGCCCTAATCCAGTGCCAGGCTCATCCTGAGAGCTACTTAAATATCTTTCCTCTGAATAAAATATGACTATTGAGCCGAAGCTCAGCATCTTCTAGGTCCCCAACATCTCTGTCCTGGCCACACCATGTTGTCCTTTCTGTACCCATGCCATGCACTGCTCTTTATCAGGTTCAAGCGGCACTTAACACTTGACTCTTTTTCTTTCTATCCAGCCTGTTGTTCTGTCTTGCTTTCTCTGAAGTGTTATTTGAATTTGGTCCTCCCTCAACCACCCCCCACATCCATATAGATTGAATTTTGGTGTCCCCACCCACCCCTCAATGTTAAAGTCCTAACCTCTAATGTGATGGTGGGGCTTTTTGGAGGCTATCGGGTGAGGTCATGGGGATGGAGCTTCATGATGGGATTAGTATCTTCGTAAGAGGAAGAGATCCGAGTCTATTTCCATCATGGGTGGTATAGCTCCAAGTTACCTGTAGACAAGGAAGAGACCCTCAGTGGGAGCTGGATGAGTTAGAACAGTGATCCTCTGTTTCCCAGCTGCCAGCATGCTTCTGGTTAAAGCCCTCCCCGTTGCTAGGTGCTCTCCCATAGCCAGAGCGAAGGCAGCTTCCCACCCTGCTTATCTACTCCCTGCCTCATCCTTGGTGCAGGATACTGGTTTCTTTCATGGCACTTATCACAAATGGCAACACTCGTTAGTACTCAAATGCTTGGCGTTTCCCTTCATATACAGATAATCAGCTCCATGGAGTGAAGGCTGAATCTCACATCTGGCATGTGGAAGGTAACTGCTAAAGGAATGGAACACTGGGCTGGCAAGAAAGGCCGACCAAAATGAAATGGCTTGTTTTAATAAAGGTCTCTCTGTTTTCTGCCCAGTTCCCTTTGATGAATGACTTGTGCTTTGGTCAGAGTCACCTTTTACGAACATGAATTCCATCCTACCCAGTCCTTTCTCATCAGTGTTTGCAGAGTCCCAGCACCCTGTTTGGAGATTTATGGGAAATCCAACAAAGTTCAGATCACTCTCTCAGTGAGAGGCACCATGGGCCTTCTCATTAATAGCAATACACTTAATTTTAAGTTGTGGGTTGGCTTCAAAGAAACCCTCAAACCCATGAGCACTGCAGGAAATGAATGAGTCAGGCTTCTCAGTATCTGGTGTCCTATCCGTGGGGGCGATAGCATCGGTACCCGGCTGCCTGGACATGCCCTTCAGGTTTCTGTGTGGCCCCAGGCAAGCAACAGATCAGGCTCCCTTCTCTTCCCATGATGGGCTCTGAGAATTGCCAGTCTGTGATGCAGGTGCTGTGTGGGCTCTATGGGTGGTACTCAGCCTCTTGAGGTGCTGAGCGTTCTGTAGGCTCAGTGTAGGCTCTGTGAGTGACCTGACCTCTCAGAGGGATGAAAGTTCTGTCACTGTATATATGGGGGGAGAACAGAGGTATTTGTGGCAGGGGAGGGGGAAGGGCAAAGCAATTTCTCGACTTTAGTTATTTACGAATTTTGGAAAACACAGTTTCACAGAATTTCCTCCTCTGTCAGTGTGAGCCCATTTCCCTTCTCTCTTTGCTAAGAGGAAGTTCTGTTAGCTCACAGAAACCCAGAACCACACATTCCTCAGCCTGGAAAAGCCCTTGAAGGAAGTGCTCAGCTGAAGACGAAGTGTGGCCTTCTACTGGGGACTTTAATCTGAATTCCAGAGAAGCCTGAATGAAGTATACCATCAGCTGCTGCCTGGAAGAGTCCTCTAGACTCCCCACAAGCCCTAGTTTCACTAAGGAACCAACTGACTCTCCCACTGACAGATCTAGGCCCGCTGACACAGCTCATCTCTGCCTCTGTTCTGTCCTGCAAGCCAGCTTCTCACAATGATAATTTCTCTTCTCTTTAATCCATCCAGTGCTCAGGCGCCATTCCACCTGCCTCAGGAGCTTGTCCATGGGGAAGAAGCCATCCCCAACACCATTTCTGGAAAGAATGGTCATTGCACCTCTCTTTTCCGACCCAGCCAGGAGGTCCCCAGGGCGGAAGTAAGCCCATGCTGCACACACACACACACACACACACACACACACACACNNACACACACACACACACACACACACACACACACACACACACACACACAGTGTGGTGCTGTTCAGGTTCTCTGCAGGAGAGGAGACTGCTGTGTCTCCAGAAGACCTCCTTTCTCAGAGTGAACAGGGAGTGCTCATGGAAGATAGTGGGAAAGGATCTTGTGTCCTGATGATCTCAGACACACAGACACTCAAGACGCAGGCGCAGCCCCTAGATTTTTCTGCACCCACATGACTGAGTTCAGGGAGCTGTGCCAACCCACACACTGATTGTTGTGGAAAACACCTTTAGAACAGAACTCGGGAGGTTTCCAGCATAGAGAACCACCCAGGCACATCTTCAGGGTAAGGTGAGCAGGCACAGTGTGTGCAGATCTGGCTCACTCACGTCTTGGAGTCCCACACTGTCAGAACTCCCATCCCAAACACTGGGGTGCACTTTCCACCATGTAGTTTTCTGAAAGAACACCCCAAACTCCTCTCCGTCATTTTCATCTCTTTCTAAGAAAAACAGTCTGTTTCCCTTTCTGGCCCTAGCAGCCCTTGACAGATGTTTACCCACAGAATGCCAGATGTGGGGTACCATAGCAAGCTCTTTTCATCCATGATCTCATTTCAACCTCATGACTTCACCATGACAACTGTCACTTTCGTGTCACCTTTGGGCAATCAGAAACTGTGAGAGAACATGTGCCTTTCCAAGGTCACAGTTAGTGGTGAAGTTGGGTCTGTCCGTGTGGGCCCACATCCGTAGACTATCTCCTTAAACCACATCTTGTTTATGACTGTCACCAGTGGTCCACAGTTACCATGAGAAATCTGATGGTTTTCACAAAACACCCATTTACTGGACTGAAAACATGCACCATTCACTCGCTGTTGGGGGCACATTCATGTCCATTTTCTGGGTGGGACTCCACAGTCCGAGGGATTGGGCTTGTTGGGAACTTGTCAAGTTTTACATACAGACAGGAACTGAGGCGCAAAGAGGAAATTGTGACTTGCCCAAGGTCACACAGCTAGAAACAGCGCAGTCAAAACTAGAGCTCCTAAAAGACCATGAGCCCTGCACCTGTGCTATGCTGCCTCTCCAATAAATAAGGGAGCAAAATAAATAAATAAAGGTTCCTAGACAATCCCAAGGAGTCCTTCCAGCTTCAGAAGGAGCTCTGGTACCAGACTGGCCTTGTGACCTTCTTGGCAGAGTGGCAAGCTCATGGCTGACTCTCCCAGGTCACACAGCCTGTTTTTGGAAAGCTTCAGAGAAACTCCAGGCTCAGGGATAGGCACTGTGAGGGGATCAGCAGCCTTGCCCTTTCTCCAGCATCCTTGCTTGGTGGCTGCAAACTGCCTTTGTCTGAGCACAGGTCTCAAATACAGTCTAGGGAATTGGGACCAGCCCTGAGCCCCAGTTACTAGCAGCTATCTTGACACAAGGGCCTAAGCTCCTGCAAGATCTCTGAGACCTTGGCATGAGGCAGAAGCTACCTGTGGGCAGATGGTTTCCACAGTCTACTTCCTCCTAGCCCAGAGGTTGGCAAGATCAAAAATATCACCCCTGGGTCAACTTGTCTAACATTTAGCACGAGGGACTTCCTAACGTTTCATTCTTATTTTAGTCTCTGAAGAAGATGCTGGTCCACGGTCATGCAGCTGAACACAGAGATGCCAGCCCAGGACCCTGTTCTCTGGGTCTGTAGTTAGAAAATAGCAGCAAATATAGATATCTAAGTCCTAAGGCTGGGTCAGTGTCTACGCCCAAAGGCCACATAAAGGGTAGTGTGCTAACATAGACAACCATAGTTTGTCTGGCCTGTCAGCACAATAGTGAGTGGCAAGGAGCAATGACTTGGCCACTGAAGATAAGCCAGGGGGACACAGATGTCAAAAACAGGGAGATGTCTGCAGATGGATAGTAGAGACACCCCACAAGAGCCACAGATTGTGAGTCTCTGTCCCTTTGCCCCATGGTTCTGAAGTAGCTGGCTGATCATTCGGGGTGGCATGTACCTCAAGATCTTCCAGTTACAGGTACCATGTCCAAGTTGGGGCACATCTCTACGTGACAACATTAAGCCTGGTTCCTGCTCCCTCTGTACTCTGCAGGAGGCTGGCTATTCCCACTCCTCTGTGGACCTCCAGGTTGCTCTGACTTCAGCCTGGTAACCTTACCATATCTAGAAATCCCTGGGGTTCCTCCCAAACACAGGTTCTTCCAGTATAGAACCCAGCCCTGAGGAGTGAGGTCTCTGTCTACCCTGCTCAACTAGGCTGTAGTCTGCAAGGCCCATCTCAGCAGAAGCAGACACAACCTCCCATGTACTGGGCACTTGCCCAGCAAGATGGCTTTTTCCTGCCCTGTGGGGCCTGGCTAGCTGGCCATGGTGGATTAGCAGAAAAAGACCCACACATTTCTTTGACTCTTGGGCCCTCCCTAGTGCAGGCAGGAGAGCAGGCATGACTGGAATACAACGAGCCCTTAGACCATGTCATTCCTCTACCTGCAGGCTAGAGATCAGTGGCAGGGTGGCCAGGTTAGAGTCAAAGATATCCAGGAGGCCACCAGGGGCTGCCCCATTATCCAGGGGGGCAAGTTTATGGGCAAAATTCCAACCCTCTGTGCTTAGGTCATCACAGCTAACCACGCCCAGGAGTGAGCATTCTTCAGTCTGCTGACTCCATTGATTACTTGGGGTCCCTGCTGGTGCAGGGGTCACACCTTGGGATTCCTGTTTCAAATAACCCTTGGCCAGAGCTGGTTGAGGCCAAGTTAACTCAGCCTGCAAGCACACCCTGAGTTTAGGGTCAAAGCCATCTGTCAAGGAAATCTCTTTGTCCACGTGTCCTGCTTGGTCTGGTGCCCCTTCCTTCCATTGGGTCTGTTTCTGGTAGCCCTGGGATGTCACCGTGATTTGGCCTTTCTCCTCAGGAACTCCAGGTTCTAGGAGATGGACATGGTCCAAGGCAGAGCCACTCTGTGTGTTCTTAGGCTGTCCTGGAGAACTCTGGATTAAGTTAATGTCATTGTCTTCCTGGCCCTGACTGGTGAATCCAAACTGCTGCTTCCAGGTGGGCCCCATGCTGGAATGTAAGCTGGGTTCCTGCAGGCAGATCCCACTATCTGTGTTGTCACCACAGCTGTCCCGTAACTCCAGAAGTTCTTCCTTTCCCAGAGTCCCTTGTGCCTGGAGGTGGGAGCCAGAGAGGAGAAATTGGGACTCTTCGGTCTGCAGTGATGGCTTGCCACTACCAAAGCCACTATCGGTGCTGCCATGTAAGACTGAGTCTCTCAGCTCTGGGGACACCTTCCGGAAGGCCTCCAAGTCCAGGATGTGGACACTGTTGAGAGTTTCTGGGCAGACAGGGTTGACTGGGAGGAAGTTGTGGGGCTTTTCGAAGACCTGGGAGGAGAGGTAGGGTGAGTGTGATGATTGTCATGCTCAATTTGACTGTATTGAGAACCACATGGTTCCATAAAGTATGTCTATAAGGGTGTTTTGAGAAAAGTTAAACTGAGCTTGGAAGACTTACCCTGGATATGACACTATCCCATGGACTGGAGTCCTGGGGTGAATAGAGACGAGAACGTGAGCTGGGCACCAGCATTCACCTCTCTGCTTCCTGACTGTAGCAATGCGACCAGCTGCCGCATGCTCCCGCTGCCATGTCTTCCCTCCCGCGGTGGCCTTGCACCTCAAACCGTGAGCCCAAACAAACCCTCCCTTCTTCAAGTTGCTTTTGCCGGGCACAGGCCTTTGTCACAGCAATGAAACTTATACAGTGAAAGGTGTGGTTGCCTGCAAGGACCTCCTCAGGTGCCAGGTGAGCAACTGTGGGGGAGGTGTAGAGTGGGAACAGAGCCTGGGAAGCCTGCAGGGTGCTCCTCAGATTCGTACTGGTGTTAGAATTTTCTCCCAAGGGGGCTTCATGGTTTGGCCCAGGCAGGGACACAGGCAGCTAGTGCTCCCAGGGCCACATTTCATGGGGTCTCGCTGAGATTGGAGAAAGCTCCGCGGCCTGGATGAGGCTTGGAAAGCCAGGCCCATACTGAGGTGTATTTCAAACTCTTCTGACACCGGCCCCAAGTGAGAACTAGTTGCTAAGTAAGCACTTGTGTGCGCAGCACATGGAAGTAACTGACGCTAGTCACAAGGAGTAAGTAGCTAGGTGCCCCAGTGCATTTAACCCCATCCCATCCCACCCCACCTTTCTATCCTGCCATCCTTTGAGTTCTGTAGCTTGCAGCCAAGGGCTTGCTCTCCTTAGTTTAAGGGTCCCGGGGAAGCCACTTAACACTTCAGTTCGTTCCTCTGCTCTAGCCATGGTGGTACCCTTCCTGTCCTGAGCAAGGCAAGGGCAGCCCTGTCACAGGGCTCTTGCTGACTACTGTCCTAGGGACACTCTTAGCACTCCACATGTCTGTGTCCTCTTTGTCCAGCTCGGATGCCACCTCTTCAGAGGGACTTTGCAAGCACCCAGGCCAAACCAGTGCTACAGCCATTTTCCACATGCTTACTTCCTTC
The DNA here is from genome assembly GCA_001685075.1 of Bramus lutescens. Classification (NCBI taxonomy): domain Eukaryota; kingdom Metazoa; phylum Chordata; class Mammalia; order Rodentia; family Cricetidae; genus Bramus; species Bramus lutescens. The sequence continues at coordinate 92,593 of LOEQ01001165.1, read as the reverse complement.
CTTCTTCCTAAACCTAGCTCCTCTATGTGCTGGCTGATCTTATTTCTGCTTGACACACGAGCTAGAGTTATCGGAAAGGAGGGACCCTTAGTTGAGAAAATGCCTCCATAAAATCTGCTGTAAGGCATTTTCTTCGTTAGTGATTGATAGGGGAGGGCCCGGTCCATTGTGGGTGGTGCCATCACTAGATACTCATCAGGGGCTGGAAAGATGGCTCAGTGATTAAGATTACTTGCTGTTCTTGCAAAGGACTGGGTTTGGTCCCCAGGACCCACATGGTGACTCACAACCATCCCTAACTCCAGTTCCGGGAGTCCAATGCTTTCTTATGGCTTCTGTGGGGACCAGGCATGCATATAGTACACGTACATACATACATACATACATGCAGGCAAACACTCATAAACATAAAATAATGAAAATAAATTTTCTTAAATTTAAAAATATCAATACCAATCGTAATACATCTGAATCTTCACTATTACATAAAAGAAAGCAGACTGAGCAAGCCATGGGGAGCAAGTCAGTCAGCTGTTTCTCCACGGCCTCTGCATCAGCTCCTGCCTCCGGGATCCTGCCCCATTTGAGTTCCTGTCCTGACTGCCTTTGACAATGAGCGATATGGAAGTGTAGGCCAATGAACCCTTTCCTCCCCAACTTGCTTTTTGGTCCTGGCATCTCACTGCAGCCCTAGCAACTCTACTTAAGACACTGCAATGTGAACTCTAGAGGCAGTAACCACCCAGTCTTACTCCTCTCCCCAAGAGCCTAAGCTGAGCCGGAACTAGTCAGGTTTGTTGACTGACTCTGCTGCACCCCTGCCCTCATTTCCTTGACATTTAATGACTCCAATGCAATGCCTCCTGGTTGTGTCCCTGTTACTATGTCCACTATGACCAACTAGGTCCATAGTGGCCACTGTGATTAGTGATGAAGGTTGTATCTTTTAGCAGCTGTCACTGAGCCAATATCCTTTTTCTAAACTTCAGTTTTTCATCCATAGATGGAATTAACGACAGCACGTGCCTTCTGACGGCGAAGGTGAAGCGTGTACAGTGGTTGGATTGTCCGGGTTAAGTAAAAGACAATAAATATATGCTGAATAAAATCATACTCCCTGGCAATTCTGTAGGTGTTTCATCACCCCTGTGTCCTAGAGAAAACCCCGAAGCTCAGAGAGCTTAGATGATATGCTTGGAGTCACCAGCAAAAAGGACAAACCTGGAGTTACACACAGCTATCTGAATTTGCGATCCCCAGTTTGCTTCATAGAACTGACTTCAATGGCCTGCTGGAGGCTCAGCTCAAATCGGCAGATGGCTCGGAGTAAATTCAGGAATGTGCCAGGGCTCTCTCACACAAGTCACCCCTACAGACAGGGGCAAATGTTAAGTGGAACTGGAGAGTTTAAATCTGAGGAGCAAAGCTCTCAAGGGAGCAGCAAAGCTGCGACGCACAGGCTCAGAAGGAATCAACAAGCAGTTGCCTGTCATTCTGGGCATCTGGTAATCTTTAATCTCTGCCTGTTTCACGGTTTTATGTTGCATTTACACCTGGCTGGCACGGGCTGGCATTAAGCACCGGGAACCCCTCAAGGCTACATCAGCCAGTTTCCTCCCTGACAGTACTTGTAACTAAGGAGGATGCTCTGTAGCTAGCTCAAATACCACTTTACTCATTCCCGAGCATCTCCAGGCCCAGGGCTGCCCTCTCCACTTCCTGGATCCCATTCTTCACAGAGCCAGGCTCAGCAGTGTGGTTCATTCACCCCCAAACCACCAGTGCCCAGGCTCCTGACCCTGCATAGAGTATGAGTTAAGGTTCCCTTGGAACAAGCCAAGGGACACATGTCTGGGGAACTGAATCTCCTGGGAGCATGGAGAGAGATGATGAGGACAAACTTTAGCTAGATGCAGGAAAACTAGTAAACCCTTGAGAACTGTAATAGCTGGCTCGCCCATCTCTTCCTTACAGTTCTTTACAGTTGTGTCATTGACCTGAGAACAGACTCTTGCCTAGGCAAAGGCCCCGATTAGGCCAAGCCATCCCATCTTTACACACACATACATTCATTTTCTCCTCTCCCTCCTCTCTCTGTATGTATGTGTGTACGTATGTCTCCTTATTTTTCCTAGAGACTCCAGGACTCCTCTATAGGGTTGTTTCCCTTCCCAATGCCTGTGCAACTAGGTCCATATATACATGGTCTATAGCCATCTATTATACATTAATAGTGCATATATTATCCAGGGTCCAGGGGCTGTGGCTAGCCACCTCTGACACAGCCTGAGACCAGGCCAGAGACAAGTAGAGGTTTGGGGTTCTTATAGGATGGCTTCTGGAGGCTGGTGTATCACATATGCCTCTGTCTGATAGAGGAAAGAGGTCCTGATTTCCCCACAAGCCCTTTCCTCTCTGGGTCAGCTCTCCACTCTGCTCTCTCATCTCTGGGACCACTCTAGCCCTCTTTCTGTCTTGCAGACTCATCCCTCAGCAGCCTCAGGATAGGATGCTACAAAAACCTCCCCTACAACTCCTCCCAACTGTGTGACCCTGTGAACACAAGAAACCTCATTTACTACTGGTTAAAATGAGAATAATAACCAGGACCAGTTCATGATGTCCAGTGGCTTCTCCACAGGCCATTGCCTGGATGACAAGGCGATGCTAACTCAGCATGTGTGTACCTGCGTGTGCATGCAGTCTCTGGGATACACAGAGGCACTGTTCTGAAGACTGGGTTTAGTGTGTGCTTGCCCTCCACAGTGCTGGCTGAGGATACCCTGACCATGCAGGAATATAGGAAGGACAGAGCACTCACCAGGACTGCAGGCAACTTCCCCGGGCTGCGCCGGATGTAGTGCTGGAGAGCCAGGCAGACCAGGACTCCGCAGAGTATCAGGACAGAAGTGAAGAGGATGCTGAGGTTGGTCAAGGTGAAATCTGCAGACCCAGAAGGATAGGTTTGAGGCACAAAAGGTACAGTCCTCAGAGATCCCTTGGCTATGATCAGAACATACTTAATGAATGGCCCCAGGTCATCCCGTCCAGGTTCCTAGAAAGGTTCAGTTGTCACCAGTTCCTTCAGTAACATTGGCTCTTCCTCTGGTGGACTACCACAATGGCCAGTGAAACACTGAGGCAGGGGAAAACAGTAGGTGAGAGTTGAGCCTGAAGCATCTGCACCTAGATCTAAATCCCAGCTGTACCTCTTACAAGCTGTGGACAAACTAACAAATCCATCGTAAAGAATACGAGTCCCACTGTCTGTGTATTCAATGGGAAAAGTTACAAAACCGCCTCAGGACAGTTGTCAGACATTGTGTCTGTGTTGCCTGACCCTGGTAGCTATCTTAGCTGTCAATGCCAGCATCACCCCATTTTACATATTGAGATCCTGAGGCCCTGAGACACTAAGTCACTCATTCTAGGTCACATGTAAGCAATAAAGCCAAGATTCCAGCAAACCTTTTATACATAAGGGTGATGAAAATCCCAGCAGCACATAAAGCGCCAACATACACTTGGTGACTTATTCTGTGCTGGGTCTTTCATGACAGTGAGCTGCACTGGAATATATCACAACTCTGTGAAGAATCCCTTTCATGTTTGCTGGATGGGACACTCCCACGGCACACACCGGGTACAATGTGGACACTTACATTAGAGGCCATGGCTTGCTAGCTATGGCTCCCTCTGAGCAGGCAGCGTGTTGAAAGGCTCCCAAGGATGAGACACAACTACACTTGATAACCCATACTGGGAAAGGGCCCTGGGCCCCTGGCTGAGGGCTGGAACCAGTTTCTGCTGACTTCAGCAGCTCTGTCAGGGAGCCAGCTCAGCATTGTCTCTTCTGGGATACTCGGGGCAGGGAGGAGCCCTTCCCATAATGGCCCCGAGGAGGACCAAACTGGAACTGGTGCACTTGCCAGAGAGGAACAGGAGAGCTCATCTGTGCTCAGGTGGAAGGACCCCAGTGTCACCTCCTGGCAGGAATGAAGCTATTCTGGACAGACTCTCGAACACCCTTACTTTGGCTATCTGACTATAGGAACAGCTTTCCCTAGGAGCCTCGTGCTGGGAGAAGAAGGCCAAACCCTGGTGCCAGTCAAGGGGAACTTGTCTCCTGGAGATTTCCCACAGTTCTGACAACTGACCAATGGGAGAGACTGAAGTTGAGATACTGATGGGTGGAACCACACACCATAATGAGTGGGGCCATGCACCCTGACCTGGTGTGCTTAGCTCTGTATGTACCCCCCTAACTCTAAACATAAACATCATGTTGATTTTCACGCCCTTAATACCCTGGAAAATCGGCTTTCAGGGTCACCAGTCATGTTTGTTTCTCGAACCCATGTGTCCACATTGAATAAATTTTCCTTTTTTGCCATTCATTCTGAGTCTTTATTAAATTACTGAGGATGAGTGGCTGATCTTGCTGGGGTGCCATCGAGACAGGTTCTGCTGGCAGCATTGGTAATAATTCTAGCAGGTTGTGGCCCAGAGAAAAGGTACACTTTGGATGCCAGCACACACAGCAAGTTATAATGGATAGAAAGAAAAGACTGAAGAATCCCTTATAACTGCCTCAACTATGCTATTCTGAAGATTTTTTAAATTGTCCCACTTTAGTCAGGATTATCTGGTTTTATCTCTATTTGGTGAAGCAGAGAAATTAGTATTTGGAGCTTGATGTGGATGCTTAAGAAAGTTTTGACCCTTGGTAAATTCCTCCCGTGTTGCTGAAACTTGGGCTTTGATTTCCTGTCTATTAAGGGGTCCTTTGAGCTGTGTATGTGGTTTTGTGTATAGTATGCTGTAGTGGTGTTGTGTTTGTGTTGTATGTGCACATGTGCGTGGAATGCATGTGCAGGTCAAAGGTCAACATTAGTGTCTCTCCTTGACCATACCTGTGTTCTTTCTTTTGGGTGGGGGCGGCATAGGATCTCTTGTGCAACATTTCTAGCCTGGAACTCACTTATGTAAACCAGGTTATCCTGGAACATACAGAGATCCACCTGCTTCTGCCTCCTGAATGCTAGGATTAAAGGTATGCGCCATTGTGCCTGGTTTTCCACCCTTTTTTTCAGGGTCTCTCACTGAACCAGGAGCTCACTGATTTGACTAGTCTCCCTATTTCTGGCCCCTCTTCTGAGGAGGGGGGTTGGGATCACAGAAACACACACCATGTCCAACTTTTACATGGGTTTTGGGAATTTGAACTCACCTCCTCACGCTTGTGGAGCAAATACTGTATGGACTGAGCCATCTTCCTACTTCCTTGAAGCCTTCTGGATTTGTGAATCATTGTTGGTGGTCATTAGGTAGTGATTGGCTTTGTGTTTTTAATTCTTTTGAATTGTTACAGTTCTGCTGAACTATTTTGGGGCACCATGCCATTTGTACCAAAAGCCTTAAACTATTTAGATAACACAGAAGGTGTCAGGACTCGGTTGAGCCATGAGGGTTCTGTTTTGAATGTGTATGTGCACATGAAACAGAGAAACAAGCATGCTGGGATATCATTGTGATTGACATAACCAAAACGTATTAAGATTTTACTATCTTGTTATGTTATTATTATTTTTTTAACTTAGGATAATTCTAAGCAGAATGGGGCAAATTTTCCCATGGGTTGTGTAGAAGCTCTCGGCCCAGTGTGGGCACCAGCAACCCTGAGCATTGCTTTCTGGATTGTTCTGGACAGTTCCAGCACCCTCTGTCTGCAGTCTGGGCCACTCACATTGCTCCGTGAGATGTAAACACTGCTCTTCTGACCATTCTGCTCTGTTACTTCGGGTTTCAACCAAGGGCTTCACCTTGATACAAAATTCTCCCATCTCTCTGGGGACTTTGAGGGAGAAGTTCTCCTGTTCCACTGTCATGGTTGTGTTCTGAAATGGAAACAAGAACAACAGTAAACAATCCTTCTGTGCATGGTACACAGAAGCTGAGGGTAGGGGGGCCTAGTTTTGGTTTTCTGCTGGAGATGAGCCCAGGGCTTTGAGATGCCAGACAGGGGCCGTTGTTAAGTGAGCCAGCCCTGGGGGAGTGGGGCTCTCTAGAGAGTTGCTCTGCCAAGTATCTTCAGTTATATTTTTCTAAGAGAACAAATCTGTGATTGTCAGTGAAGCCCATCATCTCTGTTAACTACCCAATCTAATTTTGTTCTAATCTTGTGTGTGTGTGTCTATTGTATACACATGTATGTGTGCATTTGTGTGTGTATGTGTGTGTGTGTGTGTGCAGTGTGTGTGCCACAGCACATTCATGGAAGTCAGAGATCAATCAGATATCAGTCTTTGTCTTCTACTTTGTTTGAGACAAGATCTCTTTATTGTTTGCCACTGGGTACTCCTAGCTTGCCTAAAGCTTCCTCAGAGTCTCCTGTTTCCAGCTTCCATGTTACTGTAGGAGCAATGGATTACACACATGCTACTGAGTCTGGCTTTATGTGGCTTGTGGGGATGTGAACTTAGGTCCTCCTGCTTGTGCATAGAAAGCTCGTTACTTACTCAGTCATCACCCCAGACCACTGCTTTTATTTTAACAGAGCAAAGGATGTCTTTTATAAAAGTGGAAGCTCTTCACAGAAAGAACTAGAAACAACTGAGTCTAGCCGGCAGGGGTTGGGTTCCAGTACATCTGGAAGCTCTGTTTCCTTATCTGCAATGTGGAAGAAAACACTGAAGGGTGGTTGTGTTTGCCTTGCTCACTGCTGTTGGTAGGCGTGTTCTCTTCAGTGTCTCCTGGGAGTAGTTTGAGAGCTTTGACTTTATCAATTCCCTCCTGGATCCCCATAACCTCTCTTTCCTGTGTGTGTCAAGCTCCCCAGTGGGGATGTGACAGTGATTCCAGTTTAGGTAGCCCTGGTCTGGTGGCCTTGGAGAACCTCATACCTTCTCCTCCTGAATCTTTCGGATGGAAACCATATATTTGCGGAAATTCTCGAAGATCTGTTCATACTCGTCACCTGCAGGGACTATCTGGGGCCTGGGGGGATGGATCGTCCCAAAGACGCAGTCATGGGTTACCTCCAGTGTCACACTCCCGACCGTCAGAATCACTGAGAGGGAAAGGGGCAAAGGCATGAGGCTGAGGACCGGGGATGCATCCACAGCCTGACTCCAGGGTCAAGTCTTATCCACTCTAAAGCCTAGGCCTTGGGTTTACAACTCTATCCCACATAAGAACTTCTTAGGGAATGTGTTACAGATGCTATAGGTCTTCTAGCATCTGAGAAATCTGAATTTCTCAGTTTGGGTCCTGGAAATACAAATTTTAAAGCTACTCCCTAGGATATGCTTTCTGCAGGCATCTGACCCTAGCATATAAGCTTGCATTTAGGAACCAGTGACCTTCCAAGTTTTACCTCGAGCTCTGAATCCCACAGAACAAGCCCACCTCGTACCCAGATCCTGTGCAGGCCCAGGGTGGGTGGAAAAATTCCACTGTGGTCAGGCTGACTCCCTTGGAACTCCCCACGAATTGTCTTCATTTTTTTCTTCAGTGCATCTTCCAGCCCAGAGGCAAGGCCTGGAAGATTCACCCCTATGAGGGGCCAGGTCTCATCTGAACTCTTTCTACCTGCTAAGGGATGAAACCTCTGCCTAAACTCTACAAGTTCACAGTGATGGTTCTTGTGACCCAGACATGCCAACCGCTCCACGACCTCTTTTACAGAGATAAACAATATCAGGTCCCTTTAAAATCTTAGACAGCTTCAGATCTGTTGAGGCAACAAGTTCCCTGGCCAGGAAGCCTGGTGATGTGAGAAGCCGTGAGAACAGACAGAAAAGCCCTAGGCTGGAGTTCCTGACTGTAAGGGTCCCAGAAGGTCATGTTGTGGGTCTAGGAGAGGCAAAGCACCTTCATCCACTGTGAAGCGGGTCTCAGTGACGGTCCAGTTAGAATACGCGTTGTTGTCTACTGCACGGACACTGGCCAGGTAGCCACGGCTGCGGTATAGATCCAGGGTAAACTTGGTGAGATCACAGGACGATGCCTGGGCCTTTCTACAGCTGTGAATGTCTTTCCAGATTGTGGTTCCGTACCTGAGGAGATACCAGGGCAGGCACTGGGGAGGCAGCTTGGACCCATGCCTCTCTCCCTTAAGAGGGAAGGAAAAGGCCAGGGTAGAACAACCCTCAGGGCCCTAGTCCTAGAGTCTCCCTCTTCCTCAATCAAGGTCCCCATTGACATCCATGGTCTAGAGGGCTTCTGGGTGGGAAGCCAAGTAACTAAATACTCCACAAGAATGTGGTAGCCCACTCTGAGTCCCCCTGCTTCCTTTCATCTAGTTACATCTGTGAACACATTCCCATAATTCTAAGCCCTCAGAGCCAACAGTTGTCCACCTTAGGGATCCCAGCACACTACTCAACTCATGATGCTTATGCAAAGATGTGGCAAATATGTGTGTCAGAGTCCCTTCTGGTCTCATTTCAACAGTAAATCAGCCACCTAGTCCCTCCCCTACCTCCTTCTGGTCCCCCCCCACCCCTCATGCCCCGCTTTCCTTACTTCTTGAGTGCCACTTCATAGTAGGTACTCTCGGACTGATCTGGGATATGTGTCCAGTGGAGGATGTGTTCAAAAAATCTGGCTTCAAACCACACAGATAAGGGGCTGGGCAGCTCTGTCCCTAGGGAGAAAAGAATGCCAACACTAGAGAAAGCACAACTTTCACCAGGGACTAGGAAAATGATGGTGATAGTGGAAAGGGTTATAATTCACATACTGGGTACCTTGGTCCATTTAGTGATCACAGCAGCTCTGGGCTCTAGCTAGACACATGCAAAATTTACTAAGGAAGAAACAGAAGCCCAGAGAGTCAACTGATTTGCTCAAGGGCAGTGGAGTTAGTTAGGGGCACAGAGGGGACCTATACCCAGAAAGTGTTTGATTCCGCAGCTAGTGTCCTGTCCTTCTATCCATAGCTGTATGGGATCAGAAGCCTCCTGAGGGACTGACAAGGGTAACCTGAGTCTGAAACATTCCAGGAAGATGGCCGGGAGTGAGGGGTATGTGTGTGAGCAGTGAGCTCGCAGGTGAGCCAGTTCCAGGCTCTGCCCAATCCCCGTCCTTGTCCTAGCACTATCCCAAGACTAAGTCCTCATCCCAGTCCTGCCCTGAAGCCGTGGCCCCTGGCCTTTCCTGGATACACAGACACTGCTTGTGGACATCACTGTGTGTTTCAACACAGAAGATATCTTGTGATCCGGGGCTTGGGGCTTTTCCCATTCCCTAGTTTCTAGCTATAACCAGATGCCTAGGTGAGTCTGGAAGTAGAGGCAGAGTGAATTAGTCAGCTGTGGCCCCAGACCTCCTCCCAGAGGTCTCTAAGGCAAGAAACTCAGTCTTGAGATTCAAATAAGAATTTCCATTTTATTGTTACATGAAAGACAGAGGTTTGTACAGGGTCGATACACTGGCAAAAAGTTAATTCTAGACTCCTGCAATCTGCTCCCTTTAGCTACTGTGTTGGGGATGAGGGAATTCTGCTGATGAATTCTGCTATTTAAATTCTGCAGCTTAAGAGTGTGCAATGCCAACAGCCCTTTTTCCTCTCCAGCCTTCTTGACCCTTTAAGATGACTTCTCTTGATGGCTGCTCTGCACCCACTTCCCTTCTTCTCAAAACTATCAGTTCCACCAGTCATGTTTCTTTTTGAGTGACGCTGTCATTCTCAGAAAATACACTTGTCCCTGCCCCCTTGGCTTTCTTTCGTGTACTGCCTTTGAATCTCAAGACCGTGTTTCGGTTACAAAACTCTGGGAGTGAAAAACTAAGCCCATGTCTGTGGTGCTTGGGCTGGCCACACATCCCCAATGCGGCTGTAGATCACATGACTGGCTGTGTGGATTTTACTTCAAATTTTGGAGTCCTGTAGAAATGTTTTGGGTCCCCAGTTTTCATGCCTCTATGCCATTTGGTCCCTCTACCTGTCTGCTGTTTCATCTCTCCTGGGCCACTGAAACCAAGCCTGAGCTGAGGGGTAGGTAAAGTGGGAGGGGGGCAGGTGGCAGCCGGAATGAGTTGAGGGCTAAAGACTACCAGCGATGGTCAGGGAGTGGGAGAGGGGAGAAGGGGAAGGATGGGGGTGAGATGGTAGGGTAGGGTTCGGTTAGGGGAGAGGAGTCTAAGAAGTGGGGAAGTCAGACCCATGGAAGAATCAGAGCCCCAGAGAAGCAAGGGTTAAGGTATGGTTTGCTTTGAGGTGGATAGATTTGGGAACAGGGGTACGGGATGGGAAATATAGACCTGACACATCCTTTGATGGCCACTCCAGAGCTGCCACGGTTAATCTTAGCCTCCTCCACTTCCACAACAGGTGAGCCCGAGACCCAGTTTTGCCAGCGCGAAGGAGCCAGAGCTGGGAATCGCGGAGGTCCGGAGAGGGCCATCCAAGCCGATTCTCCGCGGAGTGTGAGTTTGAAAGCAACAGAGCGAGCTCTGGGGAGCCTACCGTGTGCGCGGCTCAGGCTGGCGAGCGCGGTGAGGTGCAAGAGCAAACGCAAACGCGACAGCATCCTGGGCGC
>LOEQ01001165.1:52512-64635 GCA_001685075.1 Bramus lutescens | reverse complement strand
GAGAGAGAGAGAGAGAGAGAGAGAGAGAGAGAGAGAACTCATCACAGTGAGTGAGAACATTGAACTCTGGTCCTCAGAATTGGCTACATGTACCTTAATCCACCAAGCCATTTCGAAGGCACATAAATAGTAAGAATTAGCAATCCTCTTGATTAGCTGATGTCCCTTATTATTATGACATGAAATTCTCTCTATCAGGCAATAATTTTTGCTCTGATTTTACTTTGATTGATATTAATATAACTGCCCCAACTTTCCCTTGACCAGTATCTGCATGGTATGTCTTTTCTGTCCTTTTACCTTTGTATTTACAGTGCATTTCCTACTGCCTTTTGACATAGTTTTGAATGATTATCCACATGCTTAGATCCTAGTGTGTCATCTCACCATATTCTTTAACCTCTTCGCATTTTCTCTAACTTCCCCTTTCCTCTTTGTTTCTGCCTTCTCTGGATGGATGAGGTGTTTTCAGCTCATCCTTGTCTGTTTGTTTGCTATAACTCTGTCAATAGGTTGTTGGTTGCTCTTGGGTTTAGGCTATGCATCTTCACTTTCAAATGGTACTGTGTCATATTTCCTACGCATAGTACAGGAGCCTACAACACACACGTGTCTCTCTCCTCCCAGCCTTTATCACACTTTTCCTGTACATTTCACATATGTTCTCAACTCCATAATACATTCTAATTTTTAAAATTTAATAGTCTTTTATGTTTGAAATGGATTTAACTAATTTTTACAAATCTGTATGTTTACTAACAAAGTTACTACCTTCCTAAGCATGTTTTGTCCCAATACAAAGGTCCAGATTTCCACCCAGTATCGTTTTCTTCTTGCTTGAATGGTTTCCCTGAACAGTGTGGTTCATCTGGGGGAAGTTCCTTTAACTTTGACGTATCTGAAGATTTTATTTTGTTTTGCCCGGATTGTGTTTTGTTTTTCTTTCAATATTTTAATGATGTCACTCCATAGTCTTCCTTCTTGCATGGTTTTTGCTGAGAAATATGCTGCCACCAACCCAAATTCTTCTTTTGTCTTTCACCAGCCCAAGTGGCATGGCGCCAGGTCTAACGTGGGTCCCTTAGCTACAGCACCTCCTGACAGATGGCATCATGGTGAGAGATCTTGTGTGAGGCAGATCACACCCCAAGATAGGAAGCCAGAGAACTGGGAAAAACCTAGTAAAGGCCTCCTGCTAGTCTCACCTCCCGAAGCTCTGATGTCTTCCAACATTGCCACATTGAGAACTAGGCAGACCCACTGCATTCAAAACACAGAACTGCAGTCCCCAGTCTATACCACAGTGCTCTAGAAGGCTGTAAGAGCATGACACACAGAGCCTCAGCACGGTTTGGTGAATCTTGACAAACGCATAGACATTCATACCACAACTGTTTTCAATTTTCCTGGTTTTACTTTCAGTCTAGGCTGGGCTAGAGCTCACTCCTAGCAATTCTCCTGCCNGCTGATATTACATGTGTAAGACACTGTGCCTTTCTTCATGTCTATATAATTCTTCTCTGTGGATATTTGACTTTTCCACTCAGTAACAGAGTATGAACATTGCTGCAACACTGAAGCTACCCTCCACCCCGCCCCAGGGCACCCTCCTCAACTTCCCCCCTATCGGGAACCTCTAAAGTTAACCCCCTGGTACAAGACGGGCTCTCAGAACTCACTTTATTCCTGAAAATACCACATCTACCTAGTCAAGTCCTCTCTTAATTGCTGTTAAAGTAAAAATTCTCACTTAAGGTGCTGAAGCAGACATCCTGCCTCACATGTTCCTTGAGTAGCTCTATAATGACTTCCTCAGGGTGGGCTTCTCGCAAGTGGGGTTCCGTGGTGAAGGGGCATGCATTTTGATGAAATACATTTTGACATTTAATTTTGCAGGTAAAATTTCCCTCTTTTAAAGATGACTTCCTTGGAGGAAATTTCTGGAGCATTACTCACAGGGTAATGAGCCGTAGGAGTGTTGGAAGACTTGGGAACACTTTCGTAAGACGAGGGTTTTGCAGCCTGACTGGGCCCTTGCTCCAGGGTTCTCTTAAAGAATCTGAGCATTGCTGAAGGCTAGTTTTACTTGACAATAGTGGGGACATTTCTCAACTCTTGAATTGGTAGCAATTGTCATCTAGGGAAAATAAAGGAGACTCATATTCCTAGGAGAACCCTCTGCCTCCTTGTTTCCTTCCGTTCATAATGGAGACTCATTATTTCCTCTTCTCTGCCTGCATGTGGGAGGCACCTGGCAGCTAGGTGGCACCTTCCCTTTTTGCCCCAAAATCTAGAATGGAACCTGGCACGTGTCTATGTCTAGCATATAATCCAAAAAAGCATATTTGCAATAATGCATATTGTTGAATGAATGAACACCTGCCATTTGCTCTGTAGATGGTGCTGACCACATTTTATTCACATCTGTAATATGACTTAATAACCCTCATAAGCTCAAGGGTTGGCTTTGTCATCTCCATTTTCAAGATAGATACATTGAGAGTCAAGGAGGCAAGAAACTTGTCTGAAGCCACACCCTTAACGTGCTGCAAGGATGACATTAGACTCCACACAAGGCCCTTTTCTCCCAGTGTCACAGGGATGTTTAATATCATAGTGACATATGGCATGTAAGTCACATACATCATCTCCAAAACCTGTGGTTCACCTTCCCTGGCTTGGAAAAGAAACACTGGACTCTAGGCACCCCAAAACTATCACATGCCATTTTCCTTATGCTATTTCTTTGTTTTTAGGCAGGGTCTCATGCAGCCCAGGATGTTCTCAAACTCACTATGTAGTCAAAGATGCCCTTGAACTCCTGATCTCCCTGCCTCAGGCCCCCGAGTTTCACCGTTACAGGTATGTGCCACCATGCCTGGCTTTTAAGTAATATTTTCTAAGGCTTGAGTCCAGAATAAGATTTTTAACAACTTCTCCAAGTGAGTCTCTAAGTACACCCAAGTGTGCCAGCCATTGCCTCAGAATGCGAATCCTAGCACCAGAGCTTCAGCTGAAACCCAGGCTGGTAGCCACACACAGGCACGCCATGTTCATATTTGTGTTGCCAAAGCTTGCTGGAACTGCTCAGGGTGAGTGAGGAGGGCACTGGGTCTATCTATCACATGGAATGGTGTCACATCCTGGACATGCAGAGCTACCATGGGACTAGATCAACAATCTCATCTCAGATGACAGTTGTCAGAAACAAGATGTCATATGCTAATTGCTCAAGACACAACCACTGGATGACAGCGACCAGAGAAATGCTGCTGGGCCGAATGTCAAACCCTTCAGGTTGTTATTTTTGTTTATTCAAGGAATGTCCTTTGACCCTCATCTGGCTTCTGGGACATGCTTTGGGACCAGAGATGACAAGGGCAGAAAAGGGATGGAGGAACTTTTAAAGGCGTTTTAGAGCTGAAGTTACAAAAGGCTCTTTATAACTTATCGAAAGAGGAAATAGGTGGGGCCCCACCTTTTATCAAGAAACCACTGAAGAGAAATGTCAAATGTGGGTTTGGAGGTGTGTGTGTGGAAAAAGCTATCAAAGTAATAAACCAACATTTCCTTCAACTGTTCTGTGTTTTCAGTTAAAAAAAAACCACAATAATATCTACCTGCTGTGTGTTTACTGTATGTAGGCACTGTCATTTCACACATTATAGCTCATTTCACTCTTCCTACCTCCCCGAGATGTGGACTCAATTTAATTTCTTTTCCAGATGGGTCAGTGAGGCACAGAGATGTATCGTCTATCCAGGCCATATGATAGCAAGCCCCACAGGTTAGATCCACCCAGGCAGAGGCTGTACCCACCGCCTGTACCCTGCTACGTTTCATGTTCTCAAAGTGAAAACATGGGTGTTAAAAAGGATCGTCATGTAACTAACTATTCAGAGAAGCTCCTGTGCTATCTATTTTAAACAGTGAAGTGATAATGCTAACATTTACCATGTACCTGTTTGGAACCCCCTAATTTACCTGTGAGATCATTTATACTTCTGCAGGCCAGAGCTGTGCTGTCTCAAATGCTAGGTGCTTTGAGCCTGTGGCAGTTGAACACTAGTCTGAACTAAAACATACAATACATACAAAACATGCTACATTTCAAAGGTTCATATTAAGAAAAGAGGAATACAGGGTTGAGGAGATGGACCAATTGGCAAAGTGATTACCGTAATAAAAGCCTAAGGACCCGAGTTCTGTTCCCAAGCATAGCCTTGCTGGTCTATCCTGCCAGTTGGGGAGACAGGAGGATCCCTGGGGTCTGCTGGTCAGCCAGTCTAGCTGGTTCAATGAGAGAGCCCTCCCCAAAACTAAAGTAAAGATCAATTGAGAAAGACATCCAACACTGATCTCTGGCCTCCACATACACACACACATGTGCACGCGCATGAGCGCGCGCACACACACACACTACACACACACACACACGGGGTAGAGGTACAAAGACAGAGGCAGAGAAAGACAGAGTAAATACAAAATGTTATGTCATTTTTTCTTCAAAATTGATTTCCTATCAAAACAATGTTTTAGATATTTGGGTTGAAGAAAAGATAGTGAGATTCATTTCCCTGGCTTGCAGTTTTGTTTTCAGCTTATAATGCTAGTACTCCATTTTTAAGAACCACATAGATGGTCTATATTTGTAACTCAGGTTATATTCCTTTAGGGCAGGGCTGACCCTGAAGGTGGTTGATATCTGCCTCACTTCTCAAGTGAATAGTTAGGTCACCTGCTGACGTCAGATGGATCATAAGGGGTGAAGTAGGGTGTACACACAGGCCTCTACCCATCTGACCTTCACCATGTTCTTTACCTCTTCCTCAGGTCTCTGGTCCACACTAGGCAGACAGCTCCTGTGCCTGACTAAGTGACGAACAAGGAGTTCCAAACAGTCCCAAGTCACAAACATGCGCTGGGTACCTACGACGGAAGGGGCCAGCTGCCATTGCTGGGCTTGGTGCTAAGGGACATAGGTGATAGTGATTTACAGAGAACTGTCCCTCTGTGGGCACTTGGCTAGCTACTTTACAGACATGATGACATGTTATGGTTTAGCTATGAAGTGTTCCCTCCACAGGGCTCCTGTATGAGGCTGGGTCTCATCTAGGGGCGCTGTTTTGGGAAGATCTGGAGAGGGTAGGCCACAGGGGACATGTTATTGGGAGATAAGTCTTTCTTCCGTCCTCTCTCTATCCACCTCTGCTTCCTGTTTGCCAAGTGGTTGAGTATCCTTGACTGCACACTCTTGCTACCATTATGTTGTGCCTGACCTTGTGCGCAGACTCTTCAGGGGTAGGGCTCATGTCTGAGACCTCTGAAATGGTGAACCCAAATAAACCTTCCTCCTTTGTCAGAGAAAGACTAGCTAAGTGCTGTACTCAATGCTTGCACTGACCCCGAGAGACAGTAGCTAGTCGTCCTTGCCACAGATGGGGAAGTGAGACCCAGAGGGCTGATGGGAGGGTTGCAGGGTTGATGGGTGTGTAGCCAGGACTGAATCCTGATTCTGCCAGAGCTGGAAGGTTTGTGTCACTAAACTTGCCTACCCAACCGTAGAATCTACTCAAGTCACTGTGACACAACATAGAAAGTTGCAGGTGACCTACTACAGGGCCAGGGCAAGGTGCATCAGAGCCCTCATGAGCTAGTTCTGCTGGTAAACCAAGGAAACACACGCTAAACTAGCAACACTTCAAGCCTCAGAGCCTGATGGGCTTCGGGCTGCAGACAGACTCAGACACAGCCTGGACGGTGTGCTGACGGAGGGCAAGGGTGTCATGGGGTGGAGGCTTGGTGTCCTTACTTCAGAAGGAGCTTGAAGCAATGGATACTCAACACTAGCGTCTGTGTGATAGAATCCGGCTTTCTCATTGTGGCGTGAGGAAGACGCTATTGAAGGCTGAGGTTTCTGAACATCAATCCCTCCACTGTGCATAGTTGCTCCCCACTAGGTAAGCTGTTGGCTTCCCGGAGTGGTCCTCTGCTGAGCAAGAATGCACAGTTCTATGGACAAGAAGATTGTAGATGGGAGGGGGCAGGAGAGACAGCTTTGTGGTTAAGAACCCTGGCTGCTCTTCCAGAGGAACTGGAAACTCTGTCCAACACCCTCTGTGGGCACCATGCCTATAATCGGTGTACAGACATACATGCAAGCAAACTATTCAGACACATGAAACATAAAAATTTGAAAAGAAAAATCTAGATGGTGCTTTCACAGGATTTTTATGGCACATGAATGAATGCGTCATTGGAGAACGCACTGGCCTTGTCTCTCTGTGTCTTGAATTATCATCAGGTCTGAAGGGCTGCTCTGCTGCCTTTTCTGCAACTGTCACTGAAGAGCTGGACAGATAGTGTCACCTGTTAGCAGGAAGTCAGGTACCATGTTGTTTGAAATGGACCTGGCAGGGTGGGGTGATGGTGAACCGGTGGGAGTAGGGTGTGGGGAGAGATTTGGAGGGAGTTTGGATTGTTGCTTTTTGGTTTTTATTATTTTGTTGCTTCTAAGGCATTGTGTGAATCATGGGGAGAGTTCCTTGCTTTGCTTCAGGGGATGTCAGCTTTAAAAACCATTAAAAATAAAGTTCTCAGGCTTTTGGCTTGGTTGTGAATCATTTCTTCAGAAGATTTATCTCTGAGAAGTCACAAAATCAGGGTTCAAGATTTGACATGCTGAAAATCAGGCACCAGAGTTAAATTGTGATGATAATGTCACAGTGGCCACTTGCTGCTTTCTTGGTGTCCCCACCTCGCCTTACCCTATTGGGGCTCTGTAACCTCAGTACTTGTGGCATTTTGGCCTGGCTGACTCCGCTGTGGGTGTCTGTGTCGTGTATCCTAGACTAACTTCCCTGTTGCTGGCATCAATGCACCAACGGAGAGGACCGAGAGAAGCTAACGTTAGATCCTAGACTAGACTTTGGCTCAGACCACAACACCCGCCACAGCCTGTTCCCCTCTCCCAGATTCTGACAGGGAACCCCATCGAGGGGACGAGGGCTCCGTGACTAACATAATTCCAGCTGCCAGCATTTCTCTTCTGCAGAACTGACTGTACATCAAAGTGGGTATTGGTGGTCCACATCCTGCTCCCCACTGCTTCCCCAGCTTCTTGCCTGGGAATCAAAGTGCCTGGCTGCTGGCTCATCCTCTGAAACCGCCACATCCTCAGAAGAGATCCCCACTTCAGTCATGTGCACCCTGATCCCTCTTTTCAGAGTCCCTGACATGTTGTCTGTGCCTGATCCTGGGATCCCAATTTCCCACCATGCTGTCTGTTTGTCTCTCCATGGAGTTAATAATTCTAACAAACTTCTTACCCTCAATAACCTGCCTCAGCATCCCCTTGAACCTCGCATCCAGGACTTTCAATGACAACCAAAACCACATCTCTAGAAACTGACCCAAGTGCCTTTGGTGGAGAGCTATCTGTTCATACCATCGAGTCTATTTCAGCTCTCAGCATAGAGTCTCACCGCAGACGGGAAAGAAACGAGGAAGCATTGCACAGCCGGACACTGGAGTCAGGAGATTGGAGAAGCATCCATCTTAAAATTCATCCAAGCGTTTCACATCGTGTGTGGTTCAGGGTGCCAGGGAAGAGTCAAGCCTACCTCTCCCTCTTCACAATTCTCTGATCTTCAGCAAGGTCCACGATGCCTTCTGGACTCCCTCAGCTTTTAAGTGGGAATCACAGTGATACCTTGGGCCCAGGACACCATGAGATGCCGACGCAAAGGCAAATTCAGAAGGGCACGTGGATACATTGAGGACTACATCCAAGAAGTCAGCTGTGCTCTAGTAACAGGCTTGGGAAAAAATGGATTTCCCTGGACCTGACCATCAAACTAGCTGGAAGTGTAATGGGGAAGGGTACCTGTTTCCCAGGAAGACATGCACAGCTTGTCAGACAGCCTCACGGGATGAGATGGAATGAATCCCAGATAATGATTGGTTGCTAGTGGGGGTTACCACACTCTGGCCAGGACTGTTTAGATGTGTATGTCCCTAGCCTTCTGTTTAAATTTTAATTCCACTTTAGGCTTCTGAAGTGGGCTTGAAGTGGTCACTGGACCTCTTTCTGCCTCTTCCCAATGTGGCTACAGTGAATCAATCTCCTTTTCCTACTTTTTACTGTTCATTTGGCTGTTTAAATGGGCTTCTGGAGGGCAGGTAGCTGAACTTGACTTCTTGGGGTGGAGACTGTGACCCTGAGCTTGGTGATACTCCCTGCTCCTTGAGATTCCCACGAGGTGAGTTCAGCCCCAGTCCCAGAGCTGCTGTCATGGGAGCCTCCTCAGGAGGGATTTCCAGGGGAGGCCTGTGTGAGTTCACCTCTGCACTTCTGTTTCTAAGCAGTGTTCTCTATTCTGTTCCCTGGGTGGTAATCTCGGTTCTTCCTTTAATTCCCACCCAAAACCAAGAGAGGAACCAAATGAAAAGGGAAAAACTCCCTTGCGTAAAGTAATTTTTGTGTGTGATCTGTTCACCAAATATAAAGGGTTAAGGAGAAGCTGCCACGTGACTGCTGAGAATCAAACCTGGGAAACAAACGCCTGTTCTTATCTGCTAAGCCATCTCTCCAGCCTCCTCTTTACTGTCTCCTTCTGAATCTTTCTTATCACTAAGGTCTGGCTTGGACCACCAAGTAGTTTCTTCTGCCTTTGACCAGCCACTTTATTTTCCTTTCTGGCTTCAGTATTACAGAAATCATCCATTAATTAACTTGCCAGTTGTCACCTGCCTCCCTCCACCAGACTTCTCCTGAGAGTAGGACCCTTAGCAGCCTGCGCACCCCAGGGATCCCATACCCTGAATAACTCCGAGCCACCAGGACACTAGTCATCCTGTCATAAGGCCAGGGCTGCAAATATCATGTTCACCTAAGTGCCCCATCTCTGGGTAGTTCAATGGATCTCTATTCCTTTGCTTCAAGTTATTTGAAGATGACAGTCCCCCACCACCACCACCTTAGCCCTTCCCTCCTGATGGTAAAGTGAGCTTCATGTGCAGCCTTGAGCTGGTGGCACTTTGGGGAGTGAGGACTCAAGAATTTGTGTGGCACTCAGCTCAGAAGAAGGGAAGCTCGAAAAGGACACAGATCTACAGGCAACACTGGAGACATAAGCCCCCGCTCATAAGCCCCGGCCCAGCATCTCAGGGACTTGAAGCACGGCACTGGTTTCCTCTGCACCTAACCTGCAAGGCGCAGGCTGAGTTTTGAAAGGATGCCTTAGAGAAGTCCAAGAAATCGTGGAAGCTGGCAGGATGATATGTTTCTTCGAGGAGATGCTCAGGGCAAGGGTCATAATGAGGATACCATAGAGGAAGGGGACTGGAAAGAGGGGTGTCTTACTGTACCGGGAGCTGGAACTTTGTGGTTACAGTGGGATGGACGGTGGGGGTGTGAGTAGGTAAATGAGGTAAGCAGGAAGTGGGAGGCGCAGACAGCTTTTCCGAATGATGTCACTAGGTGGCACCCTAAGACAGATGCTGCAAAGCTGAGACATCAGAAAGAGCAGGCGGATTCGACAAGCCGCTTCCCCGGAAATGACTCAGCAGGGATGGCTTCAGTAGTTGGGTGTTCTTTCGCGTGAGACCCAGGCAGGACCACATCCGTAAACCGGCGCTGGGTGCAGATGAGATGGTCTCTTGGTTCATTCACGTGTTGACTGCGTTCCATTCATCATCAGAGTCCAGTCCAGTTTCTGGTGTACCTGGGCAGTGCAGTGAGGGTGCCTGAGACTGACGCCTGCCCGTGAAACATGAAGGAAACGGTGACACAGCGGAGAACACCGTGACCCAGCCCAGTCCAACCCATAGTTCTAGCACATTCTCTCCCTCCTCTGAAACGAGGCACCCCTTGCCAACTTCGCCTTGTGCCTGGCGTTTGTTACAACTGCCCTACAACCCGAGGAGCTTCGTTGGAAAGTATATATCTTATCTCCCGAACTGTGGAATGTAACACATGTTGGTCATGTCTGATTAATGACTTTTATCTTATCCTCCTCCCCCGCAGCACTCAGCATATTCCCTGGACCGATGGCGTGTTTGGTAACAATCTGATGATGGCGGCGATGGCGGTGATGATGACGAAGAATCCACAGGCCTTCTGCAATGAGATTGTGTACCTGCTTAGCGAGTCCTACACGTCACAGATATTAATAATGACGTCCGATGCAGTTACTGAAGCAGGAAGATGAAGGGGTTGGATACGAGGCTAATCAGTAGTTCTCCTTCCAGAAGGAGCCGTGTCTTGGGCAGTACGCGGCCCAAAGAGGCCTTGAAGCAGGGCCTTTATTACCCTAGTCACTATGCCTGTGCTTCTATCTGGAGGATTTTATCAGGGCGGTTTGGACCTTGCTAGACAAAGACTCAATCCTCACCTCTTGCTGGGCTGAAATCGGGAGAATGCAAGGGTTAAAAATCAGTAATGATACTCCCTGATTCTTTCATGCAAGGAATCATTCCTTGTATGAAAGTCATTTGTCGGGCACCTACACATGTTGCTTATTTTACTATTAGCTGAAAATGAGACAATAAACAGCTAAAGAGAACCTGGCCTCCGTCCTTGCCGAGTTTAAAATCTTTGCGCCAGCAGTCAGACATGGTGGTATGTAACTGTAACCCCAGTGCTCAGAAGGTGGGGACAGGAAGATCACTAGTCATGGTCATCTTTGGCTATATAGTTAGGGGCAGTCTGAGCTACAGCACTCTTGTCTCACACTAAGGTACAAAGTTATGGCTGTGGTAAGTACTCCATGGGAGAGGTATGTGATATCATGAAAGTACATTGTAGGAAGACGATTTAGACAAGAAAGAAGCCCTGTGCATTCCACAGAAGCAGGAAACCATAGAAACAGATGTCTGAACCAAGCAGTAGATGGCCTCAATGGAGCACCCCCACCTCCCATCCTCCACCCCCACCCCCCCNCCCTCCACACTGTATACGCCTCCTGTGGAGGAAATTGACCAACCGCCTTGTTGCTGATGTTTGAAGATGTCCTGCCCAGAAGGAAGTTAAACAGAGGGTTCTACACATTAAAACCTTAATAGCCAGGCACCCACTGGCCGTCCACAACTCACTGGTCACCTGTTCTGTCATTTTAACTGGGAAAGACACTGCAGTGTGTATGAGATGAGCAATTTGTCCCAGTTTCAGCATCGAAAGCCCCATCTTCTGGGAGTGTTCTGTCTTAAACCTGAAACTTCTCACCTCCTGGGACCTCCTCAGTCCTGGGCAAGCGATGACAATCAGTCACCTGAATGTCTGCCCAACATTCCTCCTTGGCTTCCACCTCTCTCAGGTGAACACAGGTTCTCAGGACTAAAAGCATCCTCATCCAGGTCGCCCCTGCAGAGTTGCTGGGGAAAGGCCCAAATAACAGTGAGTTCCTTTGATTTTTTTTTTTGAGACAGGTCTCATTCTGTAATTCAAGCTGTTTTGAAACTTACTATGTAGCGCAGGTTAGTCTCACACTTGAGATCCTCCTGAATTCTAGAATAGTGGTCAGGTACCACCATACCGGGCCAATGGCGAGTTGCTGAATGTTGACAGATGACATTTTCTGAGGCCAGGACTAAGAACCACTGTGCTAAATGATCTAAGTGCTTTGTGGCACCTTCATGTACAGACTCCTAGTTCATTTACTGCCAGTTCCGGGGCTAGCCTGGGTTGTAGTTCCTGCGGGTGACACTACATAGCATTCTCTCTCTCTCAATTCTCTTTTGTTCTTTCTACCGAGGAATGCAGGTCTGCCCGACTCTAACTCACGCACCAGTACTCTTTTGGCCCAGTTCAGTCAGTGATGTCTCTCCTTCTGTCCCACCTCTGGCCAGGGCAGCCCCCTGACAGCCCCTCTGACACCTCCCAAGAGAAACCGGAAGAGGTCTAGGGGGTGGTGTTTGTGATAGAGGATAGCTTAGAGAGGTAGTCAGCAGTTAAGAGCACCTGCTGCTCTTCCAGAGGACTGAGTCCAGCACTTGTATCGAGGACCAGTGAATGTGTAAATGGCACACCTGCTTTACTTAACAGTTTAATGGGTGGATGAGCTGCCTGTAACTTCAGCTTCAGGGGATTTTGCACTACTTTCTGGCCTCCGCAAGCACCTGAAC
>LOEQ01001165.1:41875-52465 GCA_001685075.1 Bramus lutescens | reverse complement strand
ACACACACTTTTTAAAGTTCTTCCAAGACAGAGCCCAGTGCTGTGTTTGGAGTTCCTCCTTACTCTCTTCAGTGACACGTTTCTCAGTTGACTTCCTGGGTGTCGGTCCTGGGATAATACGTGTGGTTGCTTGAAGACCCTCCTTTCATTCTTGTCTAGGGGTTGGCGGTTTGGGGGTTTGCCGTGCTCCACACCAGACATCTATATCCTACTAATTATATAGGATATGATTTCTAAACCATCTGAGTGCTGCTGAGGAGTTGACTCTAATGTAGAAGAACCCCCAGATTCTTCTAGGGCACCCGCCACCAAGAACTCCAAGCCTGCTTCAGTCAGCCCCTGCTGGACAGCATAGGTAAGATACTTTAGTGAAACGAAGTCCTTCTGACAAATGATACCTCAGTAGTTAGATGCTGACAGAGAAAAACAAATGATCCTCACCTCAAAACGTGTATAAGCAGTAACCTGAAATAGTTGTGTGATTAATACTGGCTGTCAACTTGTCTGAATCTAGAATGGCCTGGGAGACAAGCTTTGGGGCATGCTGGTGGAAGACTGCCCAGGTTATTAGTTCAGCTTCTCGTTTCTGGGAGGATTCTCTAGAGGTTAATTAAGTTGGCAGACTCCCCACAGTAGGTAGCATCATTCCATGGGTCCTTAGCTGAGGAAAAGGAGGAAAATGACCTGTGCAGCCACTATTTTTGTCTTGACAGGAGATGTGATGGACTCGCTGCCTGGGGCTCCTGACACAAGGGCTCTTGTGCCGTAATGGACTTCACCCTTGAACTGTGGCTCCTTTCTTGACTTTGCAGGTGCAGGGAAAGCATCTAAACATTCCCAGGGTTTTGTTGTTGCTGTTGTTTGTTTTTGAGACAAGTTTTTTTTTTCTGTGTAACCCTGTTTATCCTGGAACTCTCTATGTAGAGGGTTGGCCTTAAACTCAGAATCTGCCTTGGCCTCTCAAGAGCTGGGATTAGAGGTGTGTGCCACTGCCGCTGGGTGTAAAAGGTGAAATTGTAAAATTCTAGGGGACAGCAACAAGAAACTCTTCAGTTAAGCAATGACTTTTAGATAAGTCATGAGGAATACAACTTTTAAAAAGTAATGTGACTGGGTAGTGGTGGCACATGCCTTTATTTTTAGCACTCTGGAGGCAGAAGCCTCTGAGAAGATCTCTGAGTTCGAGGCCAGCTTGGTCTACAGTGTGAGTTCCAGGACAGCCAGGGATACACAGAGAAACCTTAATCAAAAAAAATGAAAGAAAAAAAAAGAAAGAAAGAAAAATATGTAAAGAAAAATCTCCCTTTAAAAGGCATTTCTAAAGAAAAGAAAAAGTCACAGGCTGAAAGAAAACATTTACAAAATGTATTCCCAGATGTTGAGATTGTGCTAAAGATCTCACTGCATATAAAGTTATTATCTGATAATAGATAAAAACAGATGAGAGGGCAAAATTCTTAGTGATACTTCACCAAAGAGTAGAGGACATGCTCAGTGAAGGGGACCCCTCCCAGACCTCCATCCAAACACCTGTTTTCACAGAGATTCTTTATTAAGTGGGAAGAAAGTTAAAATGGCTCCTTTCTGACTCTTGCAGAAAAACAACAGCAAATGACCTTTCAGGTGTCATTTTAAGAGAAGAAGGGGAGGTCTGTGTTAGAATGGGCTAGGATGTGGTGGCCAAGGAGATGGGGGACAAGGGAGAAAGGGAAGGAGACAAGGAAAAGGGGGCAGGAGTATTTGCCCTGGAGACAGACATGGCACATAGGAAAATGGTGGTTTATAAAGGTAAAGGGGGAAACCCAGTGTTAGGATGAGGTGTTTCATTTTAATTGGCAAGTTAATTGGGTGAATCAAAGGGGGCTTCTCATTGCTGGACCTCAATATTTCAATAGCTGGACCTTGACAGACAGCCTCAGGAGGAGAAAGTGGCCAAGTAAGGAAACAGACCTTCTTGGTGGCTAGCTTTAAGAATGGAACCTAACAGTTTAGTAAGACAGAGGGAATCTGGGAGAAGGGCAAGGCCTGCCAGATCCACGCTCGCCACGCTCCAGCTGGTCAGAGTCCCTTCACTTAGTTTATGTAGAAATCAGAAAGCTGCAGCTAGAAACCACACCAAAGGCAATGCACATCCAGTGCGGGCAGGAAAGAGAATAACACAGTAGCAGTCTTTTGTGAGTGCATCCAGCCACTAGGGCTCTCCTCACTGCTGATGGCTAAGTAAAGAGCACAACCGCTTTACAAAAACAGTTCAGTGGATCAGTGAGATGACTCAGTGGGTAAAGATGCTTTGCCGCCAGGCCTGACAACTGGACTTGGATCCCCAGAACCCTCATGGTGCATGGAGAGAGCCAACTCCCTCAAGTTGTTCCCTGACTTCCACAAGTGCCATGGCACATGTGCACCCCTACATATACATGTTAAATAAACACATAAATGCAATAAAAATGAAAGCCATGGCTTAGTATTTCTTGTAAAGTTGAACAAAACACCATATGGCCGAATAATTCCACTTTCTGGTATTTATATAAGATTGTGCAACAATGTATGTGTTTCCAGAAGCCTGATAGCCCCATATAGGAAATAACAGAATCTCAATCACCTGGTAAAGGGCAAACAAATTGTGTCATTGACACATAGTAGCACACGACCAGCCATGAAAAGGCAGCAAAGGGCTGCTCCATGCCAGCATGGATTCATCTGAAAAACATGAGGAGTAAAAGAAGCCATGCACGAGAGAGCATAGGGACAACTTATGTTGGAGAGGATGTGGGGTAAAGGGAACACTCCTCCGTTGCTGATGGGAGTGCAAACTGGTACAGCCATTTTGGAAATCAGTATGGCGATTTCTCAGAAAATTAGGAAACAACCAATTGAAAATGAGTTTCTTTTAAGAATACGGATCTCTCCCCCACGCCCTCCGTTTTCTTATCTGTGAGAGGGAAGGCCCTTGTGTTTAGATGGCCAAAGTTACTCAACGCAATTTTTATTGTTGCTGTTTGTTTGTTTGTTCCAGACTTACTCAGAATCTCAGCACCTAGCTCAGGTCTGGCACATGAGACTTCAAAATTATTTGTGAGGAAAAAAAATGAATAAAAGTAGGAGGGGGCTTGCCAGGGAGGTTTCTGTGGGAGGAGTAGAGGGTGAGACATGGCACTGAGGGAAAGGCTAAAGTTCATTGTACTTTGGTGTGAAACTGCCAAAGAAGAAATAAACAAACAAACTGGTCCCTCTTCCCTCATCACTGAATTAGAGCTCCCCAGAGGCAGAAGAGAGGCCACTTATGCCACACATGGAATCATGGTTCTGAGTATTTAAGATTAAGGAAAATGAAATATGGTAGAGAGATTTAAGCATATCACTGTCTTTCAAAGGACCTACGGAAGCTACCTCTGGAGCCATAGTTGGTGTGTTTCCTATTTCTTGTTTACTGTTACATCCGATAAAGACTGTACCCTTCAAAAAAAATCACTGGATTTAAAAACAAAACCTTATTTACAGACGGTTTTGTCCAAAAAGTACGCAGAGTTACCATACAACTCAGCAAGTCCACTCCTAGGTGCATACACCTAAAAGAGCTGGACGCATATACCCACACAAGTGATCATCCGCAGGTGTTCCTCGCAGCCTTACTCATAACTGCCCCATAGAAGTGAAAGCAGTCCAAATGACCAACGAATGATGAATGGACAAATTAAATACAGCGTATCCACAAAGTGGAATATTATTCCACAATAACAATGGGGATGACTCAGTGGTTAAGATGCCTGGGGCCCACATGTGAGAGCCTGAGTGGGGAGCCCCATAACACACATAAAAAGCTGGATAAAGTGGTTCGTGACTGTGAGCCCAGTCCTGGTAGGGGAGGAGGCAGGAAGGTCCCTGAGACTCACTAGTCAGCCTCAGCCAAACCAACGTGTTCCAGGTTCAGGGAGAGGCCCTGTCTCAAAAAATTGAAGTGGAGAATAATTGAAAGATCCTTAATACTGACCTCCACATTCACAAACATGCTTGCATACTCCCGCATGTGTACATGCCCCAACACACTCACACACGAGCAGATTAAAGTTCTAACTCATGAATGGGCTTTGAGCACACTATGACAAACAAAACATCCAAACATGGGAGGCCACATAATCTATTGTTTTATTCATAAGAAATGTGCAGGTTTAGTCATAGCTACAGATGCAGAAAGCAGATTCGACATCACTTACAGCTGTGGGAGAGACATGGGGCCAAGTGGGGACTGACCACCAAAGAGAAACATGTTTCTTTGGGGGGGGTAATGAAGATGAAATTAATTGTGATAATGGTTTATGGTTGCACAACTTTGTGGATATAAAAACCACTTGACTGTACACTCTCCACAACTGACTTATACCATATGTGAATTGAGTTGTTAGAACCATTTTATGGAATGAGTAGACAAAGCTCTTCCTCTGCTCCCCAGTTTGCAGGGAGGTTGGTTTTTTGAGACAAGTTTTCATTCTGTTATACAGGCTGGTTTCAAACTCCTGATGATACTTCTGATTCTGCGTCCCTAATGTTTGGATTATTGGTTGCGCTACACTGGTTGGGTTACACTGGTTAAATTTCTGATTGTCCCCTGGCTCTTAGGTGGACAAGTCAGGCAGGATGAGCTCCAGGGTCTGGTCACTAGGCCTGGAGATAGACAGCTGGTGGCGCACAGCTCCTGCATTCTGTGCACACCCAACCTTCTCTCTCCTGCATCTGGCTGGTGAATGAGGCAAGAGATCTTGTGTGAAGGGACCCAGGGAGGATCACATACAGGGGAGCCCTTGATAACTTTGCCCCCTATGCTCCAAAGCCAGGGCAACACATTCTTTCCATCAGCTGGGTTCACCCCACCCCTTGTAATTACATCACTAGACCCCCTCTGCGTGTGTCATGTGCACTTGGAGTAATTAAACAGAACTTGGGCTGATGACTGGAGCACATGGCATCAGGCCAGTCCTAGAGCAGACTGGGAGAACTGGCTCATCCAGGCCCTGGGGTGAGTGGAAAGTCAGGGCACCCAGCACTGACATCCAGGGGTGAGGGGGGTGGCAACACAGGAGGGTTCTCGGCTCTTCTTCAGCACTTACCCTCCAAACTGGAGCCTGCAGCTTGTAGGGACAGGCAGCTCCAGGTAGGCTGAGAACGTCAGCTTATGTTAGCCTGGAGGTTTTGAACTCTATGCCAAGACCTGTGGTTTGGTGCTGGCCCCAGGATTCTTGGGCAGCCCTCAGCCCCAGGCATGGGCTGAGACAGGGAAGAAAGACAAAGCGCAGGAAGTGGTGGAAAATTCCAGTCTCCCAAGCCCTCTGCACAGGGAGTCGGGGTTAGAAGCCCAAGGGAACCATGGACTGTTCAGAAAAGATGGCCTGGGATTCATTGCCCACATCCTGTTTGTGCGTTTGTTACCAAACACTGTGCACTTACTCTGAAGGACAGTTGGACCCAACCAGAGTCCTCTCCTTTCATGCAGAACCTAACAGAATCCATTCTCCTCTGTCAGGTTCTGCGGGATACTGAAGTTCAGAGGAGTCAACCAATTATCTGCCGCACGTCACAGACCTCCCACTCAGTAGAGCCTGTACGCAAATCCTGGTCGGCCTGATTCAGACTTCAAGATCTCATCCAACCACTGTTGCATCCATAGTTTTGTGATCCTAAAGAACCAAGCTCTGGCTTGCGTAGGGAATGCCCGAGGGATGCATGGGCCGTCTGAAGAAGGGAGAAGTGTGACTCAGCCACTGAGGTTATTTTGTGGGAGGACCCAGCAATTTTTCTTTGTGATGGGAGCTCGCTGGAAGCAATTTAGATATGAAGCAACTTCTGTTTGGTGCATAGTAGAGATTCAATAAAGATTTGCTGATTGACTAACTGGTTGCTTAGATTTTTTGTTAGGTGGTATAAGGGGAAGTAAAAGAATTGCTAACAGTCATTCACTGGATACTGATTAAGTGCACATTATCATCAATGTCAATAGGAAAGTCAGGCATCTTTGGATTATTAATTATATTTTTAAAGGTTGGTAATGAATTCATAGAAACTAGTATATTCTGAATGGAGTGAAATACATCTATGAATCCAGCTTGATACAATGTACAACTGTTTAGATTTCCCAGAATGTTGTATCCAAAACCATTTAAAAAATTGTGAGCAAGAAGAGCTATCTAAGACCAAATATGAGGATGTGCTGATAATCTCAGCAGAGGGGAGGCTGAGGCAGGAAGATCATAAATTCAAGCCCTACCTGGGCTACATAGTGAGATCCTATTTCAGACAGCAAGATAGAAAGGAAGGGATGTGGGGAACAAGTAAGGGGGGAAAAGGGAAGGAAGGAGAGAGCCTGAGATTTACATAGCAATCTTGTGAATAATGTAACTCGATTTCTAACATAAGGTATTCAGAGTTGTTTTGTTTTGGTTTTTTTCTTTTTCTTTAATCTGACTGAGCAGGGCTGTGCAAAACTTCCTGAACTCTTTGGAGAAAGAAGGACCAGTAGCTTCCGCATTGAGGGTGGTGCATATGGAGAGGCACAGAGTACTTACTATTAATAGTTTGAGAAGTCCAATCAGCTGGGTATAATGCTATATGCCTGCGATTCTAAGACTCAGGAGGGTCAGGAAAGATGATCTTAGATTCAAGGCCAACTTGAGCTACTTGGTAATAGGCTAGCTCATAAAGACCAGCAGTTGTGCTAGCCAAGCAAATTTTGTTCAAACTCCCTTTCTAGTATCTACCAACTGTACAATTTGGGGCAACCATCTTACACTTTGTAAAGCTCAGTTACTTTTTCAATCTGTAAAATGAGTATAAACATAGTTATATATACATATTGCAGTTAAGAGGGCCCAATAGTATTAACGATTGTGTTTTGGTAGCAAAGTCCCAACATGGTGATGGCAAGGAGAGAGGTGATTGAAGCATCTCACTCACAAGGATGTCCACGAGGCTATGTAGAGAAGGCTACCTCTGCCTCATTTGAGTATGCCACTTCCCCTGGAATAGGAAGTCGCACAGCTAGCAGATGATATCTGATACATAAAAATGAAGTGAGATTGAGGGCTTGAGCAAGCGCTCTTTGATTTGCTATCAGAAAACTGAAGCGTGCCCATGAGTTGGCTAGGCAGGTCAAGGTGCTTGCCTCCAAACCTGATGACCCGAGTTTGAGCCATGAAACCCACATGATGGATGGAAAGAGGGAACTAGCTCCTGCTAGCTGCTCTCTGACCTCTGCGCACATGCTATGGTAATGAATAAACAAACAAATAAATGTAATAAATACTTCAATGGAAGGGAGCCTGTCTCAACAACACAATCCAAGCTCTGCCCGTGGCTCATGGCTCCCCGTCTCTTACATTGACTGGAACTGCCATCTGAGTTAGGACATATGGTCTGGATACAGCCAACTAGTGGCTGCTCCTAGCTTTCCCCACAACTGGAAGATCCATGGACTCTCCATGTTTTGAGGCAGGGTTTTTGCCTTGTGCAATGCCTCTCAGATTTGACACTTCCATGACTAGGGGATTACCAGAAGCTACTAAAAATATCACAGCCCCTCTCTATGGGTAGACCTAGGCTGAATCTACACACTCTCAAAAGCTGATCTGTGGTCAGATGTGTTGCAAGAGGGAGCCTCTTAGAAACCTCTCAAAAGCACCCGGTGAAGCCATGATAGGAAGAGTTGTTTGTCAAGAATTAAAACCAACAGTGACAACGTCCCATGTCCCGCCAGCACTTCAGAGCTCTCCTAGAGTCAGTTCATGACATCTTGTGACCTCTAAGCAGGCAGAACAGACTTACCGCTTCAGGGTCTGAGCTACTGATGCAGATGGCACTTTTAGGAAGTGACCACACCAGGACTGAATCAAGGTTATGATGTACTTCCCTACAGAGTTCTAGAGGTTGGAACCAGAGATGGGTTTAGGGGAAGCATTTGTATCTTAATAAGTTTTGTGTTGATCATTGTTATTAATGGGATTCTGAGATTGTTCGAAATGTTCCACTAATCTGAAGAGCTTGATGACCACACAGGCCACAGCGAGGTTCAGTCAACCCAATGGCTCTGGGATTGGAACAAGGTGTTGAGCTCCTCTGGGTAGGGGAGAGAATATCCCCTGTTCTGTCCACCTTGGGGGAATATTTGAAGGGACAGATGAGATCAGGAAAGAGAAACACATGCAAAAGTGACATCCAGAACCTTAGCATCAAGCTGGTGATCCATGTCCCTTGTTAGGGACAGCGTCCCACCTGTGCCTGACCACGGGCCTGACCTGGCATATATCATCAACTTCTCCTCCCAGCTGGAGTTGGATTAAGTCAAGCCAAAGGAAGCTAATCTCACAGGCTCCTTCAGAATCACAGAGTAAGAACGGAAACTCAGGTTAGCAATCAGCCCCCTGCTTCATTAACTGTGTTGTGTGTGCAGAAGTCCTTTGAGAGTGGAAAAGCAGAAAGCTTCAGGCTCACTCCAAATAACCCGTGAGAAGACTGGAATAACATGGATGTCTGCTCATATATCTAGGACTGTCTTGTTAACTGGGTTTAAAGTCAACCTATTTTTAATAATTCATACTCAAAAAGCAAAGCAAATAATTTTTAAAATGCATAACATTTCCCTTATACTGAACCAACAAGGGAAATGTCTGTTTGGGTGACAGTGGACAAAGCAAAATATGGTTCATCTGGGGACACACTGGAGGTCACCTTCAATGACTTCACGCTTACCACCTGCTCTGATGAAAACATGCCTGGAGCAGCTGAGAAACTCAGAATGGCGTTAACATGAAGTATTCCTTCTCAAGGGCTCTATGCCGTAAAGAGTGAAGATAAATCTTTGAATGCACGTGTGCAGATTTAACATGGGAAAATGTATTATCCAAATGTATTATTGACATTAAGGAAAAATCTGAAAGTACAATGGCCTATTGTATTGCTTTGTCACAGTAAGGGTGCAGGTGAAGAGGCGCAAACACCGGTTTGGAGATTCAGTCTTTTACAAGCTGTTGGCATTGGAAACTATTTCTTAGAATTCTCATTTCCTTGTTGCAAAATGGGTTGGGTAATGTTAACCACGTGCAATAATGTTCTGAAGACACAATAACATGTGGCCAGTGCCTTGCAGATGTGAGCCACGGAGAAATCACAGGCACACATAGTCCCTCCCCCTGGTTTCTGTCTACTGCACAAAGTAGCTTTTCCTCTTCCCTCTGATTCCTGATCACCTTTCTGTCCCGAGTTCTGACCAATCCCTGGCTACATTTGCTGCCTTTTCAGACCATGACTCAGTTTCTCCCTTTCAGATTCTCTGCCTCATAGCTCTTTAGTGAGGACTTCTGAACCACCCAATTGCTTCTGCGTGTGTGCGTCAGGGGTTCACATGCAAGTGCTTGCACACACGTGTGGGGACCTGAGGTCATTGTTGAGTGTCTTTCTCGGTCACTCTTCCCCTTATTTTTTGAGGCAGAGTCTCTCACTGAACCTGGAGGTCACTGATACAGCTAGACATGTCCCAGAGATCCTTCATCTCCACCTTGCCTGGCTTTTCACTGGAGATCTGAGCTCAAGCCCTCAAGCTTGTATGGCAGCCCCTTGCCACGGAGCCATCTCCCCAACTGCTCACCCAATTCCTTTTTTAGTCTCCTTTACTATCTCTCTAGTTAGAGACATCTGTTTTCTTTTGGGGTGGGGCAGGAGATGAGAAAGCTGATGTCCAGAGACCACCATCACATTGCTTGGAGGTAACCTAGAGACACCAAAATCCCAGTTTTAAAGCCTAGTCCAAGGTTTTCTCCACCAAATCTTTCAGCAAAAGATACTGTTTGGGCTTAGGATTTAAACAACATGGCTTAATATTTCCTGCTCAGCATACTGTGGTGTGTGTGTGTGTGTGTGTGTGTGTGTGTGTGTACATATGTATTATAATGGTACTATTTACTGTTGAACACTGTATGCCATTGCTTATGCCAAATTGTGTAATGCAAAGTGATTTTGCTGACTGGACATCTCTACCCTCTTTGTGAAGAACTATTAGCCTTATATTATAGGTGAGGAAACCGAGGTTCTGAAATGCGAAGTACCTTGTCCAAGGACACAATGGTATCTAAAATCTGAAATGGTACCTAAAATCTGAAATCTTCTGAGTGCTGACATACCACCTTACCTGAAATTCCGCACCTGACCTCACCCAGTGGGTCGCAGTCAAAACACAGGCACACTGGAAGCCTTGTATAGAATTCTCCTCAGGCCATGTGAACAAAATTTATATGCCTGGGTTAGGCAGAAACCTGTCCCCGGTAGCTCGCTAGACATGTGAGACCCTTCCAGAATCCAGAACTCAAAACCCAAATGGCTGGTGATCTCCTATACTGGGTAAGAGACACTCAGTGAAGGGACAGCAGGGTGTGGCACAGCTGTGGTTCCGTACCGCCTGGCCTCATTCACTGTTGTGTTTCCTTCCCAGCTTATGTTGCTCCCTCTGGCAGTTGGAGGGCTTCAGCCCACCTTGCTGTCTCTCATAGCCTCTGGACTCTCACTTCTTCTCCAGAAGTCTCCCCTAATGGATCAGTTAGACGTTAAAGA
>LOEQ01001165.1:20370-37467 GCA_001685075.1 Bramus lutescens | reverse complement strand
GCTGTCTGTGGCTGTTTGCTCCCTGGGAATTCTGCCGATGCCCTAGTCATTCTGGTCACAAGGTTTTCATCTGTAGAGTAAGGTGGAAGGAATTGTCAGAACAGTGCTGAGCTCTGCTCTCTAAATGCTAAACCTAGAGCATCCTTCCCAAAGTGCACCTGACGCCTCTTCTCCCACAATTCTTAGCACAGCTGCTCTAGGTTAAGGAAACATGTCTCTTTCTGTTTCTTTTGCCTCTGACGATCAGAATGGAGCACAGGGTAGGCTGTGAGTCACCTTAATATTCCCTGGACCAGTTTCCATTCATATACCTACATGTTTTATACTAATTGACTTCGGTATAGTTCATAATAGTTTATTGCTGTCAATGGATGTAATTCGTCATACACATAATTCAAAACCATCCGATTTCATTTTTTTGTTGTTAAGTGTTTTCATAAAAATAAACAGAATTCAGAAAAACCTAGAAGTCCATCTCATGTGCCCAGATTTGAGATTTGGACATGGGAGTACTTGAGAATGAACACACTATGGGGACAGGGCTGTTCCTGGTGTGCTCAGGTGCACATATTTTGAGTGCTTCAGAGAGCCTCCTACAATTACAGAGTCTGTCTGATGCCTTCTGGGAGGGACAGTGAAGGGGACCCCACACACAGAGGCTCCACATAAACTCTGGTAGTGGAAGTCTCAAGAGCCCAGCTATTAGCTGAGTAACAGGGATGGACTGGGATGGGGCTGAAGGACAGGTCTGGCAAGTTCTAGGCTGTTTATACCTGAGATTACCTCACACATCCGATCAGTTTCCCCGCCCCATCTGCTGGGGGCCGGCCCTCAGCCCTCAGTCTCCTTTTCCCCACATGCTGGAGGACCTGGGGGTCAACATGGATCTTCCCTTTGACATCAGCTGAGCCAGGAAGACGCATCCTCTTAGACCATGGACAGAGGCAGCCACCCGGTGAGTATGCCAACATCTCTCAGGCTCTCCCAGACTTGAACAGGGACAGGCTGGAGACAGGCGGGGCACTGCCAAGGCCTGCCCTGGGTTTAGGGACAATAGAATGCCTCTTCTAACTGGATGCTGCCTGGTACCCGGAGATCTCAACCTCCTTTTATCTTCATCCCTAGAAGGAGCCTTAGGAGGAGAAAACCATAAAACATGGGGTCTGGTTACTATTCACCCCAGGACTGTGTGGCTGAGGCCTGGACAGGACTTGGTCTGTTCCCTGGCAAGGACATCACTGCTGTTACATGATCAACTTGGCTGGTTGAGAATCTGATTTAATCTAAGTTATGTTTTTGCTGGTTTGAGAACCAAGAACCTCCTAAACCTTCCCAGAAAAAATAATGTGACTTTTCTATATACATTTAAGATTTTCAAGGAGGTTTTTATCTACTCTTGATCACTTACTATGGGACTTAATGCACATGGAAAGTTCTTACTTATGTCTAACCATAGTATCCTCTGCTACAACTCAGGCTTCTTTCTTCTGCTGCTTTTAGAGGTGACAGAGAGCAGTGGGGATGTCCTGTATGAAAAGCGAGTCATGTGTGTGCATCAGGTATCCCCGAAGCTTTGTCCAATGTGCCCCTTTCTCCTTAACTTTCCCTTAGCTCCTGTTTTCTGTTCCTGTCCACACTTTTGTACTTTATTGATACTGTGAGATTTGAGGCTCTGGGAAGGATTAACAAGCCCTGGGTTTGAGGACACGCAACCCATCCTCTGTTCTAGGCTTCAATTAGCTTGTGGTCCATTCTGATCCTGGGTATGTCTGAGGGTTCTGTCTTCTCCTCCTTTTCCAGACCCCTCTAGACTCTTCCTTTCCTTGGCTGCCTCCCTTGCTCTCTCTACCCTCTGGTCCTTTTGGCTCATGTATTCAGGCTCAGCAGAAAGGGGCTACACAGGGAAGAATGATGTAATGTAGGAGGCATGGGACCCCTCAGCCACAGACATGGATTGCTCTCCTTGGAAATTTGCTAGTCCCCAGATTCAAAGGAGGGGCCTGAGTTATCTAAAAGGTGGTGAGTTTGAGCTGGGCGCAGTCAGAGAGCTTACCCCTCCTCCTGAGCTGGGTTTCAGAGGTGATGTCCTGCTGAGGAACTTACCTCCTCAGAATTAGGAGCAAGAAGCCTATAGCTGCCCCCTCATCTTGTCTCATAGGATTTCTTAAGTTAAGTAAGAGCAGGATGTCTTTAATCCCAGCAATAGGGAGGCAGAAACAGGTGGGTCTTTGTGAGTTCAGGCCAGTCTGGTCTACATAATGAGTTCCAGTGGTGGTCAGTGGGCTTCAGTTGTTGGTGCTCCTGCAGCATGCGCTGAACTCTTAGGAAGGGGTGGAGAAGGCAATGCTGCTGCTCCATATTCTAATGGAAAGCAGAGTTGGATGAACTGAGTGGTACCTGTCTGCTATGCCCACTATGTTGGAGGTTGAGGCAGAAGGATAAAGAGTTAGTCCCAGGCCTTCCTGGGCTACATAGCAAGACTGAAGTTGCAAAATAACCCGAGAAAGAGCCACTCATTATGGCGGACGCAGAAGTGACAGAACACATTCACTTCAGCATCCCGTCCCTTGGTGTCTTCACCTGTAAAATGGAGCACCAGTCTCAAGGACTCCCAGAAGTCTTCTGTATAGTCAGGCTCCTTTTGAGTGGCATCTGGACTGCAGGCACAGTCATGGCATGTAGCTTTCTCATCTCCATCTCCATCTGGAGTCAAGTGTTGGCCCCTCTAACCTGGGACAGACTCTTCTCGCTATACCCCAGTCTCCTCACCTGACAAAGAGAAGGGCTGGCCTAATGGTCCCAAAGATCTCTTTCTGCTTCCACTGGAACCATGGAACGATGCACAGTGGGATTGCAAGTATGTCCTACTGGCTGTACGTGTTATTCTTGTGCTTTTGCCAAGGGGGTCATGTTTTTCAATGCTTTGGGGGAACTGAGTGCCTTCTAAGGAAGACTGAAGTCAACCTATTGATCAAGCAGTGGCACTTTGGAGAACAGATTTTCCTGTGCTGGGAGTTCCTGTAGTGCAGCTGGCTATATGTGAGGATGTGTGAGACCGAGGCTGAGCTTAGACACACACCCTTCCCAGGAGGCTGGCCACATTCCCAAGATGGAGGACCAGTACTCTCAGGACCCCTTATCATCCCACTGCCCCAACCTGGAGGCACCTCCAACAGCCTGCCTTTGTCCTGTAGGGCCACACCCCTCTCTGGAACACCTGTTTAGTGCTGTCACTGGTGCTGATCAGCATGCACCTGGCACACCCCACTGAGTCTCATTCTGTTTTGTCCCCTGTGACTTAGTGTGAACATATGGGAGTGAACGTTGGGCTCCAGGCTCAGCACTGGGCGGGAAGACTGGCTGATGTAACAGTGGCCACTTAGCTTAAGAGTCTTGTTTTTGCAACACAGCTTCCTCCTGTCTAGCAACAATGAGGGTGGACCGTACCCTGGCAGGTGGACAGGTGGGAAAACACAACAGGACATCAGCTTGTCCTCCAAGTGAAGGCCTTGGCACTCATAGGTGGAGGCTCCTCTGCTGGAGACAGCCCAAAGTACCCATTAGGCCCTAGTTCCATACATCACCACCTTTGTGTGTAGACAGACAGGAGAGGCTTAGCAGGGAAACAGAGGCAGACAATACCATTTGCTTGGCAACATTTTGAGCACTCAGTGTTTAATTTTTATTTTAATCTTTATGTATTTATATGATATATGGGTGTTATATACATTCTCTCTCTCTCCCTCTCTCTGTGTCTCTCTGTCTCTGTCTCTCTGTCTCTGTCTCTCTCTCTCTTTCTCTCCAGGGCTTGTGTGGGAGTCAGAGGACATCCTTGAGAGTTGGCCCTTTCTTGAGATGGACTCTCTGGTTTTCACTGTTGCATACATACTTCAGGCTAGCTGGCCCATTCTCTTAGAGGAATCCTCCTGTCTCTGCTTTCCATATCACCATAGGAGCCCTGGGATTACAGATGTGCACTGCCATGTTCAACTTTACATGGGTTCTGGGGATTTGAACTCAGATCTTCACACCTTCATGACAAGTACTGTACCCCCGAGCCATCTCCCTGGGTTCACACACCATGTTCTTTAAAGTTCTTTAAAGTCATTGGTAAATAAACAAATGAGTGAATAAATGAACAGTTGGACGAATGAATGAAACAAACAAATGAATGAATGAATGAATGAATGAATGGATGGATGAATGAATGAATGAGCCATCAAGTGAAGAGTGAGGTATGATCTCATGGTTCCTCCTTTTGGTCTCTTTCATGTGCCAAGAGGCATTCTAAACGAAAGACCTGGATGCTAACTCACCCAAGGCAGTCATTTTCAAGTTCTTGCAGTAGTTACCTCTTCTATTCAAATGAAATACTGGGTAGAGGCCACTGCAGGAAAAAATGTGAATTTCTGTCTGAGGTGGGGAAAGGACTCAAGCCCTACCATGAAGGCCCATGACTGAGCTCCAAGGGTAACTCTGTGAGACCTTAATGTTATGGAAGCCTCTGGGAAACAGCTGCCAATCCCTTCATTTTAGGCATTAAGGAGCTGAAAGCCTGACAGGGACGTGACTGTCCCCTAGCTCACACAGCTGCCTAGGCTTGAAGCAAGCTCTTGTACTTCCCACAGCGTTTGCTGGTCAGGCTGATGGGGTCCCTGAGCTCACATTGCATGCATATGCCTGGGAAAGCTGGTCCTGTGTTCGGGAAGAGGCAATGGAGGACAGCCTGCGTTCTGAGGGGGCTTGTGTCTGTGGGGTTCTCTAGAGGAGGAGCGTCAGGGAGAGCCATGTCCTAAGGGGCACCATGAAGCCTGGCTTTGCGCTGGACCAGTCTGGTCCACGTGGAGGTGGGGTCTGAACTCCCCTGTCCTCACTCCAGTAGCCAGGAACTTCTAGGCCTTATCAAAGGCAGCTCCTGGACTAGACAAAGGGAGGTGTACCTATCATTCCAGCTCTTGAAAGGCAGAGGATTGGGAGTTCCAGGCCAGCCTGGGCTATATAGCAAAATTCTTGAAAAACACACCAACAGAAAAACAATAACAGTAGTTTCCAGTAGGGGACTAGGACTCCAGAGTGCTGGGCTCTGACCATGGTCTAGCTCATGCACCTCCTTCTTTGACGGTCCCTAAAACTCAGGGTCACTGGTAAAGAGGGGTGCCCCAGAGCCTAAGTCTAGGCTTGCTCACTGGAGGTGGAAGGAAGAAGGCAATGGCGCATACAGCGTTAGATAGCAGCAACTCAAGGATGGGACCAGGTGACCTGTGGCCCTACCACCATCTCCAGATGGCCTCTTGGGCTCATCAGAGCCTCTCTGGACCCTGGCCATCATCATAGAAAGAAAGCTGTGATTAGTGGTGTTTCAAGGTCCTTTCCATCCCTTGACAGCTCTATGAGAGAGTGGCCCAGGAAGGGAGCTCCCACAGGCCTGTCTGAGGCGAGGTTGACGGTCTGTCACTGCAGAGGCCACTGCACATTTTCTGGGTCCAGCAGAAAACCCTGTGTGGGACTCTTCTCATGGGTCGTATGGGGCCGAGAAGCCAGGGAGCTCAGCCTACTGCAACAGCTAACTATCTGATTAACCTACAGGAAACTCAGGGGAGGTCAATCAAGGCACATTCCAACTGTTAACTAGCTCCCATGCCCCACCACCTACGAGAACAAAAGAATGCCCCATTCACCTGGGGGTGAGGAATCCATCCCTGGGAGCTGAGGTAAAAGGGACACAGGACTAGAAATGGGGGTTTGAGGGACTTCAGCTCCTGTTCTGCTATATGGGACTTTGGAAAAAATATACATATGTGTGTGCATGTGTGTGTGTGTGTGTGTGCACGCGCGGACACACATACATACTCACCTGCACGCATCTGCTCATGTGTGTGGTGCATGCATGTTAGTGCACAGGTATATGAATACGGCTAGTGTCTTCCTATATCGATGTCCTCCTTATTGCCTTGAGACAAGGTCTCTCCTTGAACTGGAAGTGTACTGATTCTGTTAGTCTGTGGCTGGTGAGCTCTAAAGATCAGAGTCTCCGTGTCCCCAAAACTAGGATGACAGACACACACCGCCATGTCCAGCTTTCTGCCTTCCTTCATGGTATATACCCTTCGGGCCCTCTTGGTCTCCAGTGATGCACCAGGACCTCTAGACAACCCAACAAACTGTGAACAGGTTCCTCGGAGCTTCTCAGGCACAGCCAGGAGCATCAGAGGTGACAGTGTTCAGTGTGTTTGATGCCTGATTGTTATGAAAAAGGATGACCTTTGAGATCATGGGGTGGGGTCAGAAGGAATTAATGGTAGTGGTAGGAAACGTCCCAGAGTTATCCAGGTGCTAACTCGGTCATAAACACCTGTCCAGGCAGCTTGAATGGCCTCGGGTCTGTAGGAGGTGTGCAAAGGGCAAGGCCCTGCAAGGACTCCATCACAAGTTCTTTTCTGGGAGGCTGTGCAAAGGCTGGGATTGGGAGGCCTGAGTTCTGGTCCCCTGGTTCTACCTTAGTACCTAAGGACCTTGGGCAAGAAGTCTCCTCCCTTCCTGAGCCCCATCTGTTGTCAGGGCGAAGTCAAGCCTCCAATATGGGAGGGTGACATCTCGGCCATTGCTTTCCAAGGATGGAGGAGGAGGAAATGAGTTAATGCTGTAGTAGGTTAGACATCAGAAAACACTTCCAGAAGGGTGGAGTGGCAGGACAAGAAATGCATACAGAGGGAGGCTGTGGGCTCTGGAATTCTTCTCATGGGCTCTGAAGATGAGGGTGCGTCCTAATGACCTGTGAAGTCTGGGTCAAAGTTCAGTGACTTCCGTCTCCTTGCCTTAGGGATGCCCTTCCACTCTGACACCCTCCTGGGGCTCACAGTTCTCGGAGTGTCATTTCTCATCCAGATTTTGGGGTTCTAGGTCTTTCCTCCCGCATAGGTCTGAGAGGCCCTACACTACCCAGTCCCCCCACCCTCACCCTGATAACACGGTGCTGAGTCTGTCAAGGCTGGGGCCAAGGGCTCTCTGACCCAGGGCTCCCTACCAGCTTTCCAGCAGTACCTCCTCTAGCTTCTACCAGCTTCTCACCTTGCTGTCCCATCACCAGTTTCTTCTCTGTTCTCACTCTCTCTTACTCCAACTTCACAAATCCCCTCTCCCCTAATTTCCCTGTATACCCCGCTCCAGACCTTCTTAACCCTCCCTCCTCAAGCCCTTTGTGATGAGGTGCCATGATCACAGAGTCAAGCTCAGTTGGAGACAGCTAGAGTCCTTGGCTGGGGACTCAGGATATTGGGAGTTCCTTTAACTGGGAAGCTGGAGCCATTCCCCTGAGCCTCAGCTCCCCTGGATAGAGTGTGGATGGCTGATCTGTGGCTGTGGCTAGGCAGGTAGAGTGCAAACCTAGGATGTGCAAAGCCCTGGGTTTGATCTCCACCTTTGCCCAAACTGGGTGTGATGGCACATACCTGTAGGTAGATCAGAAATTCAATATCATCTCTGGCTACACCAGGAATTCAAGACTAGCCTGAGCTACATGAGACCCGCATCTCAACAAACAGACAAGCAACTGTGTAAACAAACAAAACTAGAGAAGGAAAGCAGGGATGGCCATTCTCACCAGTTTGCTTACCGGGCCCCTTGGGAGAACCAGACTGGACAGTATGTGTGAAACTCTACAGATGGTGAGCCCGGGAGAGAAGAGGGAGACTGCTCTGATCATTTGTGACATCATTGGTTACAAGTTGCTCTGGTTAGAACACAAGCCCTCTTCCTTATTCGACCTAGAAATTTGAAAACTGATCACCTTTTTATTATTAATTTTTTCACATGGGTGTTGTGTCCGGAACACCCACAAGGAGGCCAGAAGATAACTTGCAACAATCACTTCTCTCCTACCATGCGAGTGACAGGAATTGAACTCTGGTTTCAGGATTGGCAGCAAGCTCTATTACCAGCCCTCAGTTCCAATATCTGTAAAGTGGAACCAACACTACCAACTACAAAAAGCGTGTAGGAGCTTGACATGGGACCAAGTAAGGTGCTCATGGGCTGTTACCTTCATTATAGCTTGACCCTCATATATAATCCAGGCTTGTTCACATAGATTCCCGCTTGTATGGGGAAGGAGATGAGATTAGCTCTGTTTATGCAAGTCAAACAAGCTCTGGCTGGCTCTTGCCCTAGCAGGGAATGGGTGCAGCCCTGCTCAAGCAGATGAATCTCGAGCCAAGCATTCTCAAACATCAGGCAGACCCAAGTGTCAACAGCCAGTGTCATCCCGGCCCTTACTGTGTACAAGTGCTTTGCATGTCACATCTATGACTACCGCGATACGAAGCAGGGTGATTACCCCCACCTCGCAGATAAGGAAGCTGACGTGGAAAGGTGTGAAGTCGCTTGCTCATATCACGAGGCTGAATTCAGGAATAGTCGATGTAACCCTAGTGGCTGTAGTCCTAGGTCACAAGACTCCAACCAGGCCTGGTAGCCAGAGGGAATGGGGGCAGGGAGGCAACCATAGTTCACAACAAAAAGTACCACAAGGTCAAGATCCTACCAAGAAATCCCTGGGCTCCGCCTCAGCCCCCAGTGAAGCTCCTGCCTTACAAGGCCCCAGACACCAAATCTTTGGTCAGGCTTCAAATGCTCAGAGGGCCCTGTGTCAGTGTTCAGAAAACAGCACCAACAGTTTCTCATGCACGAAGGCGGATGTAAGGAGCCCCGGGTGGGATCCTGACTCTGTGGTTTTGGTAATCCAACTCTGGAAAATTATCTTCTAGATGAACCAACTCTCAGGATGAGTTGAGAACCCCACAAGGACACAGACGTGAAAGTTTGTTGTAGATTCTGAAGTGTACTTTGTTATATCAATCCATAGGAAGTTCCCCAGTGGTGGGGAAGAGTGGAGCGAGTTTGCAAGGACGGGCACCAGTAGAGGTGCTGTCACACAGGTCCCTGCCAGGTGCCAAGGTTCAGGCCACCACTGCTGGGAAGTTCACTCAGGGCATCACATTGCTGAGGCCTGTCCCTCTAAATAAAGGGCCACAGTCTGGCTTTTCTCCAACACTCTTTTCTCCCCTCATTCACCCGTACTCCGTGGCCCCAATGAATCTTGGTTCTCTTGATCCTCTGCATGGAGAGACAAGGGGGAGAAGAAACTGTTATTTATTAGGTGACTTCTGCATCCTGGACCCCAACAAGGACTCCCTGGATTAGTGCCAGACTATTTCACAAATGAACAGAAAGCTTTAGTGACTCAGGGGCTGGTTCCAGTCCTTCTGCTGTGCAAGGATGGGCCCAAGATTGGGCCCGAAGGCTGCCTGACTCTGTCATTGAGTGCATCCTCAGCAGAGGGAGTTGCTCAGGGGCAGAGTAGTTGCCTGCTATACCCAAAGCCAAGTTTGGGCAAAAAAGTGTAGCTCAGCGATGGAACATTTGTCTGCCATGCACAGTGCCCTGGGTTCACCTCTCGGCACCAGTAGAAACAAGTATGTCTTCTCTAGTTTCTGCCTTCCTTGTTCCCATCCTCCTTGTAGGGGCCAAATAAGTCGGCTTATTTTGAAAATCTATTCTCTAGACAGCAACAGTAAGAGGATGACCTCGGTGTCAGAACAGCTGGGGCAGCAGAAGCAGGTGCCTGAATGTCCCTAAACACTGTGCTGCCAGCTGAGATAAGGGCACTCATGTGTGACTACCCTCTTTCTACGGGAGACTCTCTGGGTCCTACCTTGAGTGTGGTCACAGCATACAGGCCCCAATAAAGTGAAGATGTGGCCAAATCAATC
This sequence comes from Bramus lutescens, assembly GCA_001685075.1. Lineage (NCBI taxonomy): Eukaryota > Metazoa > Chordata > Mammalia > Rodentia > Cricetidae > Bramus > Bramus lutescens. The sequence goes on along the minus strand of LOEQ01001165.1, from coordinate 27,700 downwards.
GCCTCTGAATCCTGGAGGAGAGGACTTGAAAATTATATTTGCTGTGTCCTACTCAGTTGTGACAATGATCCCAGCTTGTGTCAGATGTTCTCAAGAGGAGAACTCTGGACTGCTCTGCTCAGGACTTGTGTTGAGTATGTTCAAGCACAGATCTTTCTCTGTCCCCAGCCACTTGCTCCAGAGAGCTCACCTCCCATTCAGTAGGGCTCACATCTGGAATGGGCTGGCTGGGAGTAGACACAGGAATGTCCTTCACTCTATTTGCAGAATGTTTCTCCAGCAAGGACACCTCCTCCTCAGGCTTCTCCAGCAAGGACACCTCCTCAGGCTTCTCCAGCAAGAACATCTCCTCAGGTTTTTCCAGCAAGAACATCTCCTCAGACTTCTCCAGCAAGGACATCTCCAGCCCGGGCTTCTCCTCCTCAGGCTTCTCCAGCAAGGACATCTCCTCAGGCTTCTCCAGGAAAGACATCTCCAGTTGGGGTATCACCTACCAGGTCATCGTCGGGCAGGTCATCATCTGCCAGGTCAGCCTCCACGACATCCTCCCCAACGAGAGTGTACCTTGTTAAAGCAACACCATTAGGGGCTGTCCCCATCCGGGCATCTCCTGCCAGGTCAACAGCAGCCACCAGGGCCACCAGGGAGAGCCCAGGTAAGGGGGCCATCGCAGGGAGGGCAGAGAACCAGGGCAATGTCTTTGGGCAGAGGGATGCTCTCAGTAATCATTCTGCTCCTCATGACCCTGGGATTATGATACGGGAGACAGCCAGAGCGGGACATGGGGAACCTGGAGAGGTGAGGGTAGAAAGGGACCATAACATGAGAGCCTTAGAGAGTGGAAAATTAGACAAAAGGGGGGGAGCCCAAAGCCAGGAGCTAGGAAACTGTAACATTGAAGGCTGCTCTGCCTATTGGAGAGCTCTGATCCCAAGAGCAAGGGCTCCTGGCTAGAGGAGGGGCTGATCTGCGTGTGTGGTGGGGAAGCTAGGGTCTACAGTAGGGAATGTGTGTGTGTGTGTGTGTGTGCGTGTGCGTGTGCGTGTGTGTGTGTGGTGTGACAGGGAGGTGGTGAGGGGGCATGAGGTTCAGCAGTTCAGTTGCTGGAAGGTCAAAGAGCGCGGTGGACCTCCAGCCTCGGCTTTTCCCCTCAGGAGACTGCTCTCAGCCTGTCCTTGTTGCCTTACCCCCATATACTCAAGCCTGGCTGCTATTTGACTGTGAAGAAACACTCAAGGTTTAGGGCCCATCCTCGCTTGTCCCTGTCCAGGGTAGGAGAGGCACTTTGATGGGATGGATTCTGAAATGAGACACTGCATTTGAATGAGCTTCAGTTTCCCCGTCTTAAAGAAATGGACCTCATAAGGCTCAGCTCATGGCATGCAGGACACACATACAGTGCCTGGCCAAGGGGAGGGGCCGCATAAGAGAGGTAAAGATGGGTAGGTAGGGGTGGAGATACATTGCAAGGCGCAAGGGTCCTAGCAAGATCCTCAGGGGCCAGTTTTGCTTCCTTCTCTGTCTTCCACCACGCTGGACTCCTCCCCAGCAGTTTTCCTTCCCTGCCACCCTGTTCTTAGGTCCCAGCTCGCCCAAATTCTCCTGGCAGGAGACCCAGAGACAGCTGCCCCTCATCGGGTGTATCATCCTTCTCATCAGCCTGGTGATCTCACTCATCCTTCTCTGTGAGTTGAACAGAGGGGACAGGGTGGGTTTGGGTCATCTCAGAATGAAATGGGGTCATGGAGCCATATCACAGGGATGGAGGGACTCATATCCACATAAGGACCTTGGATTATGGGTCCTTTGAGACCACTGGGCTAAGAGTGTGGAGTACCATGGGATTCTGGGTTAGGGCCCATCATTGCAGTTTAATTCTGATGATTCACTGGAGCAATTGCACTAACTCTATTGGGCTGTGTTTCAGTAACATTAAATGAGATCCAGTTCATCATTAGTCATTCAATTCAGCCCATACTTCACTTTACCTGGACCAGGAGAACTGTATGAGGGAAGTGTACAAGTTTTGGCATAAAATCTCACTATGAAAATATATAGCTGTCTATAAAAACCAACATGCCATTAAAATAACGGAAAAGCCTCCGAAGGTCAAGGGGACAAGGTGTGCTGTCTGGGATCCAGGCCCTTCATGTTGTCCTTTGGGAAAAGATACTCAGAACATGTCCTAGGCTCTTTGATCAGCAATCCGTTAGAAGCCAGCCCAAGAGGGGGAGCCTAGGAGGGAGCAAAGATGAGTGCATCTCATGCTATTCCATCCCAGGAAGGGTCATCCACTCCGAGGAACAGAGCTAAAAGTAAATCAGGCTAAGCGACCTCAATGTGACTGTCAGGAACAAGAGAGAGTAGCGCCGGGTAGGGTGCATGCAATTCCAGGTGAGGACCTGGAAAGTATGAGAGCAGATGTGCCTCTCATGAACATCAGAGGTATGTGTGCGTATGGGGGGCAGGTGGTCAAGTTCTGCATTGGGTGGAGGGGAGGAATGCATCTACCCAACGAGGAGATGCACATTTGAGAGCCGGGAGCCTATCTGTTTAGTTACACAAGGCCGGAAAGCTTTAACCATAGACTGATGATTCTGTATGAGATAGTAAACGGAGAGATGGATGGGTGCATGGATACTTCCGGTGGCGCGGCTGTTAGGGGACGAGGGTAGCATGCTGTTATAGCATAGCTTTGCGACCACACATTCCTGCTCCAGCATCCCGCCTCTGCTCCTCATAAGCTGTATGATGTCAGCAAGTTAGTTACCATTTCGAGTCTCAGTTTCCCACCTGCTGACCGGGTGGTGTGGTCATGTAATGGCTTCCAGGTTGCCTTGAGGTGATACCCTGTATCTGCTCCTTCTCCCTTTGCCAGTAGAGTGCATTGCTTCTGAGAACAATGGGAATGATCCATAGAGGGACATGAGACACTCAAGGGCAAGCTTACTGAGTAGCCTTAAAGCTATAACCTGGCTCTGTAGCATTTCCCAAAGTCCCCACAGCTCTTTCATGGAGGCCAGAGAGGTAGTATGATCTATAGTCAAGCCCGGCCTCCTGGTTCCTCTCCCATCATCACTCCATCCAAAACACTTCCCAGGGGTCCTAGGCTGTGCAGTTTCTCAAGCCCTGAGAGGGACGCCCAGGACTCCTTCGAGCTTCAGCATCTGGGGTGTGGGAGGAGAGAAAGCCGCCAAGAGGAGAGCATACAACCCTGAGGGAATAGGAGGCTGTGTGTCTGCACTGGGAAGAGACTGCCTCAGCAGGGGGCCTTCTCCTGAGTGACCAAGACCATGGTGGAGCTGGGGAGATGATATGGGGTCAGAGCTGAGGAGACGGTGGAGGCTGGGATTTGGGGTGAGGCATTAGATGACAGGCCTGAGAGGTGGGGCTGCATAGAGAGCTGTCTTTGGCAGTAGAGTGACAGTTCAGGCTTAGAGGCAGAGGAAGACTTGGAGCTGGTTCCCAAAGAAGGTGTGAGAAGCTTCCTTGCACATTTGGAAATGAACCAAATGTTGCTTGTGGAATAAGAAAACACAGAAATGCATAAAGAGAGGCAAGGAAGCAAGGGCCAAATACAAGAGACACACATGTTCAGGGGTGAGGGAGGAGGATGCAAACTTAGAAACTGCTATCTGGTAAGAAGACAGGCCAGGTAGCAGTGTTTTCTGTCCTCTCTCTCTCTTTCTCTCTCCCTCCCTCCCCCTTCTCTCTGTATGTTTGTATGTATGTAGCACAGAGAAGAGGAATTGCCAGAGGGATTCCAATAGGGAAGTCTGGGATACTGAAGGAGAAAGTTTCTCTGACTACTGTCCTTTCTAACACATAGGGTAAGGAAGCTTCCAAAGTACGATCCATGGCCATCTCTGGTTATTTCTCTTGGTCTCTTTCTTTCCTTCTCTGGGTAGCTGGCTGTTCAAATCTGTCTGGGGCTGCTCTGATTGCGGGATTTTTCTAGAACACTCCTGAGCAGCCTTTCTCTCCATACAGATGGGGGACGAGAGCCCCAGAGTCCAAGAGGGATTTCAGGTCGGTGTCTGAGAATCCCCAGGGCCTTGGGCTGCTGAGTGTCCTGTCCCTCAGTTGCTGGTAATGACTAGCTATCTGCTTGTCATTTGTTCTGTTTTTTTTCCAGTCTACTTCTGGCGAGGCCACACAGGGATCAAACACAAAGAACCGATAGAGAGTTGTTCCAACCACGCCATTCGCTGTGATGGAGTGGCAGACTGCAAAATGAAAACTGACGAGCTGGGCTGTGGTAAGAAGGCTGAGCATGGGGAAGCATGTGTGTGCGTGTGCATGTGTGTGTGCGCATGCACACGCACACACGCGTGCGTAGGCACCTGTTTGTACACTCTGGGGACTGCACACAGTATGAAATGTAGGAGCTCAGGCAAAGGCAATAGGCAGAGAATTAGAAGATCTTGGTTTGAGTCACAGCAGACAAAGATTTGAACTTGGTTTTGAGCATTATATAACATGGATGCATTACCTGTGTCTGATTGCTAACTTGTAAAAGGAACGGACTGGGACTGGATGAGATTGGTGACATAAAATCTGTCAGACAGAGAAAAACAGGAAATCTGACTGGAGAACAGGCCGAGGGTGCTCTGAGCCCAATTTATTTTTTCAGACTTGTGACCCCTTTGGTTTCTTCAAGTCCTAGCCAAGCACAAAGACCTATTGAGCTCTAGTCCTCTGTGGTTGCACTTGCATGGTCTCACACACCCTTGCTGAGGGGTGTGGCTGTCCCATCCTTTCACTTCTCCATTTATTGGTACACCCACCCTTGCCCATGTCTGCACCTATCTGCGAGCAAGGCTGTCCCACGAGCACACACTCGGGTCATCGATGCTGTGCTCCTTGTCATCTTTTCTTTTGAGCATGTTATTGCCTTCTAAGGGTGAGATGCTTGTCCTTCTCCCAGCAACAGCCTCCTGAGTCCTGATGGATGAACCGCTGCCCGGCCGCAGCCCTTGGCCTTAACTCTGTGCTTATGAAGGCCTTGGGCCTACAGACACCATGCCTGGGCAGCCCAGCCTTCCCACACCTCTCCCAGAGCCTCCCACAACTTGTTCCCAAGAGCCTGGAGTTTTGTGGATGCTGAGACCCTGCTCTACCCTTCTCTGTTCTGCAGTCAGGTTCGACTGGGACAGGTCTCTGCTGAAGGTCTACTCTGGGTCCTCTGGCGAGTGGCTCCCTGTCTGCAGCAGCAGCTGGAGTGACAGCGACTCTGACAGGACCTGCCAGCAGCTGGGTTTTAACAGGTAAGCGTGGAATGAGAGTCCAACATAAGCTGGACAAAAAGAACCTGCCTCAAAAACTAAAGGAAGAGGAAGGAAGAGAGAAGGGGATGAGGAGGAAAGGAGAAGGAGTGAGGAGGGGAGGGAAGGAGGGAGGGATGGAGGAAGGGAGGGAGGGAGGGAGGGAGGGGCCCTGCAAGACCCTTTGCAGATCCCACAAGCCCAGGACACCCCAGGACACTTAAAAAAGGCAGTGTCCTGGGTTCCACTGTGTGTTGGAGAAGCTGTGATTGCATTGTTCTCCCCATGGCTCTTTTTGTGAAAACGCCTTCCGGGCCATCACCAACTGAGTGGTTCTGGGATGGCTCTGTGAGGAGGGTGGGTGTTTGTACAGATCTTATCTTCTTACACTGGGCACTAAGAGCTCACACATGCAAAACTTTTAGTGAGTTTTGAACCACAGAAGTTGTGGCTTAGTTATTAAGTTCATTGAATGAGAAACAGGATAGGACAGGTGTGGTTTGGCCAAGTCCTGTGAGGCTTTGGATTTAAAAGTTTTACACCAAGGAACCAGTGTTGGGAACCTTCCTACTTGAAGGCGCTTCTCACCTCAAGGCCAGATAGGCACCTCCAAGATTCACCATCATGGTCTGAGTTGTATGTGTGTGTGTGTGTGTGGTTGCACAAGTATGTATGTATGTATGTAGGCCAGAGGGTCAGCCTCAGGTGTTTCTCAGGAATCAGCCACCTTATTTTTTGAGAGAGAGTCTCTTATTAGACTGAAGCTTGTGAGGTAAGCTGTTCTGGCTGGCCATCGAGCCCCAGGGATAGCCTGTCTGTACTTCACAGTGTACTTCACAATACCTGCCTTTACATAGGCCTTCGCACTTTTGTGACAAGCACTTTCCCAGCTGTGATCATCCTCAGCCCTTTCTCTGAGTTCTTCAGCTGAATGATTTAGGGTTGAATGGGTGAGTGTGAGGTTGTGAGCTCCCCTAGAAGAAACACCTAGAAAGATAGGGTTGGAGCTAGGACTCGGAGCATGTTCTCTGCCACTACCTCAGTCTCAGAGTCCTGGTGTATAAAGGAATGACTGACTGTTCCAGGCGTAAGTCCCAGCTGTCTTTGTCCGTGTGTGATCTTGCACAAGCAGAAAGTCCTCAGCATTCTCTTCGATTACCATCTATGCAAAGAGCATCCACAGAGCTTCTAGGAGATTATGGGACCCCTAGGCATAAAAGAACAAGATGAGACCCTCTCGTGTGATGTGGGAAAGGGTTATCCCAGCAGTCCCACACCAAGGGTATGTGGGGGGCTCTGATGGGACACAATGGAGAAGATTCTAAACTGTGCTTGGGTAGAGGAATGGCATATTCTCAGGCCCAATTCACGGAAAGATATAGAATGTTCTAAATGTACGTAAGTTCCAGGCAGAATAGAACATACTGCAATCACAAGGGTGCTTGTAAAAATGGACCTCACATCTGAATCTCTAGAATTTGGACTTAGAACTTTTTTTTTATCAAATGCCCACAATAATTCAGAGGCAAGCTGTTCTGAGAGTCATCATCATATATACCAGATCACTCTCCGGGTGACCATGAGTGAGCTGCCGTCTTGCTCAGCTTGTCTTTTTATACAACTTAGTACACCTGTCCAGAAATGACACCACTCTTAGTGAGGTGGGCCCTCCCAGGTCATTAAGGAAGACAATACCCTACAGAATTGCCTACAGGCCAGTCCTATGGAGGCATTTTCTCAATTAAGGCTTTTCTTCCCAGACGACCCTAGGTTGTGTCAAGTTGATGTAAAAACCAGCCAGTCCCTATATAAAGGGCTAGTTGGGTGTTCTCAAAATCAAGGATGCACCAGAACTGCCTGGTGGCTGGGTGCCCTCCAAAGCAGTTTCAGTCGGTTTGAGGTGGAGCCAAGATCGTGCCCCTCTAACCAAGAACTGGTGCTGTGCTCAGACCTACACCATACTGGAGAGCTATTGGGTTAGCTGTAGGGCTGGCGCAGGGGAGCGGCAGAGCATGTGGCAGAGCCAGGCTTTGAATGTTGCACAGGTGTGGCCACCACACGGGCCA
>LOEQ01001164.1:298065-315748 GCA_001685075.1 Bramus lutescens | reverse complement strand
GCGTTACTAATGCTAAGCTTCTATCAGCTGGGGTCTTTCATGGCCACTAACTGATGGTCAATATATATTTCATATACTGAATTGTTGCAGAGAAACCAATCATGTTAAAATCTGATCCTTTATTCCCAAGAATAAGTTCCATGTCAGCATGGCTTCTTGAAAATGTTGCCAATATTTAAAAGAAGCCATGATTTTGTGCTGGGATTCTGCATTGATGTGTGTTAAATAAAGACCATTTGTAATGTAGATGAACAAGTATAGGAATACAGACCCACTGGTCTTCTGGGGAGTGAAAGGCATTTGAGGATGGATAGTGGAGGGATTCTGAGAGCAGAGTGTTCCAGACCTCCCCCATGGTTTCTTCTCAACTGATCATCTCTTGGCACCAAGCAAACATTTTAAATTGCTAGTTGTTCTCTGAGGCTGACAATAAATCCAGGCAGGAATATATTTAATATCCACACAGAATTCTGATGAAAGTGACATTTGGTTCTCAGCTATTCCCATGAAGCCAAACAGACCTAGTATTCAGATGCTGCTATTTCTTGTTGTGCTATGAAAACCAGCGCAAAAATCAAATAACAGAGGCAAGACAATAAATAAAGAAACTGATGGAATTTCAGAAGGATATGATTCTTTTTCAGAGATGAAACCAAAGTCACGAGACATAAAATGGATTCTCGAATGATCAAAGAGATCAGAGTGTCCATGAGGGGAACGTCTAGATGCATTTGAAGACATGATTGGATGGATGATTGCATTGGCTGGAGGAGACTTTGCTTTCTTATCGTTAGACCAACAAAGACAGAGATATTGAACAATGAGAGAAGGAAAATATGTTTAGCTAGCACAGAAACAGAGCAGCACCCAAGGAGGAAGGCCTGGTAGCACCCTGTGATTGATGGTTAATCTCAGGTGTCTACTTGATAAAATCAAGAATCTCCTGGGAGATGGGTTCTCTTGTCATACTGGATGGGGATTGCCTTGATAAGCTATTAGGGGTGAGATGGGAAGATCCACCCACTGTGGGTGGCACCATTCCCTGGGCTGGGAACCAAGCCCATATATAAAGGGGAGTGTAAAAGGAGACTGTGCATTGGTTTCCCAGACGCATAGACCCAAATAGTTACACAAAACTATATTAATTACAATACTACTTGGTCAAAGGCTCAGGCATATCACTAGCTAGCTCTTACATCTTAAATTAATGAATTTCTGGAAATCTATGTATTACCATGAGGCTGTGGCCTACTAGTAAGATTCTGGCATCTTTTTCCTTCAGTAGTTATGTGGCATCTGCCTAACTCTGCCTTCTTTCTCCCTGCTTGCAGTTTAGTTTTCCTGCCTAGCTTTATTCTGCCCTGCCATAGGCCAAAAGAGCTTCTGTATTAACCAATGGAAACAAAACATATTCATAGCATACAGAGGGGAATCCCACATCAGAGGAGCATGAGCTGAGCACGCTCCTTCCTGACAGTGGATACAATGTGACCAGCTGCCTCAAGCTCCTGCTGCTACAACCTCCCAGCTATGATGGACTGGCCCCTTGAAATGTGAGCCATGACAAGCCTTTTCTCCCTTAAGACATTTTGTCAGGATAGTTTTTTATCTACCTTCATTTTAACAACAGGAAAAGTAGCTAAAATACCCCCCCACACACACTGAGTAGCAAAAAGGATGTAGAAAGCAGATTGAGCTTATGAAAAATCTGGATATCATGATTACAGTGCAGACCCATTTTATATACGTGTTTTCAGTATGTTCCAATTTGTATACTATGTTCAGGGTCACTGCTCTGGACAACTACAGTATAGGTCAAGGAAAGGAAAGGTAGGGACAGATTATCTCTAAACACTTGAGGCTTACACTCTGCTTTCCTCCCTAATGTTCCTTGGAATGACTCTCAGAAACAAGACATTGTCTCTTGTCTTTTTAATAGTTAAATGATGACACATTGGACACTGCTGAGTTTGGACCATCCTACCACTGAGTGTCTTTATTTTTACTTTAATTAATCATCACTTTCTAACAAATTATCCCTAAATTTAGTGATTCACATGAATGACTAGCCTGTTGGTTGGCTGGATAATGCCTCTGCTGACATTCTGGGTTCACTCTCACAGATGCGTTCAGCTAGGCTGAAAGACAAAAGTCAGTCCCACTCTACAGCGTTGGTAATAGCTGGGTCTTCTTGATCCCTTTCCTTGGGACCTTTCATCTTCAGTAACTAGACAAGTGTCCTTGAATGAAAGTCACATGAACATTCCAAAAGAATGAAAGGGAAGTTGCAAACTTCTTAAGAACAGACCTTGGAAATAACTATAATATCACTTTGGCTGTATTTTATTGATTTTGGTGGAATAGAATACATTTCGTGTGCTTCACCACAGGAAATGTATTTGCCTGAGGGTCTCAGCTGCTATGATTCAAAATGCATTATTGTGTGTTTGTACAGAGGCTACAGATGAGATAAGGCAGACCTTTACCTTGTTTTAACTCAGATTTCTTCCCTACATTTTTTTTTCTAGAGGATTCTCCAGTGGCTTTTCAAAACTTTGCTTAGATGTGTCTACCTAATGCCCTCTCTCCCTTTTCACACACATTGGATTTATATTGTGACCTTGGGGCTCTCCCAACTTTCTCTTAGGATTTTTTTTCCACATATTCTCAGCCCCCACCCATAAGATCTGTGCACATTTGCTCTGCCTTGACTTCCTTAGGAGGGTTAAAATAGTGTGAAATTTTGGCATCCTTGTCAACTTGACTTGACTTAGGATCTCCTCGGAGGTTGGGTATTTGTCGGGAGGAGTAGCTTAGAGGGAAAGGCACGCCCTGTGTGTGGGCAGCCCCATCTTTTGGGGCTAAGAGAACCATAAACGGAGGGAAAGAAAGAAGAACGAAGGGTTTATCTTGATGGGGACAGCAGTCACAGAGCATAGGAACATGGAAGTTTCTGCCACCTTTGAAAATAAGTAGCATTGTTTCCCCCTCAAAAATGGCTCATTCCCACTGTTAGCCCATGCATTGTGGGTGAGTTGATTTCTACTCCTAACACTAAGACAGGCATGTGCTCAACTGCTTGCCAATGAGGGATCATTTTTGGGTTATGGATGTGTCCTTGTTAAAACTAAAGAAGCAATGAAGCTTTTACCAGCACTTTAGAGAGAGAGAGATTGCTTTTCTGATGGACTTACAACAGGGAATTCTGTGATGTAGCTCTCAATACGGGTTCTAGTACTTCAATTTCTCTTAACTATGTCTCCATTTATATTATTTTTGTATCACTGTATAACAAGTTGCCATGCATTAGTGATTCAATATAATATATGTGTTAGTTCTCTGTTTTAGGGTCAGGGAATTGCTGTATACATTTTTATTTTTAGAGTCTCGTGGATCTGAAAACCAGTGGTGTCAGGAGGCCTGAGTGCTTGTTTGCAGGATCACCTGGGAAATATTTGATTCTGGGATCATTTAGGCGGTTGGCAAATTCATTTCCTTCAGTTATTTGCCTGAAGGTCCAGGCTTTCTGCTGGCCATTGGTTATAGTCTACTCTCATTATCTAGCTGCCCAGAATTCTTACTACACATCCCATAATATGTCCATTACAGCCTGCAGGAAGGAAGCTACATAATTGTAGGACTAGTATCCTGCAACCTTTGCCATATTCAGGTAGCTAGAGGCAATGGTAAGCTTCACCAATATTCAAGACAAGGGGATTTTACAAGGCTTACCTATCCCAGAGTCGTCAACACACAGATGTTGCCTTCTGTTTTATTCATGGCTGACTCAGTAGTAAAGGATGTAGTATAGTAGTCCAACTTGTTTTTCCTGGGAGTGCTCTTTCAGGGAATTTGTGCTGCCTTGGGAGCTGCAGGGGAACACGGGCTTTGGCTTGGATGCATTCAGTATGGCCTTCTCTTGGTTTTCAATGCCTTCACTTTGACTTCAGCTTTGGGAAGGGAAGGTGCTTCTTCGTGTGAAAAGACAGACTTTGTCTTAAGATGTCCTCTAGGATCTGCCCCCCAGAAGTCCACTAGCTAGATGATGTCTGCTTCTGCCTACTCCCAAACTCCTAAGACACCCCATCTGATACACAAGCAATAAGAGAGAGGGCAATTTGCAGGTCTAAATTGTTTTTGCACGGCAATGAGGAACCAAACAGTGACTACAGAGGTGGAAGCGGGCTTGGGGGCCGGTGAAAAGCACACAGTTCCAACACTATAATGCTGGGTAGTCTTTTGTTTTTCCTTTTATCAACATGATTTTTTATTGATTCTTTGGGAATTTCACATCATGCACTGCAATTCCACTCATTTCCCAGTCCCTCCATATCCACCCCACCCCTGTAGTGCTCCCCCAAAAGAAAAATTTTAAAATATTAATTAAAAACGAAAGACACTTCACTCCTCCATCTTCAAACCTTTCCACTTGTCTTAGTGGCACTGGGAGCTGTGGTGTGTCATGCAGTAAACCCTTTTGTTCACTCAGCTTCACTTGCAAATGTTCACTGCAATGAGCTGTTGGTCTGGCTCAGGGCCTCTGGCTTCTTGTTCAGCATTAATACTAGACTACTAGACCCTCACCCAAACTCCTCTCAGATATCCTGCTGTTGCCCCAGTTATGGAGATCCTGCAGCTCTGGTTCCACAGGACCAGCCCCTTCATACACTCCATCAGGTCATAGATACGGTAGATGTTGGGGGGTGGACCAACTCAAAGTCCTGGGTGTGGGTCTGGGTGGTAGCTGCTTTGGTCAGTCTGGGCCTCTGGGACCGGTGGCGTCAGGTGAGGGGCCAAGTCATCTCTTCTACTCCCATGGTAAGGGGTGGGGTCACCTCTCCTGGAAGGGACTGGATCAGCTCTTCTATTGCAGTGGCCAGCAATGGGCAGGATCAACTCTCCCAGGTCCAGCAAAGGGCAGTGCCAGCTCAACATGGCCCTTGGATTTCAACACAAATGGTTCCTATGGTAACATGAACCACAGAGATCAACACAGACCTCAGCTGCAACAGGACCACAGACCCAGGCATGGCCCTCAGCAGCAGCTCAGACCCAGAGATCACCATGGCCCTGGTAGCAATGCAGGCCTCTCAGATCAGTATACCCCCCACCCCCAGCAAGGGCATGGCCCTAGGGTACCAACATGGTCTCAGGAGGCCAACCAGACTCCAGGCATTCACTTTGCCCTCAATAGTAACAGGAGCCACAGATATAAACACAGACTGTAGTTGCAGTAGGGACAACAGACTCAGACACAGTTCTCTGCAGCAACCTGAGCCTGTACATCAACATGGCCCTTGGTGGCAGCACAGACCGCCCCAATCAGCTTGGCCTTAATGGCAGCATCACCAACATGGACTCAGGTGGCTGTCCTGACTTGGCTATCTGCTCATCTTCATGGGTAACTGAAGCCATGGATGTCAACATAAACCCTGGCTGCTGTAGGGCCACGAATGCTGGACCGTCTTACAAGGCAAGTGCTTTTCTCTCCATATGATGGATGATAGCACTTGAGACAGGGAGACAGTAACTCATCCTAGGTCACACCGATTGGAATCAAACCAGGAAGCTGGGCTCTGAAGTCCTGCTCTGTCCTCACACGCAGTCTGTCACCATGCCTTCAAATAGTTTCCAAAGGAGTCCCTTAGTAGAAAATTTTCCAGCGGGGCACTGACCCACCACAAATTCACTTAGACAACAGCAAAGAGCTATCCAAGGAGGCACTTTACCTGCAGGTTATTGCAGTCTATGTGAGACTGACACTTGAGGAAACTGAGTCACGGTACAGCGACTCTGTTATACTCCTTATCAGCTAAAAAGAAAGCCTCATACAGCACGGGCTCAAAATGGGCAGGTTTGTGTGTGAGACACCTTTGCTTCAGCTTCTGAGAGAACTTCCCTACAGATACAGCCCAGCAACTGTGACTCGAGAAAACTCCTGTCAGCTACAACTGTAATAGGAGTACAGACTTACCTCCCTGCCAGGGAAAGATGTTGGAACAAATCCCCAGCTGTGGTTCAATAATGTAACTTAGCACTGAACTCCAAGGATCTGCCGGTCCCACTTCTGCATTGATGGGATTAGAGGCACACAACACTATTCCTGGCATAAATAAATAAATAAATAAATAAATAAATAAATAAATAAATAAATAAATTTACATTGCCATGAGGATCAGAGCTCTGGTCCTCATGCCCAGTATGCTGGTTTATGTGTGTCTTCTGTCAACTCAACACAAACTACAGTTATCTGAAAGGAGGGAACTTTAATTGAGAAAATGTCTCCATAAGCGCTGGCTGTAAGGCAGTTTCTTAATGAGTTTCTGATGGGGCAGGGCCTAGCCCATGGTTGGTGGTGCCATCCCTGGGCTGATAGTCTTGGGAGCCTGAGACTAACTAGTTGCTGAAAAAATAAAAAGCTGTTAGCAAGGCTCAGCCCAGCATGGGAAGATCTCAGCAGTTCTCTCATCTCTTCAGACCTTGACTCCAGTACCATGGATGGGAAGCACTACCTTGTTTTGCTCTCTGTATTCCACAATAATTCTCCAGGAACCTTCCTGCTTCCTTATCCGTGGGTTTTGGGGGGCCCCTGGCCTCAGTGGATCACCCTCTCCTGCCCTGGCCTGGGCAGGCTAGCTAAAGGCTAAGAGCCTTGGCAGGGCTAAGAGGAGCAGAGCTGTTCTCACTCTCAACTTTCATCCTGGCTCTGTGTTCCAGGGTCTGACAGACTCTGAGACGGCACTGACAGAAATGAGGAATCTTCTTCTTCCTGGTCTGGCCAAACAAGAAATAAAAATCCATTTTCTATTGCCAATTTTTTTCTTCATTACTTTAAAGATGCTGAGAGGTGGCGAGTTTATAGATCTAAGCTCCCTGGTGACATTACAAAATTCTGCGAGGAAGTGACTCCCAATCCAGCTGCCTCACAACCCTGACACCTATTCTCAGTGACTGCAATCCCATCCCTGGCCCATCACATGGCTTTTGATATCTCTCTCTTCTGATGGATCATATTTATCAAGGTGTGCAACCTCAAAGGACACAGATTAAAATGGTCCGTTTCCCCAGAGACTCTCTGATCTGACTTTCCCTCAGGGCAAGACAGCTAACCTTCAGTTGTGTGTCTCATTACCCATATTCGGACTCCTGCAGCTAGTGCTGCTGTAGGGGCCACACTACTCCATGGAGAATAGCCACAAGGGATCATCTGCCCCTGCAGACGCTCTACGTTGAAGCAGCTTAGATACGGTTGCATGTCTCATCACCCAGGCGGAGACAATGAAACTGCCCCTCTCATTCATCGTTGCTTCTGTCATGTCCAGGTGCCACATTTTCTGCAGCCACTTCTGACAAGACCTGAACACTCCAGACAAGGACAATGACAGACTAAGGAAACAGTTCCATCTAAGTCTAGCTTGGTGAAAGAATGAGTGTGTTGGGCTGAGAGCAGCATGGGGAAAGAATGACAAGGGTGTAGATGGCCCTAAAACAGAAGCATGGTAGGAAAGTCCCACCTCAGGGTAATGACCTCCCATATGTGGAGCGCCCTTCCAGTAAGCTTCTCACCCTTTCTCTTCCAGCACCTCCTGGGATTTTGTTTCATTGGGAAGGATTACATATAGCTGGTGGTGGGGCACAGGAGGTTGTTAGTGACTCTTATAACCTTGTCCCCCCAATTCAGGGGCTAATAGACCCAGTTTTAAGAGGATCTCTGTGTTGTGTCTGAAGGATAGAGTTCAACATGAGCATCTAACATTGTTGTAGAAAATTCCATTTCCCCAAAATATTGTATATGCATGCATCATACATTTGTGTTTTGTTTCGTTTTTTTTTTGATAGGAACTCACTATGTAGAACAAGCTAGCTTTACTTTTTTGGTTATTACATCTGTTGCTTTAGTCTCAAATGCGGAGGTTCTTCCTTACTGGTATTTGGTCTATTAATATATCCATTAAAGGGTATTTTTCATTCAGTGTCATGATTTCTAGCATGTCATCTTGAATATTTTTAGAATTTCCATCTCCAAGCTTACCTTATCCATCAACCGTCATTCTCTCTCTCTCTCTCTAAGAGTCTACAATGTATCAGTCGCTTTCTTAGGGCTTCGATTACTGTGATGGAACACCATGACCAAAAGCAAGTTGCGAGTATGGAGGTGTTATTTGGCCATACTTTCACACTGTATGGAAGTCAGGACAAGAACTCAAGCAGGGGAGGAACCTGGAAGCAGGAGTTAATGCAGAGGCCATGGAGGAGTGCTGGTTACTGCCTTGCCCCACATTGCTTACCCAGTCTGCTTTTTTTTGAGTATTTATTTATTTCATGGCTAATTTAATATTTATTAGAAAATATTGTGAAATATTTAACATAAGCAGAACAACTAGCCTAGGGATAGCATAACCCACAATGGATCAGCCTTGCCTACAATAATCACTAATTAAGAAAGTGGTGCACACCTTTAATCCCAGCACTCAAGAAGCAGAGGCAGGTGGATCTCTTTGAGACCAGGGTAGTCTATAGTCAGGGCTATTTAGAGAAACCCTGTCTCAAAAAACCAAAAAGAAGGAAAAGAAGAAGAGGAGGAGGAAAGAAGGAAGGAAGGAAGGAAGGAAGGAAGGAAGGAAGGAAGGAAATGTCCTACAGGTTTGCTTATAGAGGGATTTTCTCAACTGAAGCTCCCTCCCCTATGATGACTCTAGCTTGTGTCAAGTTGATGTAAGTAGGCAGGATAGTCATCATTTTCAACTTTCACTCCACTTTCTGATTTCCTTGCCATATCTGAGTTCGATCTGATACTTGCTCTGCCTCTATGAACAGCACATCACCCAGCCCTGCCTTTTAACATTAAGCCGGGGAATTGTTTTTTGTTAGTTTGTTTTTCCAATCTGGACACCATGAATTGGGGTAGGCTTTACTGATGTGGTGGGGGTGTGTGTGACAGGGTGGGGATGAGGGCTTTCTGATTAGATCTGTCTTCGGTCTCCACCTCTGGGCTGTGGGCTTCTTACCTGCCTGTTTGTGTTCTTGTCTCAGGTGGGTCAGGGCAGCTTGAGGTATGCAATTGGGTATTTTCCTTCCTAAAGTTTAATTAGGCTTTAATAAAACCCTAATATGATCTAAGAAAGATCTGCGAACTTGTGAAATACAAACTGTTCTCCTATACATCAAAGCGGTGTTTTTCCTCATCCTGAAGAGAGTCTTGGATCTTTACAGTATGGTTGTGGGTCAAGACTGAAGAGTTAAGCTCACAAAAAATATGTTCCATGCTTGAAGTTTTGGCTCAAATGTTCCATTGGTTGGCTAGTAATCTCCTAGTGTTTCCACGCTTGGTGCTGGCTTTGGCGGCATTTGCTTGGTAAGTTGTTCCTCATTTTGTTGCTGTCTGTCTCCATTTGAGCAGGGCGGTGGGGTTTGACGGTGATGGCAATACAACAGTGGTCTCAGTCTAACAGACCTAAGAGTTGTTTTTCAGTCAGGCTTTTGCTTGCATTAGGGGATAACACTGGTGGAAGTCAGGGTCTCCTTTACTTGGACCAGCTGTTTCTGTTCGGTGTGCTTCTTATAAACAGCATGCATTAGCCATTGCATTTTGTCCAATCTGATAATTTCAAGAAGTTAGCATAGAGGCTAGTGGTTGAGTACCAGTTCCTTGACATGGAAAGAAAACAAGGCTGAAATACTTGATCACTTTTCTTCAACAATTAAAACTTGTCTTTGGAAAATGCTCTGCTAGTAATGTACAGGCATGACAGTGTCTTTCATGCTTATTGTAGTCAAAACATCGGGTCTTTGATCTTAGCATGACACACTGCTTGTGCACATACATGTACATGGGGGACTTGCTTACCCCTGTGGCTATGGGCAGCATTGTGACTCAGAACATGATTATATTGACACTTCATTTCACACTGGGACCCAGGCATTAAATCTTGGATCACAAATTGTACTATAGATGGGAGTCCATTCAAGGCAAAGTTTTTTTTAGCCTTCACTGTGATCAGTTCATCACTCGATTCCCTGATAGTTCTGTGGCCAATCCTGGTTTCTGGATTGTAATTAAGAAGTGCTAGAAGAATGTAGAGACCCTGGAAGAACTATTTACAGCAACCTAATGTGTACCATTATATATGGAAGGCCGGCTCCCTTGGCAGTTTTGAAAATAATCCAGAAACATAGCCAAGCAGTGGGGGTATACACCTTTAATCCTGGCACTTGGGAGGCAGAGGCAGGCCAGCCTGGCCTTTAGAGTCAGTTCCAGGATGGAACTCTGTTACACAGAGAAACTCTTGTCTTGAGGGAGGGGAGAAGAAAATAATTAAAAAATGCAACCTCCAACTTGTGCAGTTGTCATGTTCTGTGCAAGTGTTTGTAAGGAATCCAGCTGGTATTCTGGAAACTCACCACTCCTAATGGAAAGTAAGCAATCTTCGGCTTTATTTGTGGAGCGGAAACAGCGCAGTAAGTGGGCACCCAGCACCTGCAGGCCTGGTCTTTGCAGAGATTGTAGTCAAGCCTCTGACTTTTCTCTAGTCTTTCCTACCTGTCTTTGTTGCCTCCATACCTCCTCAGCCCTCAGTGCCAGAAGTCCCACCTACCTACCATTCGCTGTTGTTTAGGAAGCTTTTTGTGGGGCTAGGGATGCCGCTGAGTGCTAGAGCACCTGCCCAGCTAGCAAAGGCAAGACCCTGAGTTCGAGCCCCCGCACTTCAGCAAAACAAAGAAAATTTAGAAGTTAAAGCTATTTTAAAATTTGCTGTAATTTAAGTGTTCTTAAGATAGGGATCAGTCCCAGGAAAGGCTGGGAAGAAAAAGTTAGGAAGTTGTCAGTAGTAGTTTACCATCCTTTCCTGTGTCAATCATGTCAAAATGCACCTATTCTGAGTCAAAATACTCCTAATAACCACAGGGGTAAGCAGAGCTCCCTCTGTGCATGCATGTGCACGTTATGAGAAAATCATGGTTAGAGCTCATACATGTACTGACTTACATAGAGATCATGTTTTTAAAGACTTGGGTTAAAGTCCTACCCCAACCAGCATCAGCTCTCTATGGCCTTCTTTGGGTCGTAGACAATGACTTATCTGCTTAGGTATGTACACACACAATCTAATTCTGCATTTTTCCTGCCCAGCCTCCAATACTTGCTTATCCATTCTTGCCATTCCTTAATCTAAGTATTTTCTCTTTTTACCACAGCTGTTCAAGTAAGTTCTAGCAGTACATACCTGCACTATAGGGACTGACATTTCTGACTGTACACAGATAGGAAAGGGCTGTGTGTGTGCTTTCAGAACCATTAAATCTGCATACTTTGGAAAAACACATGGGACCTATGAAGTTTGTTAAGGAAGTAAAAATGTGTTCCAATTCTTTTTATAATAAGCAGCATTCTTGGAGGGGCTTAGGCAACTTCAGGGGAAGCAAAACTCAGAATGAAGAATACTGTAGTACAAAATTATGGCCAAAAATACTGTATTTTTAACCAGTAAGATCATTGGGGCATTATTATACAACATTAGGTGTTTTTTGCAAAACTAGTCCCCATCCCCAAACAATAGACAATACATGCATTTGAATGACATTTTAAGAACAGTAAATATGATTTTTTAAATACTGCAAGTTAAAAATGTTTTTGACAAAACTCCCTAAGTACACAGACCTAGTCAGGGCTTCCAACACGAGGGTGGATGTGGAGTCTGGCCAGAGGCTGCAAATAGAGTCTGTTGAGGAAATCCGCCAGAAATGGGTTTCAATGAAAATGACCCAGACAAACTTAAGAGTTTTTCCACTTTCTTTCTTAACCTTAAAAATAGCTCACTGAACAATCTTTCTCCCTGAATTTTCTTCCTATCAAAGCTTATATGAAAGCTAGAATTCCTTTAAGTAAGATCCAAATCTTAAAAAGAGCTGTTTTTGTAGCATGTAAGTATTATTAACCATTGGGTTCAAATTTTATGGCGATGGAGGCTCCATGGCAGATAGGAAAGGGTGGGAGGACATAATATCTGAGCACCTACTGTGCATCAGGTGTGTAGGCATACTCTGAACAGATAGATGATTCTAGAAGAATGTTATGGAAGGGTGGTGGCAGTGGGGAGATAGCAGAGACAGCATTATTTTGAGAAAGACAGAGGCTCAGTAAGCTATCTGTGGGATGGTGGGTGTCTGGCTCCCCAAACCTCTGTGGCATCACATACAACCAAGCCATTTATTTCTCCTAATTTTTCTCCTAATTGTCTAGACACAAGTACCAGGACATTTAGTACTGCTCATATGCTGGACATGTGCAAGGACGGATAAACACACATTATTCGCTTCCATTTTTTATGCATTTCTAACCCAAGATTTCTCTTTGGAATAAAATATTAATGTACACCCAAGCACACCTGATTTGTATCAACTGAGATGCTGTTAATTACCACTTGAGTGGCTTGACACCATTGTTTAATTTTAAGAAGAGCAATATACATTACAATATTTGGGTACACTTTATTTTTATATGGGTTAACATTCTGCTGTATTTCACTTCATTCGCTCTTTGAGAAACTGAAAACAAAGGGGCATGGGGTCATCTGAGGGGATCTGAGGAATTTCCAACCAAGACCTGAGTCTTGCAGTATCTTATTGTGCAGCCCTTTCTTCCCATTAGTATTTTTATTTTTTTTGCAAATAATCAAGTCATTTTGACCCAAATCCAGCATAAACAGCTTTTCATCAATTCCCACTTAAGACAACTAAAATTTACAATCAAGTGGCAGTATAAATTTTAAATTACAATTCGTACAACTTGACAATCAATATAAGTCTGAAGTACAAAAAGTAAATTGCCCTTTGGCTGAATTACCTTTCAAAACGATTAGGCCTGATAATGTAATCTAAATTAAACAAAACAAACAAAAAACCCCCAAGCCCCCACGTTCCAGGTACTCTTTAAATATCACCTGTGCCACCTGCCAGTAAACAACAGATGCAGGTTCCTAAGAATTTCCCAGCTACTCAGGACACTCAACAGAGCTTTTCCTAAGGAAACGGTAAGGAAAACCCAACAGGTTCTATGGGACTTACTGACTTTCGTATGGGCCTGTTTCTTCCCTTTGTTTCAGGTATGAGGCACAGACTTCTGAATTAAGCTCTGTAAGGCATATTATAAACCTTCAATTTACAAATAGGGATTCTCTGTGGGTGGGAGGCATCATCTGTAAACGGCACACTGTGATGTGCTGAGTGGCTGACGAGATGGCTGCTTGCCTTGGTATGCTGTGGAAAGACATGCCCGAGTAGCCATTATCTCCCCACAAACCTCCATTAACTAGAGCATCAATGCCAGGAGTCAGTGCCGCAGCTTAGAGCGCTTGCAATCACAAGAGAAGAAAGCATGAGTAAACTTGGTTTTGTACAAAACTGAGAATCCCTTCCCACCCCTCACCCCTTCAATAAAACCCCAAACAAGAAACAACAAAAATTATTTTTAGCTTCATTGACTAGTGTGGATACAATTAGGTGTCTCGGCATCACTGCGGTTAGGGTGATCAATGTTTTCCTTTCTCAAAAGAAGGGATCCTGTCATGCACCCCAGGTTGAGCAGCGAAGCCACAAACTTCAATTCTGCATAGCAAGTTCCATCCCCGATTCACAAAGACAACGTGGCGACCTTCCCTGCTTTGCTCAGCAGCTCTGAGCTTGAGACCAGGATGACTCAACTACATCTACTACAGCTCTGTTAAATAGAATAGCACGGTTCCCTAGGACTGTTAACACTCATGATTCTGTGATGAGGTTTTCTCTATACACTGTAGGCCATCAAATGTTACTATTTTTCTTTCTTTTTTTTTTTGGCTTTTTCTTTTTTTGTTTTTTTTTGTTTTGTTTTGTTTTGTTTTTTTGCTGCACCAAATTTAAGGTTGCCCTCTTTCAGGCAAGCAGTGTTCTCTAGCTGATAAAACATTTCCCTAGTGGATCACAATAGCTTCTAAAACTGCCTTTCTAATAAAGGCCACCAGAGAGGTAATGCTAAACTGTGCATTTGCCAAATAAGAATATGAATCGTATAAAAGCTCATATTCCAACCCCAGGTCAAATGGCAAAAGGTCTACAAAGTTGGTCTCCGTGTTTGTATAAAAGCTCTGACAGATGTTGTGTATTTGCTATGAAATCACCTTTGGGTCTTAGGTCAGCACACCTCTACTCAAGAATGTGCAAATGATTTTAGACAGCACAATGCTAGTACCGCTCTGTACGATAATAAGGGTTTTTTCTTGTTTTCTAAATGGAAAAAAAATCCCTAGTCAGAAATAAACTGACAAATTTACAATCTCCTCTCTTAAAAAGTAAATAAAATAACATTATTCAAAATGTGAATTAGCTACAAGACATATAATACAATTACATAGATACATATCAATATAGCACATTCAATCTGCCAAAAATTAATGATTACAAAGCCAGTATGGATGCTGCAATCTCAAGAGAGATGTATGTACAATAATCAGAACATTCATAATTGCACTATACCTACAGACAGTCTGTTAATTAAATTACAGGTGCTTTCTAGAGCAAGGGATAAAAAAGTAAGCTGTGTTGTTTGGAGCTGGGAGAGTAAAACACTTCATTACGAGTCAGCAATTTCAGTGCTCATATAGTAAGCTGCTCACTCTCTCTCCCCTTCGTTATTCAAGAAAAGTGACTGATATGGGAGTTTAGACTAGGGCCAGGCACTAATGAGACCAGCATTGTGGTCTAAATTCCCAGCAGCCTTAGAGCAATCACCTTCTACTGAACTCACATAGCAATGTGGGCTGTGTGACAGGCTCACTCACACATGTTCAGCATTGTTTGCATCTGCTGACAAACTGCACATGGAGAATTCCAAACATTTCTCCTAGTGTAATCCTAACATAAATACATGCTTGACAGAACACTGAGCGGTGACTTTTGAAAAAAATCCACAAATCTTCCTTAAGTCCAAGTGACCAATTCAAGAAGATCCTGAACATGGTAAAACAAGCTCACTATTTTCCCCCCAAATCAAAGTTACAGGATAATGCTATCAACCAGTGTTCTTGGCAAACTCACTCAAACTTAAAGAACATAAAGAGCTAATAACACTGGTGCCAGTAAAGAGATATGAACAGCTCTCATGACAACCCACATAGGGTAGTTGTCTATACTGCTCATCTGGACACTGGCACTGACCGTAAGGGCAAAGAAAGAATGGACCATAAGAAGCAGTTCAGTTAGCAACTGTTTGGCAATGTGTGTTTCCGGTTCACACCCAGCTGTCACCTCGCTGTACTGTCTTACTGTTTACATGTTGAGACGCTGGCTTTTACTGTTTAAATTCTTAATTTATTTTGTCTTATAAAAATCTGGCTTTAGCAAAACATACCCATAGCAAAAATTATTTTAAAATTATGGCCCAAACACAAAAGGGACCGGAGGGAAGGAGAGCTGGAAACAAACAGAAAATGAATAGACTTGAGGCAGTTCTGGCAGCAGCGCTGGAGAATGTAGTGTCTGTTGGCATATCATTTGGCATCTGTGGTTTACAGAGAGGGCGAAAAACCTAAAGAGAAACAAAAGGAAGCAAGGAAGAGAAGAAGGACATGGCACATGGACTGTAGTAGCAAGGACTCCTTCACAGCTTGTAAGCACACACTCAGACTTCTAGACATTCCTCTGAACAACCCAGCTATGGCTGAAGTTCTGTACCCAAAATATAAGATTCTTGACCATCAATGGGCACCTGCTGTCCTAGTCCAAGTGAGACAAGACAATATATATACACATATGTATGTATGCATTGAAAAAGAAACACTAGATTGATGTGCATCCAGAGATACATTAGAACCATAGTAGTAATACATACACGCCTTCAGTACAACCACTGTTAAATGAAGCTGATATAAGGTGACTTCAATCGAATGACACTGTCCTGACTGCATCACTCAAGAAGAATGGAACAAGGGTAAAGTCCATTGTAAGATGAGAAAAGAAAATCAGTAGGGAGGCATGGAACAGGAAGAAGAAAAATCAGCTTTGTTTTGGTCAACAGAAAAGGGAGGAGGAAAATGGAAAGGAATGGAGAGAGATGGGGGGGGAGAGAGAGAGAGAGAGAGAGAGAACACAAATGGTAGGAGTGCTTTCATATTGTGAATGAGTGACTGAAAATTTAAAATACATCGAGTCACAAGTTTTGCTAAAAAAAAAAAGAGAGAGAGAGAGGAAATGTGCTGGGACTGTACTTCAGCATTCTGTTTCCTCTGAATAGTTTAAATAAAATCATAATATTTACTACAGCTCTGTGGACACACTCACAGAGTCCAAGACGGCAATAAATTAGTATTATGCAAATTGTTTTCCACAGAAATACAGTCCTTCTTGGTTATCTTCAACAGCCCACAGGGAAGGGAAGAATGGTTTCTGGGAGGCACAGTTAGACCAGATTGTACTCCTTCAGGTTCAGCTGCAGGATGGTGTCCTTGACCGCAGCAAAGACGAAGCGGATGTTCTCGGTGTCTGTGGCGCAGGTGAAGTGGGAATAGATAATTTTGTCACTGTCGGGGTTCAGGTCCACGAACATCTTCAGGATGAACTCTCGAGCTGCCTGGGCATCTCTCTGGGGTCCTGTTTGCCAAGAGAGAAGAAGCCAAGAGTTTGTTATGTGATCCATTACACATTTGTTCTTCTGTTCAATTGGCACACATTGTGTATGCCCTATGAAGACTCATCTGTATTCCAGATCAATACTAAGTTCACTATATGATGCTATGCATTGGTTTGCACTTTCTTACACTTACATGATATTTCCTATGCCGCATCCATTGCCCCCTGATGGTTTTATTTAGATAAATTAGAAACCTGTGATGGTTAGTTTTAAATGTTGAGCTGCCACAGTCTAGGATCACCCGAGAAGGAGGTCTCAGTTGAGATATTATCTAGATCAGGTCAGTCTGCAGGGATGTCTGTGGAGGATTGTTAATTGATGTATGGAGACCCAGCCCATAGGTGGGGGCACCAATCCCCCGGCATGGGGTCCTGAACTACATGGTAAGAAAAAACTAGATGCATTTATTCTCTTTGCTCTTGCCTATGAATGTGGCATGACCTCCTGCTTGTGCTCCTGCTTTGATTTCCCCCCGAAGATGGACTGTACCCTAGGACTTGTAAGCCACACAACCCTTTTCCTCCCCTAAGTTGCTTTTTGAATTTAAGGCGGGAACCTGGAGGCAGGAACTGAAGCAGAGGCCATGGAGGAGTGCTGCTTATTATCCTATTCATCATGGCTTACTCAGCCTGCTTTCCCATACAACCAAGGACTACCTGCCTGGCAATGGCATCATCCATGGCACGCTGGGCAAAACATCAATGCATATAAAATAAAAATTAAAAAATATCTTTTGCTATTAAAGTACATTATCAAATGAGAAATATATATAATTCATATACCTGATACGAATTTAGCACCTAGGACATATAAGTATCTCATATGTATCAACAAAAAGTAAACGACCTGATTAAAACTGGACAAAAGACTTGAAAAGACAGTTTTGCAAAAGGAGGTAACAAGCAATGAGCAATCAGGATGCTTAACTCTGATACGCATTTAGCGAATGCCAAGTGAAATCACGAGGTAGTCTTCCCAGCTACTAGCCTGGATGTCACTTAAAAATGAGGAGCAGAAGGA
>LOEQ01001164.1:270338-292906 GCA_001685075.1 Bramus lutescens | reverse complement strand
CTATCTATCTATCTATCTATCTATCTATCTATCTATCTATCTATCTATCTGAAGCAGATTTGCTGTGAAGTACAGGTTGGCCTACAACTTAGGATCAGAAGCTTCAGCTTCCTGAGTGCTGGGATTGTAAGCATGTGCCAATGTGCCTGATTCAAATTTTTAATACCTGGAGTTTATATTCTCTGAGATGTGAGGACTTTACTGAAGAAAGTTTTCAAGACTGGAGAAAAGTGGCCCCAAGAACTGAAAGGACAGAGAAGAGATTCTCCAGTGTGGGTGGAGGTGGGAGCAGTGCCCTCTGGGTAGAAGTTCTAACAAGCTAGCCTGAGGCTTTTAAAGGAGTGCTGTCTAAATGTGGGGAGAGCCCTTTGTGATAGGGTATGGTTAAGCCTGTTTGTTAGTCACCTCTGTCCTAGTTCTCCAGAAGGGGCTCCTGGGCTCCTAGGGAATAGCCTGTACTGGGTCTTTCGGCTCTGCATTCCTTCAAGGCAAGAAGCTAAACCCTGGGCTGACATAGGGAGTGTGAGGTGCCTCCAGTTTCTGTGATCAAATTCAAGTGTGAACTGAGCCTCCAGGTTCCAGTGG
Organism: Bramus lutescens; assembly: GCA_001685075.1. Taxonomy (NCBI): domain Eukaryota; kingdom Metazoa; phylum Chordata; class Mammalia; order Rodentia; family Cricetidae; genus Bramus; species Bramus lutescens. Next base: position 292,321 of record LOEQ01001164.1, on the reverse strand, counting down.
GATTTGTGGAGAGTCCCATAGCAAGCCTCCAGAAGGGCTGCCAGGACAAGTTCTCCTGAGCCCAGCACTGGGTCCCAGAGATGACCTGCTTAGAGCTGTAACTGCTTAACTCTACTGCTCTTGCCGAGCCTGCTCAAGAACTCATTCTGATGAAGCTCTGGGGGAGGGGGGTACCATTTATGATTGATTTGGTCTTGAATACTGGGAGGATGCCCCTTGGCAACAGAGGAAGGAGCACTAGCCACCTCACCCTTACAAAAAGAGCTAAGTGCATTGCCTTTGATTTTCACAGCCTCGCTTACAGGCGGTACAGGTGCACAGCATGAGGAATAACGGACTTTGCGCAGGAACCCAACCTTGGAGTGAACAGCATGTCCCAGGAGGCACATAGCTCTTGCTTTTCATAGTTTGCAAGGGCAGTAAGGTTCAAGGGGAAAAAGAAAAAAGCAATGTATGAGATGTATATGACCAATGATGAAAATACTGAGTTGTTCATTCTGAAGACAAAGCAGCCTGTGGGGTGGCATGATCTCACAGACCTCTTCTCTTAGGGTTTTAGTAAAAATGTCCACGAGGATTAAAGAGGATAAAGTACAGGTTTCATTATACAGTGTTCTGCATTAACTGTATGACCTAGCCTCCATCTAGCCCCAAGGAGCCTTTCTAATGCTTTTCACTCAACTACGACTTCTGAACCTAGCTAGCCATGTAGCTTTGAAAGCTGGAATGAGACAGAAGGCACTTGCTAGGGTGGGGTCTGACTTGTCTTTCTTCCTTTTGGGGTCACAGAGAAAGGCCATGTGCTCAACCCCACATATCTAGACTCTATGAAGCCACCACATAGACATGGAAAAGGAAGGTTTTCCCAGTCCACACTGTAGTACTCCTAGCCCTGGCCCTGATGGAGGCTGTAACTGCAGCAGAAAATCTCTTGCCCATGGCTGTCAGACAGAGCCCTGCCCAGAGTCAAGGGAGAACCTCTCACCATCTCTCTAACTGCACTGCTTTTGTAAGGCAATCTCTTAATACATGACTGGCCAATGCTAGTCACCTGCTGGTGCCTACCAGTACTAGGCTGGCATTCCCAGCTTGACAGTTTGATGCACATACCTATCCATCTGAGTCCCTCCACAAATGCCCTCCTCCATAAAAAGAGATCCTGTGTCACTGCCGGCACACAAGTGTGACTGCACTTTCTTGACCCAACTTCAAGTCTTTCAAGGCCCAGGTCAAGTGGCCTTCCCCACACTATCCTTCTCTGGGCTTCGTAGCCTAACTTCTTCTCCCACTTGGCACTGCTATGCTTGTGAAGAGCCCATGCCTGGAACTGCCGATGACAGCTATACCACAGCAGGCCTCATGGACCACATGGAAGATGAGGTCACAGAAAGGAAGGTGTGATAAGAGTGAGTCCGAGAAGGGTCAAGAGCCAAGGTGGCTTGGCGCTGATGCTTGACAGAATGGGAGACTGCAAAGAGCACAAGAGAAGTGAGGGGGATGCAAACTCCGAAATCTGAAGGGGCTGTGTTCCCTTCAGTCAGGGCTTCTGAGTTCAGGAACTTGTGCATTAAATAAGAATATCCTCCTCTGTTTTGGGTACCAGAGACATTTCCTCCTTATATGCACTGTGTACTGAGGGCAAGGACAGTGCAAACATGGTAGCTTCCTTGAAGAACATGCAATTAATTCTCTAAGGATCCAAAAGTAGCCACTGTGATTGCAGCCTGCCTGTCTCCAACACTGGAGTGCTGTGGGACCACTTAGGTGCAGTGCACCAAAAAGCCTTCCTTTTGGCTTGGGTGCAAACATCCTCCTCACTCAGGAAAAGCCCAGGGCATGTTCACAGGACCCTAGATCCCACTTAGAAGCTGGAGTCTGGTCCAGCTTCTGAATAATTACTAAATAGTTACTGAAGGGCCTAACATGATGATAGCTAATGTCTGTCCACTTTAAGGCTGTGCTGCTCACAGGCAAAGACTGGATTTTTCTATTCCTCTTCAACAAGTTGGTGCTTCTCTCTGTCTAATCAACTTTAAACTAAAGGTTGAACAACTCTTTCAACAGCCTTTTTTTTTCATCATAATGTTCTGTTCACTAATACACCAATGTTCTTTCTCACAGAATTGTTTTTATATTTTTGGTTGTGAGCCTAGCCTTTAATGGGTGAACCATCTTTCCAGCCCTGGAGCTGTTTTTAAACAAAACAACACACACATGCGCACGTGTATGTACACACACACACACACACACACACAACAACAAACAAAAAATAACAAGTTGACAAAAAGATCCTTAACTCTTTTCCCTGATAAAAACCTGTAGGAAGAGAACACAGTCCTGAGCAAATGTGTGCTGACATGGGGATGGCCATGTCAAGGACCCCAGTGCCTCAACTCTATGGCGGTGGCAAAGCATTCACCAGGTGATGCTCAGAAGGATGGCAAAGCTTTCCTTGGGTCTGAGTGAGAATACTGACAGTGTGTGGAGAAAATGTCCATCATAGTTTTCTCCTGGATGCTTGCGGCCCCAAGACTGCTACTATGAAGATTAGCTAACCCAGCCTCCTTGTTCAGCTGCATGCAATAACCCCACTGCCCTGTTAACTGTGTGTCATAAACAGCTTCTGGGCTCAGATCACCAGATTTCGGGATCCCAGTTTTTCCTGTGTCTGTTGTTTGTCTTTTCTTCATTCTCTAGCTGCCCCAGTCAGGCCATGACTGTGGCATTAGTCACTTGACTGCCTCCCTGATATTTTGCCCATTTTAGTAGCTTGATAAATCACATTTTATTATACAGTTCACATAAATGCTAGAATAGTGCTTGTAAGTATAAAACTGGATAATGAAGAAACAGACATAAAGAATGTCAGATCCCCTCATTCCTGAGAGCTGACAGTCACCTGTGAGTCATTTCCAGGTGGGGTCTACTGCTGGAGGAGGACAGAGTCCCGAGAAACCTAAATGAAGCTTTCTAGGCTACAGTGATGCCCTGCACTGTCTGGAAATCCTGGGGTAAGTGGCCCACAGTGTCACCTCCTGATGCCAGAAGCAGTGAATGTGATTCTGTTTCTCACACTTTGCATTACAAAAGAACATCAGGGACTTCTAAATGAACAAGGCCAGACAGACACAGCACAGTGTGCTTCCATTTGCGATCATGTACAGATGACTATAAGTCTAGAGAATGAAAGATTTCACTGGCTCCTTTTGAGCCAGATGTTTAAACAAATGGCCTCACCAAGAGGTTCTGACATATGGTAGCATACTCAATTGCTAAGAACCAAAATGTCACCCAGGTCTCTTACCAACTTTGCCCAGGCAGAGAGGATGCTTCTAAAATTCTCTACATGTTGAAGTGGGTATCTGCTAAAATCTCAGAAAATGTTCAAATCCCAACTCAGACAAAACCAAGGCAACAGACACATTACATCAGTGAAGAAGTTAGGACAAGAAATAATTAGTTCCTTAGCCACCTCCAATATTCTGCTACCCAAATCAGACAAGAGGGGTAGGAAGGACAGGCCACCAAACCCAGCTGGACACATATTGCTTCTTCAATGATTTCCCTAGTCTTTGCAAATCTCTGCAAGCAAGCATTTCAGATCCAATTAGGCGTGTGCTCCAGGCTTGAAGATGGCTCTAGAAGTTTACATAGTATGATGGCTCTGTATACTTGTCAGCACATTCTGCCACCCAGGATGTGTAGAGAGGCAAAGGGACAGAAGACATTTGCCTACTACCTCACTGTCGAAGGTTTAGGCAGAGATGAAGTTACAGATGGGGCCCTGTGAAATGAGGTAACTGGCAGAGAAAAGTAGGTGCAGGAGAGCGAGAGGAATGGCTTGATAGGGATAGAGGCCACTCAGAAACAAAGGAGAGCAGGACACAAAGGAAGAAACTGAAAAAAATTGACTTTCTATGGTGTATACGTGCAGTCCTGGAACTCAGAGACTACTTCCTTTACAATATTTGGGCATTCTAGTTCAATCACATGATCAAACGGTCTCCTTTCAAAGTCTATTTTATAACACATTGGTCTTTCAATTTAGCAATCACATATCCTGCCTTTTTTAAAGAATACATGTTAGTGAGCTAAAACCTATCTTTGTTTTCTTTTTTTTCTTTGATACAGGGCTTCTCTGTTTTAAGAGTCCTGGAACTTGCTTTGTAGACCAGGCTACTCTTGAACTCACAGAGATCCACCTGTCTAAGCCTCCCAAGAGCTGTGACTGAAGGTGTGTGTCATCACAGCTGGGCATTAATGTCTACATGAAGTTCCTCTTTTTTTCCCCCTAATACTCTTTACTGGCTTCAGATCTTTAACATCCCATGTATTCACTGACCTTCTCTCCTAACCTCCTGTTCATCCTGCTTTCCATCAGCACCTGCTCTGTGTCATCACCTTAGACAGCTACAATACTTTTCTGTCAGGCTTCAACAGGAAATCCTGTGTGCCGTCTCACCAGTGTACCTTCTCCCCTCCACCGCGTATCCATGAGCCTGTATTCTCCGACTAGCACTGGGTGCTTCTTTCGGTCTACGTCCAATGATGACCAGTGTGCTCCGTATTTCAAGTGTTTGAGTTGATAGCTACAGATTCTGTTTCCAGGGGCATGAATGTGAAAGTCATACATTTCACACCACAAAGATGAAGACAGATCTCCAGAGTTAGTCAGAACAATGCCTTAGTCATCATTCCAAACTATCAGAAATTCTTTGGGTCTCCCTCCATTCATATAAAAGACACTTCGGTAACCACCATGTGTCTAAGGATAGTGCACCGAAACAGTCATCAAAGGACCAAAAGAACAACTGTGGACCTGTGCAGTGTGGCCATTCAAGAGGTAGACTCTAATCACGGAGCACAGTGGACCCATTAGTACTGACTGTGACAAGAAACCAGAAAGATCTGGAGGGAAGGTAGCTGCTGCCATTTAATCCTAATGTGCCAGAAGTCCCAATCTCTTTGCTAGATATAGCTAGAACAAGACTGAAATGAACTCAAAACAAATAACAAGGAAGAAAATACAGGCTCTTGGAGAGCTCAGTGATTCTTCTTTTCCTTGAGCATGAGGAAGACAAAATGAGTTCTCCGTGCTTCTTGCACCAGGATACCAAGTCAGTGTGCCATCCTCTGCTGTAGCCTACCCCATGGTATGGTGTGATTGACAAGCAGAGGGATGGCAGAGCGGTAGATTTAAACCGACGTCAATAACTATTGATAAAACAGCACATCTTCCACCTCTTGATTAGGACTAGCCAACAGCCTTCTGCAGAGATGAACTAGCTTATATGCCACAGCGTGTGTGAACATGTGCACGTTACTGCTGCTTGTAGGAGGACTTCCATCCATCCCTTCCAAATCCTCTCCCAAAAGAACAGTGGGCAAACGAGGCCACAGTGGATGACATGCACAGTGAGAAAGCAACAGCTCACTGTGCATTTCTGAATCTCTCTAAGTGAAAGCCAGGTTTACGGCTCTTGCAGACTGGCTCACCCGCAGTGCTCTCTTTTTGTGAGCTGACTGCTGAGTTCTGTAGTTTTTGTTCTTTTTGTGTTCTGTTTGCATTCTTACTATGCTGGAGTCAGCTTAAGTTTTCTTATTCATTTGTCATTCTGCACATTAGGCGTTATTTAGAGAAGCCTTAAAATAAGATAGAAGCACCTTGTCTCGGCACTGCTAGGCCCCTCTAACTAGAAGGCAGTCCCACTTTATTGCAAAACTTTCTGTTTTTCAGTAGGCTACCCTTGAAGCCAGCTCAGTTTCCTTCTGTAGCTAGCTTGGGTATGTAGCCACAGCAGACTGTGAAAGACTTTGGGCTGTTACCCCTGCACAGCTGCTGCTGGCAAGGAGCAAAGTGTGCCCGAGCACCAGCTTCCTTGCTTTGTTTTTCTTCCTGATTCTGTGGGTGATGAGCAGTATGCTGGCCAAACTGTTTGAGACTTTGGGTAAGTGGAGACAGAAACGAGCTTCAAGATATGTGGACAAAGGATTATAGACAACAGGCTTGAGCCAGAAACTCTGGGTACCCTGAAAAGGACATCGACGACCAACCACATAAATATCAGGACTTTGAGCTGAACCCGACACATGTTTTACATTCCTGGTTTACTGTCCTGGGACAGTCTAAGTTGGGGAAAACAAAGGTGAAAGAAATAGCTGGAAGAAATTTTTTGCCCTAAAATGATTTTACAGATACGTCATTGTGGTTCAGAAACACAGCTGGCTTGTTCTTTGGCTAACAGGAAGGGTGATATTAGTGCGATGAAATTTGACCTGTATTGTGCCCAAAGAGATAAATCTTATCTCTGTGCACACGTACATTCCTGAGTGTGGATGCGTGTGTACATGTGGGGTCAGAGGACAACCCTGGGGGAGCGGTCCTTGCTTGGAGTGTTCGCCTATCTTTATCTTCCTAGGAGTGCTAGGATTACAAGCAGGAGATGCACATCTGGCTTTCTGTAGGTTCTGGCATTTGAACTCCTCCACATGCTGGTGCAGCGAGTTTTTGTCTACTGAGCAGCCTCTGAGCTGCTCACTTGGGTAGCACTGGGCCTGGTTCGTCCATCATTGTTTGCCCACTGAAGTTCTTTTCATTCACTCTGGCTCTCTTGTCCTTTCTTCTTGCCCTCTGCAGACTGAAGGCAGACTATAATTTCCACAGAGGAGCAGACAATAAGTAAAAAATGATATATAAAAAAATAAGAAATGAGAGTAAGTTTGGCTCTGAAAGATGGGGGTGCATGCAGATAAATAGATCAAATAAGAAATTCAAGAAGAAAGGAGGTATAAGTCCATTGGCTTAAAAAGTTTTTCCAAAAGAATACACAAAATATGCTGAATAAAAGTCCCTTTAAATGTGTTTGGCATGTTATAATCCTAAGGCTGTATTTCTGCACAGTAATGACGTGATAGGACAGAATCTATACAGCTACAGAGGGGGCTAGATTTGTCCTGTGGCAGGGGCCATAGGGCCACTAACCCTTGCCATATGCACAACAGCATGGGATTTCTGTTTTAAAGGTTTATTTACTTTCATTTTTTTTTATATATATGGGTGTTTGGCCTGAGTGTATGTCTGTGCACTGCATACATACAATGCCTGTGGAGGCAGAAGACAGTGTTAGACCCTCTGGAACTGGAGTGACAGACAGCTGTAAACTGCTGTGCAAGTGCTGGGAACTGAACCTGTGTCCTCGACCAGAGCAACCAGCACACTGAACTCTGAAGCCAGCTCTCCAGTCTGAATGAAGAGAAATGAAATTTCCACACTAATTTTCCTAGGTGAAGAGGCTGATAAAATAACAAGTTAAGAAATATCTATTAGCCCAGAGAAATGGCTCAGTGGGTAACGAGCATGCTGCGAAGCCTACTGTCCCGAGTTTGCCCCTGGGACACACATGATGGAAGGAGAAAAATGACTCCTACAAGTTGTCCTCTGACCTCTAGATACTTGCTGTGATCCACACAAACACGCTAAACAAATGAACGTAAAAAGAGAGAAACATGTTTAGCAGGAAAGTACTCCGAGTCACTGGTAACATTAATCTGTGATTATTTAAGAATTCATACTTAGGATTTATAATGTATAACAAAGCACACACAGACAGAAAACAGCTAAAATAAAGCCCTCCTTATACATGTCATAAAATCTTTGAGCCTTAACTTCATTGTCTTCTAGTTTATATCTTTCCCATAGAGTTTCTAATTTTCTTTTTCTTTGAAGGAAAAACAGCACTTATTTTCTTTAAGAGTTTTAAATCCTTTGTTTTTAAGCCTAGGGCACTGTATTTATTCAGGTGTTGCATATATATAAGAGAGTCTTTCCAGATGTTATAGCCCACACATTCCTGGAAACAGTCCTTGTATAAAGATGAGGACATACTTTTCATGCTGCCTGAGTTGCTTTAAAAAGGTTATACATGGGCTGGGGAGACAACGCAATGGGGAGAGTACTTGCCATGGACATGTGAAGACCCAAGTTCAGAGTCCCAGAACCGAAGTGAAGCTAGGCACGGTCGTATGTATTTGGAATTTCAGTTTGCCCACCATTCCTGTACATATATACCAAATATTACATATAGACACATGCACATACACACACACACACACCAACTCTACAACCTTCGCAGTTAATGAGAGACTAGTAATAATCTAGGCGTGTATTCACTCTGCCCCCACTCAACTTCCCCATTTTTCTGTGCCACTTGCCAACAGAATGAAGGGGCCAAGGGAAACAACATGACAACTCAACCCACTCAGTCTTGGCACCCATGGAATAATGTGCCCGTGGTATCTGGGGTCAACTGTGACTGGAGGCCTGCACCCCACTGACCTGCAGGGTCCAGTGACTTACTGTCCTTATTCTGTCAGTGTTGTGATTTTGACAGTGCAAAGTCCCAGCATCATCAATCACCATATTTACTGCCTGTTTGAAAGGTTGGTGTCTTTAATTTCACTTACATGGAGTCTTGGATTAAAACAGTATTACCTGAAACCTCTACAAGTGTTCCGCTATGTTTTGCCTTAACAAATTTTGAGAAGCAGTGCACATTATTTTTCTTTAAACTCAAAGATAATATATAATGTCCACACAACAATAATTCATATGAAAATAATTAATATGAAAGGTGGGGAAGGTATCACAAACTTTATGAGAAACTAAGTACCCTTAGACCAAAAATCAAGTATGGCTACAAAAAGTTAAAAACTTGTTACAAAGTGTTAATTTTTAAAATTTAAATATTTTTCTCCAGAGTTGCTCTTTTACTTTTTATCATGAGAAAAATTTACTGAACTTTTCAAGATTTTAAAATAAAATACTTTTTCTAAAACGTGCAAAATGATATTACTATTAAATTGGGCAGTCAGACAAAAATCAAAACAAACATAAACAACAAAACCCAAACAAATCTAGAATATTAATGTTTTACTTGGCACAAACACCTGTGCTCTGGATGATCCAAAGGAGCACAAATCTTTGTGAAGCTAAGAGTCAAGAGCTAAGAGATCTGAGATACTGCAATACAAACAAGGACACAGAGATTCAGCCAACAGAAATCAAAAAAGTTCACAAAACAAGTTCCTCTAGTCCTGGAAAGAAGGGCGTAGGAACAGAATAGAATGGAGGATCAGGTAATATGAAGAAAAACTTGAAAGAAAACATGAATATACAAGTAAACCCCAGTGTGTTGCCTGAGAGATACTCAAGCAAAAGATCAGAGAGGGGCTGGGGCACAGCTAACTCAGTGGTAGCTTGTGCAAGGCCCTGGCTACAATCAGTATCACAGTACACACACAGACACACCCATGTGTGTACCCTTGACACCAAAAAAAATACATAATATCTGATTATATTAAGTGCTACTACAGGGAGCCAGTATATGAATGATTTATAGTCACTAAAGAGCCTCTGAGATTTAAAATCTCTGGAGTTAGGGCTGGGGAAATGGTTCAGCATTTGAGAGCACTTGCTGCTTTTGCAGAGGTCTGCAAGTTTGATTCCCATAATTCATGTGTGGCAATTCACACTGCCTGTAACCACAGCTCCAGGGGATTCAACACCCTCTTCTGGCCTCTTTGGGTACCAGCACTCTGTTGCAGGGAGAGGCTGCTTGTTCGTCCTGGCCACCTGACTAGCTTAGCCCCCAAACAACCACACAGACATTGTATTAGTTAAATCACTGCTTGGCCCATTAGTTCTAGCCGCTTATTGACTAACTCTCACATCTTGATTTAACCCATTTCTATCAATCTGTATATCGCCACGAGTTTGTGGCCCAACAGTAAAGACTCGGCATGTCTGTCTCTGGCGGCTCCATGATGTCTCTCCTGACTCTGCTTTCTTCCTCCCAGAATTTAGTTCTGTCTTCTCTGCCTACCTAAGCTCTGCCCTAACAGGTCCAAAGCAGATTCTTTATTCACTAACCAATGAAGGCAACACACAAACAGAAGGACCTCCTACACCAGCACTTCCAACTGCTATGGATGAAGTGTTAAGGTTTCCAGATAATATGGGGGTGTGTGTGAATATCTGAACTTACAAGCACAAATGTGAAACTATAGTATTTCTATAATAGAGCTAAATGATAAAAAAGGTACAGAGAAAGTGCCAAAGAAATATTAGAAAAGAATGCCTTATAATTAAATCTTTATGCTGAAGTTGTCCTTGAAAACCGGAGTGTGTGTGCACTGTGCGTAGCCAGGGTCTTACACAAGCTACCACTGAGCTAGCTGCCACACAGCCCCTCTCTGACTTTTTGCCCAAGTATTTCCCAGGTGTATGTGCATTTGGGGGAATGGCAGTGTTGGGAGATCTGCGCCACAAAGGATCATCCTCTAAGTGGCAGAATTACCAGGTTATATAACATTATAAAACCCTCCACAGAAAACAAGCACTATAACAAGCAGAAGAACTGTGGGTCCTGAAAGGGAACACTGGTCAACAGCACAATAATACTTCCATAATGTTTCAGATATGAAAATGCTATCACCAACCAAAATATCCATTATGCTTGAGGGCAGAATATGGATGACATTTCAATACTTGCAAATGTCCTTTGGACTTTTATTCAGAAAACTTCAGGAGGATATGACAGACCAAAAGAAAAACATTAAATAAAAAAGGAAGACAATATGGGGTCTGAGAATTAGGAACTCAACACAGGAAAGGGATCAAATGACTTTTAAGGATGTCAGTGAAGTGAGGGCTCAGGATGAGTTAGCAGGGCAGGACCTTAGCTTTGAAATTACATGGCTTCAAAGTCAGTGTTACTTTTCCCTCCTTAGTCACGGTGGCAATATCAGCCCATAAGGAATTAAGAAAATGTTATCATTCAAAATGTAGGGAGCAGGTGAAGTCCTGTGTGAATTATTGACAGAGGCATGGCCTCAGTTCCATAAAAATGGCAAAGCCTTCCTCAGGCAGCTCAGAGGAATGGCAAAGCCTTCCTCTGGTCCAAGGGGAATGTTGACAGTGTGTGCAGAAAGTGACCACCATATCTTTCTTCCCCAGATGTTTAAGGTCTGAAGACTACCCCACCCCCGCCTACTCCTGCCTAGATTAGCTAAACCTGCCTCCTTGTTCAGCTGTACAGAATAACTCTGCCTTATCCTTCACCTGCATATAACAAACACTCTGAGCTTCTGGGGACTGTGGCTTCACAGCCAAGAGCTCAGATCACCTGACTCTAGATTTTCTGTGTGCCTGTGTATTTGTCTTTATTTCATTCTCTTGCTGCTGTGCAAGAGCAAGGCACAAAATCTGCAATGCTAGTAGACATGCCCCAAGCTTAGATGGAGCAGAACCACATGGGGTGGGGAGAGATGCTTACGAGAATCTGGCTGTTAGCCTGGCAAGTCTTTTCTGTCTCTGTTCCAGTTTCCTGATTGAGACTCCCATCCCACTTCCTCATAAGATGAAAGAGTATCTGGTGACAGACATATTTTTTAATGGAATACATCAGAACTCACCTTTTCACTTAAACCTGTACCTCACTGTAACTGAAGTGGCACTTTTTTCTAAAGCTGTCATTTCAAGGGACTGACAATCTACATCCCAGGCAATGAAAACATAGTCAATGGCTTAGGCTTTCCTAAAATGACCCTGGATGTGTCAATAGATTCACCACTGTGCTGGGAAATGGGGGTAGCAATTGTAATGTTCACTCCTCCAGTTAGCTTTTAAGGGAGAGACGGATGCTTTGGAGCCTTATTCCTAAAGTATGCACTACAGTAAACCCAAGGTATAAACTGCTTCCAATTAAAACATCCACAGAGTGACAGGAGTGGGCCAGTGAAGCACAGGGCTTTTCACCCCAGGGATTCCTGGTACAAACTCCCTTTCTGAGTAATGGAGCACTTTGGAGGTAAACAGGTTTTAAACATGTAGGAGATCCTTATCACTCTTTTTTCATTGTTTAGGATCTCCCAGGAAAATATGAAGATCTGAGGATGCTTGAAACTGTATAAAATGGTAGTTTTCATCCAACTGGTACATTTAAAATTTTAAATAATTCCTAGAGCAACTGTATCAGTTACTACAATATAAATGCTATGTGAATAGTCACTGAAAGAAGAGCAACAATAGACCTGTATGTGAAGACCCCTTATTATTGACTATTTTCCATCTGTGCTTGGTGAATGTAGGTAAGGAACCTTGGTTATGGAAGGCTGAAGGTACTTAGATAAAAGTTATGATGGATGTTAATATTCTTCTCTTGTCACTGGAACAGGTCTTCCAGATCAAAAGCTGTTGGTCTAACTGTACTGCGCACAAAGTAAACATATATACACTGACGTTTCTCTAAAACAGTGTTTTCCAAATTACTGGTCACAGTAGTAAAAAAATTATTTATATAGCAGCCCAGACTGACAGAAACATAGCAGCACACAGGTGAAAGTAGTTTCATGAAAACAATACTTGGCTGTGCAATAATATGTCACACACTCTATTCTACCCAATTTCATTCTGTTCCCTACAGATATGGAATGCAGTCTTCTGTACCGAAAGACTTACGTAGCAAGACCCATTGAACTGACTTTATGCCAGGCATGGTGGCGTGTAACTTTAATCCCTGTACTTAGAAGGCTGAAGCTTAACTGTGCATTCAAGTTCAATCTAGGCTATGAAGCAAGCCCACATCACAAAACCAAACAAAGATTTATTATAAGGCTCTAGGCTCAATTTATAGCAGAACAAGAACAATACAAATAAATCTGGCAATTCTTTCTCTTCCATCCATTTTAAAAGAGTCCCAAGAACTTCAATTATATTGACTCTTGTATTTGTTTTAAGATTATCTGAAATATGGACTGGACAACCAACCTTTTAAAATATAAAACCCAACAAACCAAACTAACTTCCCAATACAGCTTTACTTAACTGGTAAATGGAAGAGTCCTAATAAGAAGTCAAGTGTAAAGAGGGTTCTGTGATTACAACACAACTCCCATTGCCAGTAGTCATTTTTATAATCATTTTTGGATAAAGAAATTGTGAGTCAAGGTCCTTTCCAAAACGGCATACAAAAACTGACCCCATTACCCTTATTCTCCCCAAGAATGTCTGTTATTTCTTTTATTATCTTTATCTCTACCTTTCTTGATGCCTTCCTAGTCATCAAACTGGAAAGACAATTCATCTCTGCTCTGCAATCACGACTGTGACCGCCCATCAACCTCCTTGCAGTTTCGAGGAGTTCTAGTTCTCTAATATATGTCTCCCAACACCCAAACATCAGCCTTGTGGTGGAGTGAACTGTGGGCTTTTTTGTTGAGTGACACATTCTCAGAAGGTTGAAGGGGACATACATCTAAATAATCATGGTGGTGCTGCAACGCCGAGGTGGAGGTGGTGTGGCTCTCACCTGCAGTGACTGAGCAGTGGCCTGAGTCAGAGGCCTTGCAAGTTCTTCTTGTTTTGCATTCCTTTAATGGTTTTTAAGAGCAACTCCCATGTATGACGATGGAGTCCTGCTTAGTGATCAAAGGTGACTGAAGGAGCCTTTGTGGTATCTTAAGGAGACTTAAGTGGTATCTTAAGTCTTAGCCAGCACAGGGACAGTGGTAGCCTACTTTCCCCAAACTTCTGCTAATTTAATTCTGGAAGACATCCCTAGCTCTCCTTGTGGTCTGGCCCATGATATATATGTTAGTTTCACATTTTCTCTGTCAATAATGTCAACAGAGTAGAAATTCCCTAGGCAGGTGTAGTGGCTTGAATGAGAATGGTCCTGTAGGTGTATATATTTGAATATTTGGTCCCCAGTTGATGGACCTGCTTGGGAAGGATTAAGAGGTAGCTTTGATGGGGGAGCTGTGTCACTGGGGGTGAGCTATGAGGTTCTAAAATTCAACAACATTCTCAGTGTCTCCCTATCACATGCTTGTGGATCAGATGTGAGTGCCCAGATTCTGTTCTAGTTGACATGTCTGCAGCTTGCTGCCACATCTCCCTGCTGTAACAGCTCTCAACTTTCTCACCTGTGAGCCAAATAAATCCTTCCTTCTATAAGTTGTCTTGGTCATGGTGTTTGATCACAGAAAAGTAATGACATTCTGTTACACTGATAGATCAGTGTTCAGTCATCAACTGCAGTAAATGGGAACAAATACAATGACCCACAACAAATGACAATGTACAGAGAGTGAGGGACCTTGTAATGCTCAGTCCTAAATGGGATGCTGTCCTCAAAGCTCTCCCCCAAGGATCAGGGAACTGTGTGGAGGAGGAGGTAGAGAGATTGTAGGAGCAAGAGGAGATGGAGGACACCAAGGAAACAGGCCTTCTAAACACAGCAGGACCGATGCATATATGAACTCACAGGGACGGTGGCAGCATGCACTGGGCTTGCGCAGCTCTAAGCCAGACAGGGTTCCAACTTTGAGATGGGGCAGTGGCAGTGGATACAAGCCCACTTTAACTCAGAAATTACCACTAAATGATAACCACTGGCAAAGGAAAAATTAGTTTTCTCTGATGGGTCTCCAAACCACACTTTAAGGGCAGGCTCCATGCACAGTAGTAGCAGACAACCAACACAAAATGAATATGTATATAAAAACCTTACAGATCTTTTGCATGGTTTTGGTGTCTGTTTTTTTTTAAGTGGGATTTCTGTGCACACAAATGAGCATCTCTTTGTATCTATGTGTTTTATATGCTTTTTTCTCTTTGTTTTGTATTATTATAGTTTGCTTTTATATTATTATTACTATTGATACCTGTTTGTCTTTTAATGAGACAAGAAGGTGTGGCATTAGAAGAGGAGGATCTGGGAGAAGATGTGGGAGGGGAAACCTGTTTCAGAGTATACTATATGAAAAAAAATCTGTTTAAAAAAAACTAAGTAGATGGGTTGTGTGGCTTTTCTACTTGAAGATGTGAGGCCTCAAGTAATCCTGTATGAAAACTCAACACATATCTGGCATGTAACTAGTAAAATGAACAAGTAGATCACCATGTAAGCAACATACACACAATCTTTAAAGATAGCTGAGTTTGTTTCGGGAAATGGAGTGAGGGAAAAAAAAAGACCTGAACAAGTGGTTAGCTGGGCTAGGCAAACATTTATAATGGGGCGGAGGGGGCATTTGGAGATGGTTGAGCTGAGGCAGACCACAAAGCTATGCTGCCCCCCAGTGGACACAAGCAGTAGACCCTGTATTAGACAACAGCTTTTACTTCTGAGTAATAAACAAGACATTTTTTTACTTCTTGTAATTTAAAGTTGATGGCTGTTGCTAAGACAACTCGGCAGTGTAGCAAGAAACAGGAGCTTCAAAAGAAACCCTCCAACCAACCAACCAACCAACAACAACAACAAAAACCCAGTTCTACTTAGTCTATCAGAAACTGCCCTGCCAAAGGAAATGTACAAATTAAAGAAGGAACCAGTGTAGCGATGTGTTCAGGTTGTGAGATACACTCACCTGCTAAAGAGAGCGTGGATGCCTTCCTTGAAATTGCATGACCAAACAACTTTCTCTAAGTCTCAGAATACACACGAAGGAAGGCAGACATCACTAAAAGTTTAAATCCAATTCCCTGCATCACTTGCAAGCCAATATCAGTCTGAATGGTTTTTCTATGTGGAGCTGACTGTCAAGCATCTTACAAACCAGAATATGGTAGAGAGGTCTCTGGTTGAGAGCACAGCTAAGACTCATGATAAAATAACAAAAGCATTCAAATTCAAAGCTCTGAAGAGACACAGATGAGTCTGTTTCAGGGTCTCTAAACAGCTCATTCTTACAAGCGCAGGAAGTACAGACACTCAGTAAATATTTGCTAAATAAATGCAACTGCCAGATTGGGAGGGTTTGCCTACTGATCCGAACAGGGATTTCCGCTCCTGGCTGGAAGGCTCACAGTGTCTAGATCAAATCTGTTCACAGCAAACCCATGTGCAGGTAAGCAGAGGCAAAAGCAGATCTTGCTTCCAAACTCACAACAATTTTTGGGAAAGCCAAGATTAGAACGCAATTTTTCCCTTACTCCAAGGCTTTTTTCCTTCCAGCTTGTGTTAGACCTACTGTCTCTTGTTAGACTTTGTAGTCCTGAAGTACTTGTGCAAACTCACTGAATTTTGCCTTTAAAAGTGATTTTTAAATCTTGGCAAATTTCTCTATTTTCATTTTTCTAGGGGAAGATTTATCTGCTTTTACTGAGGATTCTTACAAATAAACGAGTGGTTGCTACCACCGGATCTTGAAGTCATACTGTTCAGGTATATGCTTATTTTTCTGCGTAGCCAGGGTCGCTGCCCTCTTACCCCAACACATACATACATGCACTGAGACACACACTACACACACGTACACATTTATAAGCTGTATAATGTCAATGACAAGAAGGCACCACAGACATTCCTGAAATATCAACGTACCCGAATGATTAGAAAGTTCATCAGATAGTGGAGTACTTCACAATGTTAAACTACTTTGTAGACTTACTGGATGAGCTACAATTTCCTAATCTGAAGCAGGAAAAAAAAAATCAAAAAACTCCTGTACTAATTTTACCTTTAAAACCAGTCTTGCAAGTTATTGGGATTTTTATGTCAGAGTGGAGTGAAATTTATCTCTTGAAAGTAAAATCTTGTGCTTTTCCTGAGGCAAATGGACAGAGAGAACTGTGAGCGGCCAAACAGGCATTTGGGACAGCATGCTAGCAGCTTGCTGCTGGCAATCCCTGTCCCTGCAGGGAGCAGCCTGGGTGCTGGCTGTTTCCAACATCGACCTTACTGCTATGAAATGTATTACTGCCCAGGGCACTGGCTGAGTGTCTCTTTGACAGAACCAGGAGCTTCTCAGGGATGGGAATGGTGTCTTATCTACTGAAGCTTGATAGACAAAACTGCAGCCAACAGTTCCTGGGATGGTCCTGCTCTTGACAAAACAAAAGGTGCTTCACACAAATGAACTCATCTAACATTCAAACTGCTCTCAACTTTTAACCATGGTTTTCTTTTAATGATCCCAATAAAAAAAGAGCAAAAAGGCACTGTCGAGCTGTTCCCGTGCTCCTTTATAATTATGCTGCCAGCCATGCACACAGTAACAGGATTTTGATGGCAGACACAGTGTGGTCTTCGGTGTGACCAGTTGAGTGCTGGGGCAATAGAGCACTTTATAGGAAAGCATGGAAAACACATGGTATGGCTGTAGACTTATAAAAAGCTAAAATTACAGAAAGCAGCCTGAGCAGAATTCTCAGCAACCTCTATGGAAGGCTATTCAGTAGGTACATGAATCCCTCAGTGTATAACATAGCAGTCAGTTCCTAAAATCCTGTATGCTTTTAGAAGTTCCTTGGATGTCTGAATCCTCACACTGCACAAACCCTTTAGATACCTCTCCCTCACAGAAATTGTGTGATTCCTAATTTGAATATGTGAAATCTGAAATGATCTAAATGATTCAAAATCTGAAACACTGAGTACTGACATAATTGAAAAATTTCACAAATGACCACATGTGAAACACATTACAATCAAAACTCACCAGAAATGTTGCATAAAATTGTCTTTATGCTAAGTAAATACAAAATAAACAAAATTCATAATAAAAGATAAAAAATGATTAGATTGGATCTTATTGCCAGGTATCTTATGTATAAGCAAAAATTATAAAATCCTTAAAAACAAGTAACAGCAAACCCCAAGTGCCAGGAAGTAGCCCAGTGGCAGAGCACTTGCCTGGCAGGCACAAGCTCTGGGCTGGATCCCAGCACTGCAACAAAATAATACAAACAAACAAACCACTGACAACAAAATCCAAAACAGGGACTGGAGAGTGGGCTCAGCAGTTAAAAGCACTGTTGCTCCTGCAGAAGAGCTTCAGGTTCAATTCCCAGCACCCACAAGGTGGCTTACAATCATCTAGTTCCAGGGGATCCAACACCGTCTTCCAAACTCTGAGGGCATTGAACACACACACACACGTAAAATACATCTAAGAAAGAATTAAAAATAAGACCCAATCAGGTAAGCCTAAAAAATCCTGAATTTAAGACCAATAGCCCCAGCACTTTAGACAAGGGGCAATCAACCTGCACATATGCAGCAAGGCTAATATGTAATCTATAAACTCGACACAGTGAGACATTAAAAAGAACAATAGTATAATGGAATAATTGTGGCAACCATCTAAATAAAACACGAGTTGCTCATTTATGAAAATTTTATTTTATTTAGTATTTTTGCACCAGAGATAACAGCAAATAACTCAAAGCAGAGAGAGAAAATCATGGCCAAAGGTGGTACTATAATGGATCCAGCCAGATTTCACTAGGAACACTCTGATCATTCTTCTGATCACTTGGTAGTTTTGTTTGTTTTTGTTTTTTTTAAACCAATGGAGGGTAAGACACATGGAGCCAGGGTCTAGGGAATGGGGAGCAGAGCTCAGGGAAGTGCTGCTGAGCCCCAGGGCTTCCTTAAGAGGAGCTAGTCCCCAGCTCTATAAGGAACTTTGCTTTGGGGTTCAAGGTCACAGCAGCTGAGCTTTTCTTTCCCTAAGTAACAACTTCTCTAAAGTAAATTTTGCTCAGGAAGGGGAGGGGATGATGCTCTCATTCCCCTTCCACAGGCCTGAACTTCAAGGTTCCCATCTGTGAAGTGAGACAGGGAAGTAATCCTCTCTGGTCCTGTGACTCAGCTTCCACTCCCTCCAGCCGGCCTCACTGTGCTTTCTCACAGCTGCTCCACAGCTTGCCTTTCTCCGAGGGCAGCTTGCTAAGTGCTTGGGCTTCTTCACATCCAAGTTGAAGCCTAGGATGTAAAGGCTGAGCTCATGCCTGCAGACTCAGGTATCATCCTGAGTCAATTAGATTTTGGGAAAACCAAGACTTGCCATAAAACTGGTCCTGTGAGACGGAACCTAACAATCAGGACTCCTAAGCACTACAGAAATCACATTGGAAGCATGTTACCCTCTCTTTCCACAAGCACAAGACACAAGGCTTTAACTTTGATTTGTTTTCTTCTACTTCTTTGCCAAACATTTAAAATCCCAAGCTCAGGTTTTCTCCCTTGCTATCATTAACGTCTGTGGTTGGAATGGCAACTCCTCTTACCACAGACCATATCATGTGGCAGAGCTAGTAGTCCACAATAAGCTGACTGGACTCATGCATGCTTCTCCCTTTTCAATACATGGCCCAGGAAAGCATGCTCTTAGCCCCAGGATAACTTGTGCAAAGGTCAGACTAGAACACGGGCATTTTGTTGCTATCAGAATGAAGGAGAGGTGACTGAATGTCAGAGGCGCTGGCTGGACCGGTGTAAGAGAACAATGACAACAGAGATGACTGCAATGCTTGTGGTGAATTTGGGAGCTCAGAAAAGGGGAGCTGGGCTTTGGCTTGCCTTTGACTTTTAAACTATCATGTACTGTGATAACAGCATTATTTGTGAACCTATTGTTGCCTATTCCCCAACTCCTCTTCTATAAGACCTTACAATTACACAGTCACAAATGGTAAGGCCAACTGACACACTTTCTAGGAAGGTAGTCTAAATTTGGCAAGAGATTACTATACTACAACAGACCACATGTGAAGAGATGCCATTTACGTGCATTACAAAGCAAATAAAAACTGACTAGGAGTGAATTATGATCCACAAACAGATAGAGGCTGACTATTATAGGTGAGAACTGTGTAGAAGCAATAAATGACTAGCCAGGCAAGCTGCTTTGGGATGCCTACACAGATGCTATTTCTATACTTTCTGCAACATGTCACCATAACACAACTGCATTTTTGTTACCTGGTTTTTATTTTTGTTGTTGTTGAAGGCTTTTAGGTTTACGGGAAATGTTGTAAAGTTTCCAAAAAAGTGATTTGGCTTGTCAATTTCATCTCATGCCATGAGCAAATAATGTGAGCTTCCATCTTTGTACTATTAAAAAACAAAAAACAAAAACAAAAACAGAATGCTCCAAAACAAGACAGTAAATGTTAAGATTTCAGGAACAGTTCATATTTAATGTGTCCCCCTTCTTTCAGAGACAAATGTAGCAAGTCACAGAAATTAAGTGATTTACCAAAGACTAATAGGGAGATTACTAGAAATTTGGTTACTAATCTGTATCAGAGGATCTCTTAAAACAGCCACACAGTAAGTAAGCCCCCTGCAATATGTGTGGCTTCTCTTCTTGAAAGACAACGCTACATCAACAGGGTGGCTAGTGCACTCCAGACTCTCTGAGGCTACTTAACAGTCATCAGTGGCAATGTGGGGAGTGAGAGCAGCTGCCAGAACGAGAATAAAGCTCTGAACCAGACCGCTCTCAGCAGCGGTGAGGGAAACAGCGGCTCGTCAGTCTCTAAGTCAAGCATTCTGGAGATGTGACAGTTTTGTTTAAATTAAAACAATGGCTTATCTATTTGATTCTTTTTTAAAAATTTGGAACAAATTGGGAATTTATCTATAGCTTTATGAAAACAGCTGATGTGCTATTAGGGTGCCACCTAGTGGACATTTGGGTAACCTAAATAATGGTTGAGTAGTAAAAAGTTTCCTTTATTCATTTATTAAAAAGAAGCAAAACCTAAAGATCGAAGAACCTGTTTTATTCTCTCTCACTCCATATGAAAATCTTTTTACTATGACTAAGGGCCATTAAGTCTATTAACTGCTGCCCTGTAAAAATAGTGACTTAAAAATTGATATTATCTTTGAAATGTGAGAAATAGTTGTAAATTAAGTATCTATTAAGGATTAATATCTAGAAGTTAAGGAAAGTTCCTACAACTCAGCAACAACCAAAAAAATCTACTTAATTAAAATTGGGCAAAGAACTTGCACAAGCACATAAAAAATGCTCAAAGAAAAACTAATTAGGGAAATACAAGAGAAAATCACAATGTGATACAACTGCTTGCTCATTAATGATGGCTATCATTAAAATAATAAAAGAAACTAGTAACAAGTAAGTGTTGGTAAGAATGTAGAGGAAGATAAAGACTCATACTAGTGGAACATAAAAATGATACAGTTGCTATGGAGATATTAGACTAATTTCCTATGAAATAAATTACTTAATTAGGAAATGCAAAATTACTGTATGATCCAGTAGTTCTATTTCTGGACCTGAAAGGAACTGAAAGTAGGAACTTGGAAGTCAACTGGGCTCAAAGTAGGGGGCCAAGGAAGGAAGCTGCTAAAGCACCCACTGGCAGATGAGCAAAACCAATGCAGTCACACAACAGAGATGCACACACGACACATCATGAATCATCAACAAACTTTGTAAAGTAAAATAAGCTAGTAAGTACTGCATGATTCTATTTGTCAGAGAACCCCAGGACCGTGACCTTCATAACGAGGAAATGCGAATTTACTGGCTGTGCTTGTGGGGATTCAGCTTGGGGAAATGGAGAAGTTCTAGCCAGTTGTGGTAACAGCTGCACAGCAATGTGAATCTTCATAGTACTCTGAACTACACAATATACACTACACTGCCAAGTGGACAAAAGAGTAAATTTCAATTGTAAGATTGGAGATACTTGTCAGTGGGAAGTAAGATTTTTCTAAAGCATGCCTTTTTCTAAATTTGTGTACATGCCTGTGTGAGGTATGTGCACACGTGTACAGAGGCCAGAGGCTGATGCTGGGTGTCATCTTCTACCCAAAGCTGCTGCTGAAGGAAATATGTCTTTGTTCCCTTACAGCTGTTATACAGCCCTTACCTGATTTCCTCAGGGTTTTCTAGCTCACATTTGTCATCAGTTTCTAAGACACACAACTCAAAGAGTGAACTGCTCTTGGTAGCTCCTGAGGTTCCCTCAGAGGGGAAATGTCTACTTGTAACTAACAAAGGACACAATGTGTGGGGGGCTGGGGTCCGCTTTCCTTTGAGTCTGAGCCAGATGAGAGCAATGTACTTATTTCTTACACAAATGCCCAGCCTAGTGCACTATGGGTATGGATGTTAAGGTGTTCAGATGCAGGGGTGGTTAAAAACTGCTCTGTGGC
>LOEQ01001164.1:217272-264584 GCA_001685075.1 Bramus lutescens | reverse complement strand
AGATAGATAGATAGATAGATAGATAGATAGATAGATAGATGAATGAATAAAGATGTTCTTTCCTTATAAACATAAAAAATCTAAAAAGGATATTCTTAGCTAGGTATGGTGGGGTGCACCTGGAACCCAAGCTTATTCAGGAGGCAGGAGGATCACCATAACTTAGAGACCACCTGATCTACATAGTGATCTTTGTAGTTTGTATATGTGAGTATATTTTACATTGAATAAGCAAAAATAAATGAGTAGAGAAATGACAGGCAGGCTTATGTTTAATACTCTTATTAGCACAAGTCTAGGCCTATGGTTCAAGGAAACACAAACGGTGGTCAGAAACAACTTTCTAACGGCTGGGGGTGCTGCTTAGTGGTAGAATGCTGGCTTGTATAGATCCTAGGTTCTGTGGCCCCCCACCCCCGCAAAGAGAGCAAGAGAGAAGCAAGGAGAACTGAGATGGAGAAGAAGAACAATAACGAGGAAACAGAAAAGCCGAGAAACTAAAGGAGTGGAAAATGAGGATACACTGTAGACAAGTGACTGAACATGAGCAGAAAACTGGAAACCCAGAGAGGTATGACACCAGAAGGGGAGCATCTTTCAGCAATGTCCTTGTTAATCAGGCCATGAATCAAGTAAGTGAGCCAAGCAAACAATCTGAATAAGAAACAATAAGAGGATTACAACCAATCCAACTTGTGACCAGAGTCCAGCTATGTCCACCTAAGTGCATATTTTTCATACTTCTAAGTCTCCTGTAGGTCTTCCCTCTAAAATTAGGTTTTTCTTTTTGTAGTATTTAGTCAATATTCCCCACAAAGCTAAGTGTCATCTGAAGAAAATTCCTGAAAGCCTACTCAGAATTTTCAGAGCAGAAAAATGTATTTTTAAACTTTGAGACACACACATACAGAGACACACACACGTGTGTGTTTGTGTGTGTGTGTGTTTGTGCGTGCACAGAAGTATAACCAAATATATATCCTAGACTGTTAAGATCCAATGAACATAGAGACATTCTGAACTGTTGGGGAAAGTCCTGTCTTTGCCTATTATTGTCTTTGAATGTAATAAGGACCCAGGTCCAGGGGAGGAATTTCAACACCCCGAAGGAGAATTTTCATTTTGCTCCCATGCTCTTAGTAATGACAGGTCTTCTGTTCTTTCTCTGTGTTGCAAACTCAGAGTGGGTGTATCGGCCAGGGCAATAATCCTTATCATAATGTACAGGTAATAGATTAGCAGGTTTTAAAGAGGTATATTCGCAACTGTATTAAAAATTTCTACTCTGTCTTTTTATTATCAACTCTCAATTCCAGACTCAGCTTGAAGGACAAATGTCTATGAGAACCAATGTCGGGAAATCCATCTTGATCAAAGGAAGGCCTGGGTGATGTGGGATTCCTCTCTGTATGCTATATGTTTTTATTATCACTTGTTAATAAAGAAGCTGCTTTGGCCTATGGCATGGCAGAATATAGGCAGATGGGAAAACTAAACTGAATACAATGAGAAAGAAGGCAGAGCCAGGGAGAGGTCATGTAGCTGCCAAAGGAGAAAGATGTCAGAACATTACCGGTAAGCCACAGTCTTGTGGTGATACATAGATTTATAGAAATGGGTTAATTGTATGAGCTAGTTAGGAATACACCTGAGCCAATGGCCAGTGCTGTAATTAATATAGTTTCTGTGTGATTATTTGGGTCCGAGTGGCTGGGAAATGAAAGCAACAATCTCCATTTACACTTGGCTTGGGTATGGGGGAACACCTTGATACTACAAACAAAACAACAACAACAAAAACTTGAACCAAAAAATATAAAATAACTCATCATGACCAATCAGTTAGATGTACACATTAGGAAGAAATGTGGAGCTGGGTAGTGGTGACACACGCCTTTAATCCCAGCACTTGGGAGGCAGAAACAGGCGGATCTCTGAGTCTGAGGCCAGCCTGGTCTATAAAGAGCTAGTTCCAGGACAGCCAGGACTGTTATACAGAGAAATGCTGTCTTAAAAATTAAAAAAAAAAAGAGGAAGAAATGTGGAGGAGAAGGTACGGTGTGAATGCTCAGCTACGGACCAGAAAGCTAGAGAAATGAAAAACAGAGACAAGTTTGAACACACAATGATACACACTGGCTATCTCCCTGTTGTGGGCTTTCAGGGGCTCTGAAATAATGTGTCCATGAAAGGATTTATGGCAGGATAGTTGGCTGCAAGCTGGTATGTTACCAAAGGGAAAATACAAGAGAAAAGAGAAGTTGGAAATCAGTGCAGCATTACAACCTTGGTTTGCCTAGTTCCTGCTTATTTCCTTATTTGGAGACAAAGGAGAAAGACATTCACTCCCCCAAACAATAGGAAAGCTGAGAATCCGCACAAAAGTTGATCTGTGTAAAACTGCAGAGACTAATACATAGTGTTTGCAAATAACTAAAACACAAGCAAAGGGAATAATCTGGAACATTTCTCTGTGTGTCTCTGTATCTCTGTGTACTTGTGCATTTGGAGGCTAGGTGTCATTCCTTAGGTATCGGCTACCTTTGGGGGTGGGGATAGGTTCTCTCACAGGCCTGGAGCTAACCAAACAGCCTCAGCTGGCTGGCTAGCCCCAGGGATGTGCCTGTACCCACCTTCCCAGAATTGGGGTTACAAGCATGTGCCACCATGTCCATCTTTTTATGTGGGTTCTGGGAGCATGAACTTCATGTACTTTGCTGAACAAATCAGCTTCAGAGCTTCTACAAAATGTCTTAGCTGTCCTGCTTGAAGTCTACAGTGAATTTTCCACGGCTCCACAGGACAGAAAGAGAAGCCATCAGCATTCACTTCCAGACTTCTCTCACAAATATACACCAAGGCAGGCACAGTCAAGTCTGCTTGGAAGTAAAGCTATGAACATCAAACTTTAAAACCAAGAGCAAACGGCAGGGAGTTTTTTCTTGTTCTGTCTCACCCAAACCAAGACATTTCAGAAACTAGAATTCTGTAGTTCTGAATTACCTTAATGGTTTAAGAAGTTGGAAACAATGACATCTACAACTGAAAATCAAATAGATAACACTAATATGAACATGCTTCTGAGACTGTGTGCCAATTAGGGGTGCTGGTTATGGACAGTACATTCTTGCTTTGCTTGAGGATCAGCTCCCGTGCTATTATCAGGCTTGCTGAAGGCCGGAGAGAAAGCTCCAGAATGGGTGTGACTTACTGAGTTCTAACGGGGAGACTGTAACTAGTGCAGGTTACGCTTCAGTCAGCTTGACAGAACTCCCCTGGTCATCTGGGAAAAGGGCATTTTAACTGAGAAAATGCCTTCATCAGATTGGTCTGTAGGCACTGATGTGGGAGGGTACAGCCCACTGTGGGTGATGTCATTCCTAGGATGGTGGTTTTCAGTGGTACAAGAGAGCAATCTGAGCAAGCCCTGGAGAACAAGTCAGTAAGCAGCACATCTCCAGGGTCTCTGCTTCAGCTGCTCCTGCCTCCACAGTTCTGCCCCAACTTCCTTTCATGATAAATGAAAAACTCTAACATGGAATAAACCCTTTCCTCCCCAGGTTGATATTGGCCATGGTGTTTGTCACAGCAACAGAAAGCAAACTAGGACATAGCTTTATTATTTTAATCTGTGGTATAATATATCAGCTTATGAACTAAAGGACTCAGGCCAGGCTTTTACAAAGAATACCTACATACTGAATGACAAATTACTGGTAGAAATCTGAAAATGTCTGATAAAAACATGCCACTGAACTAATATATTTTTATACCACCCAACCAACAGATCAGATTTCTATTGTAACATCAGGTGAAATTTACAAGGACCAGATAAACAAGGAATGGGGCTATTGTGCTAGACTTAGCTGACAAGTCATTTAGAGAATTGACTTCCTTGCTGTTCTACTAATTTTAAAATGGCAAATTGATTGTCATTAAATCACAACATGTAATTCTTTGTAGATACAACATATTGAATGGGAATAATATGTGTACTGGTAGATACTTATTTTACCCTTGCTAGTATGTAAATATAGGCATGAAGTTTATGTATTTCTTTCATCTTCTGTATAGGTGACACATGTACAATTTATTTCAATGGGTAGCAAACTGAATATAAGAAATGGGGAGCTACACAGCAAAAGTCTAATTGCCTTTGGTTCATATGCTTTATTCTGATAAAAAAAAAAAGTAACTGTATTCTTTTTGTAATCTCTCCAGGGAAAAATTCTGTAACTGTTTGGAGATTCTGATACCCACAACATAGTAGTGAAACCATAGGCATGCCACAATATGTCTAAAGTAAGCAATATATTCAAACTATAGTCTCCAAGAATTACGGAACAACAAATTGGCATGGGTACAGATTAAGAAAGAGAACCAAGAGAGATATAATAGTAAACATTCCAAAGGCAAATGCCCCGCTTACATTTTGATAACAAAATTATCAGTATTTTACCATGCTTGTAGGTACTTTGCATTTCAGCTCAGGGAGTCAGTGGCTGGTTATCAGGCCTTAGCTCATTGACAGATGCAAACCCCTACATACTGGGTATGAGAATATTAAGACTTGCAAAAAAAAATAAGCTATCTTAAAAAGATAAAGAAGCCAGGAATTCTTATCTATGAAAAAAGAGATGTGTGTTGAAAGTGAATTTTGACATACCAGATCTCAGTTTAACCAATGGCTGGCGATTTCTCACTTCCTTCTCTTGTTTTCTCCTTTTATTTACTTAATGTCACCAGTCTCTCTGCCTGCAAGCTCTGACAGTATTAATGGCATCTCCATTCAGACACACATGCTGTGAACGTTAGCTCAAAGGCTATTTCCTGTACCCCTTAATTATCCTCCACAGTCAACTCTGATTCATCAAACCTCTGCTACTCTCAGAATCTGCATTTCCACCTGTTAACTTTCCCTGCAACAGAGAGGAGCCCAATACAGAGCTAGCTCTCCAGACCGGTGTAAAGAACAGTTCCTGAGTCACCCCCTGCTTAGTAGTTACACAACAGCCCAAACAGCACACAGCAGCAGAGAGGCCACATCACCAAGATACTGCATGGCTTCACAATGAACTGATTTTGAACCCAGCTACAAAGTTACTCACACCTGCCAAGTGAAGGTTCTGCATGCCCACCCAACAAGCAAACAATGTTTTAACAAAATGAAAGCAAAACAAAACAGGGTGACTCACTCAATAATCGCAGCTCTATGCTGCAAGAAAGGCTATGAAATGATCCTGTGATTAGCCTAGGGCTTTCCATAATAATTTTATTTTCAGAACCTCTGCAGTGTTAAAAGTATCAAACAGGTTCTAATTAGATCTGAGCACACAGACTTGCTTGCATTCCTGACAGAAAAGCTTGCCATTCTGAGTGTATCATAGGTTGGTTTTACAAGGTAACATCCAGATAGGTAAGACATTTCAGTGGGTAGAAGTGCTTGTAGCCAAGCCTGAGAACCCAAGTTCCACCTCTAGAATCCACCCCCACAGGTCCTCTGATATCGACATGTGTGCTGCTGTATGTATGTACACACACAAAATAAATACACTGGTGTAATAAGAACTAAAAACAAACTAAAAAGAAAAAAATCTTGAAATAGTGGTAAAGAAAGTAATGACTTCAACTCAATCCATTGCCCACATCCACTTCTTGCCATTTATTTCTATCAGGCACTAAAATGATGAATCACTCTCAGTCCAAAGAGCACTTACCTCATTGTCTGACTCCACAAGGACTTGATCATATTCGCTAAGCGCTACTAGAAACATGATCGAGGTGACATTTTCAAAGCAGTGTATCCATTTTCTTCTCTCTGACCTTTGGCCCCCTACATCAACCATTCTGCAAAGGTAACAATATTCATATTAATAAAGAAAATATTAAAAGTACCAATATAATACTATTTACAAATTAGGAAAATTCAACGCTTGAAAGACAATGGCATCCAAGTCAATTAATACTTATTGACTATTAATTGTCTGTTAATCACTGTGGTTACAGGAAGTTACTAGATATGCATGAAAATTGTAACTATGTAAAACTTCCTTGTCTGTGCCAAGCAAAACAGTTCTTTTATTAAATTACACACTGCAAAGGCAAACAGGATGTTTTTATGTTAAGATCAAGTAACAAATAATAAATTTTGCTTTCATTTCTTAGATGTCAGAGTGAAGACCCTCATGTATTACCGAGGATGCCAGGAAGGACCATGGATATATTTAAAGGATATAAGATGCCATACGTTTCCATACAAGGAGGGTACTAAATGTAAATGTGATCTTGCCTATGCTTCCTTTTGTAGGATAAGAATTTGGAGCTTTTTCTTTCTTTTGATATTGGCAACAATTTAGGACAGGTCCAACCACACCAGGCAGCATGGAGCAATCAGCTTTGTGCACAAACCAACTTGCCTCCTTGCTGGATATTAAGAGTGGTGTAAGATATCAGAATGTTATGCAGTGCCTCACAGGGCATCATCTGAACCGGTTCCTGGGTCTGCTTCTCATGCATCTACTCTGCACTTGATTATCCTCAGACACCAGCATGGGCACCAAGAATGGAGTGGAAGCATGTGTGTACATAAACAGCAGAGCCTGATAAACTCCTGGGGCTGACTCTTGACTGCTGCACACAATCTTCAGAGGAAAGAAGTCTCAGAGAATGAGAAGGTCTGGTATGAAAGTGGAAGAGCAGTGCTCTGTAAGAATCTACTCCACACCTGCCTGCTCATGGTGCTTTCCTGATTCTCACACGAAATCCAGAGGAAGAACTCAAAGAACTTCTGTTTCTGTGAGTGTGTGCACGTGTGTGCATGTGTATGTGGACAGAGGGTGACTCTCAGGAGGCTTCCTCTGCTCCTCTCCACCTTGTATTTTGAGATACGGTCTCTCACTGAACCTGGAACTCATCAACTGGCTACGGACCTTTCTACTTTGCACTTTTTATTCTCTGAACCTTGGATTACAGGCATATGCCACCACAGCTGGATTTTTATGTGGATCATGGAAACCCACAAGCAAAGAACCTTACTGATTGAGTCATCTCCTCAGCCCAGAAATCAAGGATTACTCACACCAACATTTCTAAAAGACTCCAGAGGTCCAGGAGTGAGATCAAAAGGGCAAAACAATGGTTCCATGAGACCTACGAGCTTTGGACAAAAAAGTGGAACTTTTAGGTGTTAAAGATATTAAAATGTAGGCAGGCAGTGGTGGCACACGCCTTTGATCCCAGAACTCAGGAGGCAGAGGCAGGTTGATCTCTGTGAACTTGAGGCCAGCCTGGTCTACAAGGGCTAGTTCCAAGACAGGCTCCAAAGCTACAGAGAAACCGTGTCTTGCAAAACAAAAATATTAAAATGTTGGCTCTGCCCCAATGCCACTATGTGAAAATATGCAACTCATTTACAGGGAACTCCTATTCAAGGAAGCCCTACTGCAGGGAACCAATATATCAGAGAATGACAGGAAGTCATTACTTTTGTTGTAGTGGCAAAACGTATCCTTCAACACTAGTGCACAAATGTTTCAAGAATGAGATGGAATCCTAACCAATTTTTGAAATTGCAAAGCAACCAAGATGTACTCCAAGAAGTACTGTATGTCTGTGTGTGTGTGTGTGTGTGTGTAAATTTGGGTATCCAGATGTTATAAACTCAAAATATGTAATATAGAATGCTGGCCCTAGGAACCTTGGTGATCATCTTAAAGATGTACCCATTACATATTTTAAAAAGAGGTTCATAAGTATTTTCAAAGAGCTACCTACTTCAAAGCCATGTGCTTTTGAGCAGTATATGGTGGCAAGATTACACCATGGGTGCAAAGAATGAACAGGGGAAAAAGCATAATAATAAAAAATATCATAAAAATTGGTGCCTTGTCAAGAAACAGTGCAGTATGTGTCAAGCTGAGTCCCACGGCAGAGGAATGCTGCAGAAGGAGCTACATGAAGGCGGCTTTGAGGCAGCACACAAACCTCCACCATCCTACATGAGTAGGCTCCCTGAGAGCCAGCTCAACACTGAAGTCAAAGACATATCTACGTGGCTCCTTTCCTCAAAGTTCATACATATAAACTATAGTGAAGAACAATGTTTGAGTAACTGTATTCTACAACTAGCAATTAAAGTTTCATTAAATGCCTGGTTATTTAGCCTAAAATGAAAACTTCAGAATATCTTTCTTTTGCATCCTCTTTCATTGATACATTATTTCAGTTGTGTATCCCAATGATGTTAATCCACGCAAAGCCACAGGCTTTAGACCCTTGTATGTAGGTGTTAATGAACTCAGTTACTACCTGAAAATGACACTTTGTAAATCAAAGGGGTATTCGATGATCCCTGTGGTGGGGACTCGAACTCTAAGCACATCTTGTTGTGTAGGCAGATAGGAAGGGTCGGCTACACGGTCCAAGTCATTCAGATAGCTAGAAGAGGGAAGACACGAGAATGTCAGTTACCATCACTCCAAACACCATGGAAGGGAAAGGGCAAAGTTACAGAGATTAAAAAAAAATATATCAGAAAATGACAATCTAGGAAACAGACAAGGTCAACCTTCCATTGCTCTGAGGAAGAAGGCTCTCACTTACCAGGTTCCCATTTCCTCATCAGCTGGACCTGGAAGAGCTGCTAAGAAATTCAAGTTAATCTCCTACCCTCTATTTGTTTAGCAGGTTTGGCTGACGAATCAAGAGTTAAATAAGGTTTTTAAGCATTTATACAAAGTGAATTTGCACACCATTATAATAAAGATGAGTGTAAGGTCAAGATTTTATCATCTTTGTTTTCAGAACATCAGTTTTTTCCTGGGAGCAAGTTTCCTCATTCCCCTGAGAGAAGATAGACAGCAGCACACCATATCCTTAATTATGTCCAAAGCCCAAGTCATTTGTTATTTATGCAAAGCCATGAATTTTAAGATATGATACTAATGATGCCTGTGGTCAAGGCACTCTTCTTTAGAGTCACCTACACCAACTTTAATGTACATGGCCATTTTACTTAAACATTTCCTTGTGTGCAGGGTCAAACATTTTAAATTTTTTGAAATAATTTTAGACTCAAAATTTATCAAATTATCACAGAATTTCTTCAACTGGCTTTCACTTAATAACAGTACCTTATGTATCTATATAATATTAACAAAACTAGGAATCTGATATTATCAAAATTAGAAACTCATGGTATTATTTAAAACTACTGGCCTCAGTTATGGGCATTCATACATACTCATGCAAATGAGTGTGAGTGCTTGTGGGAGATTTTTGCTACATATCTGTGTAATCACCACCACCACAATCAGGGCACACAACTTTCCACTTGGCATGAAGAAATTGATGTGTTATCACTGCTAATCCTAACTCTGGCAAGTGCACGTCCATTTCCAAACTCTAGTCCATTCACTTTCCACTCTCTCAAAGTGTGGGACTTAAGTTGTAATGTCATGAAGGACACAATCTGACAGAACTGATGACAGCCAGTTGATGACAGCTGGCCGTTCTGAGAAGCATCTTTATGACTCAAAGAGGAACTATACTCCCTTCTGCCCTGGAAATGATGAAGCACAAAAATGGTTTCAAAATGCACGACTACAAAGTATCTACACAAAGCAACTAACCTGTGAGCAAAAGGTAGAACAATGGTGGCACCATTGACAACTGGAAGGCATCAGCTCCCCCAATGAGCACAAATAAAACACAGTGAGTTGGAAGGTTTGGTATACATGGTGGTTACAACTCACGGATCACAATACATACTCAGGAACAGAATCTACCTGAGAGAAGACAGTTTTGTTTCCACATATCTTTATTTCTACTTTAATGCCAAGAAAACAGTATTTAGTCACTCCTGGTTGGATGGATGGATTTCCTATACAGAGATTTGGTTTAAGCATTAAAACTTGTAGCATTTAATTTTTACTACTGGAGTTCCTTTATGAGTGAAACCGAACGTTAGAAGGAAATGGTAAGAATTACAGAAGAGTCTGACTTTAATAAAAAAGTAAAACTACTGCCTTGTTGGAAGTGAACCAGTCCTCTAAGGCAAGAACAGGCTAGAATTCCTACAGCAAAGCAGCTATTCATACTCAAGGCCTTTTCCAGACTCATTAGCACATTTGCAGCCAGCAAGTAGCTCTCTGCTGACTAGTGAGAACTCCTTCATACCTTCAACTACTTAACCCTGGCTAGAGAACAAAAGGGAGCTACTGCTGGGAGAATACCAATGCAAAGCTATATTTTAGTGAACTTGGGCATAGCCCTAGTCACCTGGTGAGATAACAAAGCCCATGTTCTGTGCATTGACTGCATCTCATCTACAGATAGAGTGGCTCTTTCAGCAGCAACAGGCTGCTCTTTACAAATGCAACTTTCTAATTTATCAGACCCTTGATTTAAAATTTGAAGCATATATTCTAAAATCTATGTGATCATCATTTACATACAAGAACTCAGAAATTTCAGATAAATAAAGAACTGCATGCTCAGCGGCAAGATAAACTAAGAAACATGCTCCACTTCAGTTACATTGCAGGCACAGGTCAG
This sequence comes from Bramus lutescens, assembly GCA_001685075.1. Classification (NCBI taxonomy): domain Eukaryota; kingdom Metazoa; phylum Chordata; class Mammalia; order Rodentia; family Cricetidae; genus Bramus; species Bramus lutescens. The sequence goes on along the minus strand of LOEQ01001164.1, from coordinate 254,030 downwards.
AACAGAGGGCTCCTAATCCTCATGTGCGTGGTGCCACAGCAGTCTAGAGATAACAGGAAATTGTGGTTTTGTTTCCTAGAGATGAACCAAGAGTACCCAATGCTACTAATTATGTTTGGCAGGAATAATTTTTAAAGAATCAGTGCGCCAAGCAGGGCTTTTTTTTCTGTCAAACTGCACCTTAGGAGTGCTGACAGCACCTCTCCAATCAGGAGCGTGCACTGAGCTCCTTAGAGCTAACTATGTGTATGACATGGAGCCAGGGCACACAGCTGCAACTGGAAAGCCACCTGCAAATGCTCAGCAGCTACTCTACACAACTGCCAGTGGCACTTCTCTGAGATGCAGGGTACTGCTGAGCTGTCTCCAGACTGCCACACTGTGAGGATTCTCTTTCCTCCTCGTTCTTCCTAGATCTCTTATAGAATAACAACTGCTTACAATGAACATCTGCTTGTCAAGCTATGTTCTATCTCAGTATTGTTAACACCATGACAAGGAAATAGTCTTTTAAAATATTCCATTCAGACTAAAGACATGACTCAGTGGTTAAGAGCACTGGTTGCTCTTCCAGAGGACTGGGTTCAATTTTCAGTACCCACATAGCAGCTCATAACCAGCTCTAACTGCAATTTCAGGGAACCCAATTTCCTTTTCTGGCTTCTGTCAGCACCAGGCATGCATGTAGTGCACAGGCATACATGCAGACAAAACACTCATATACACAAAGTAAATAGATTTTTTTAAAAAAAATCTCATGCATTACTGATTAAGATAAAGTGATGATCTTGCTGGACAGTCTCATTTTGCCTCACTTGGGGCAGAAAGCTAAATTAGTGTAATTTAGCAAAAGGAAAAGGTTGAACACTATCCATCTCTGTAGTCGCTGTATACGCCACCTACACCCAAAGCAAACCTTACCAGACCCACTCCCAAGCAAAAGCGGTGAGAAACAAAACTTCCCAAACAAAAGATACACAATCTATCTACATAATAATTTTCTACTGAGTGGCTCAGAAGGTACAATACTGAAGACATAATTTGTGGAGCAGAAAATGGGCAAGTGAGAACCGCATCTCTCACTGCTCAGAAAGAGCCAGCTCGAACCGTTTGGGCCTGCAGAGCCTTAACTCACCTGACCCATCACACCTTGAAAAGCAGGGCGTGGAGAAAGAATGCACTTTTTTTTTTTTGCATTTCATATTGGCTTAGTAGGGGAGGAGTTACTTAGTACCCCTAGAAGTGGTATTCTAGTGTAGTATGTCCTCTTCATCTATGCCTGCCACATTTTGAGAGGATGCAATAAAGTAATCTCTAATCTCTGTATTTTCCATTGAAATGCTTCATATTCTCAGCAAAAACTAATGGGAAATGGGGGGGGGGAGGTTTCATGTTGTATTATTCCGTTCATTTAACCTTTTAAAAAGAAACACCAGGGCCTGAGGAAATTTATACTGCAGAGTAAATTCAGAGAGTTAATTATAGCTATAATTTGTTTTGTAAGCCTGATTCTGAGTGGTTGCTGAGGTCATTCTCAATATTGCTATGGTGATGGCACAGGCACATTGCTAAGGCAATGCAAGTGTAAAAGGCAGCCGAGCCGGTAGGTGCTCTTTCCTGATGTGAGGCACAGGAAGAAGTCACGGTATACATGGGACTCAATTATTTAGGAAATAAGTCATTCCTTTTTTTTTAATTGGTATATTTGCCTGCATGTATGTATGAGGGTGTCAGGTGTTGTAGTTACAGACAGTTGTGAGCTGCCATGTGGGTGCTGGAAATTGAACCCAGGTACACTGGATAAGGAACCAGTGCTCTTAGCTGCTGAGCTATCTCTCTAGTCCCCAAGCCACTCCTAAAACTGTTTAAGAAAAAGCAAGCTTGGTTGTTTGAGTGCTCCTTACTCCCATCCTCTGTAGGCCTTTGATGACTTTCTTTCTGCTACACTGACACATTGAATAGTTTGATACTGTTTAGTTTTCCTACACTTGCAAATTCAATGGTCAGGGTCCACAACTATCTTTGTCTGTGACTATTACCAACATCTGGCTGAGAGCTTGGGCCACCTGTAACAGTAACAGATGCTCAGTGTGCTACCCAAATTAAAACTATTTCATTGGAAATGCTGCAGTGGCCAGGCAAGTTACACTCCTTAGGAACAAGCATAGGAGCCAGGGGATTGTTAGCTACCCATCTTTATGTAATTATATTTCTGGAATATAGCTGGCCTGCATTATGTAAAAACTAAATTCTGAATTAAAATGCCTCTGACAAATTTAAATACACAGGAAGGAAAGGCCCCACTGGCTTAACTTCATTTAGGAGACAGCTTCCTGCTCTTCCGTCCTGGGCACAGAATGGCATGACCGGAATAAGCATCACCAGTGTGCAGTTCCTAGGCTTTGGAAACCATCTAATCCAATGAAACTGAGGACACTGAATCTAACAACACACATTGCTAATATGAGCTCTTTAATGGGACAAAATTATATAGTTTTTGTTGGTTTTCAGTAAAAGGCGAGGCAATAAAGAAAGAGACATGCTTAGTCTCTGACAGTTCCTTCACCACAGCAGAATACAAAGTCACCTGGAGCTTAGCATCACATTGGACTTGAAGCGTTATGTCAGAAACTAAGGATGTGAAGAGTCTTGGATCAGATTCATGGGCTATGCAAGGAGTTTGCTAACGCCCAGGAAGAAGCCCAGGTTTCATTTGGATTTGGTCATCTTCTGGGAATGCATTACAAAATTTCAAGTAGTAATCCACAAACATCTTCCTGTCGTATGTTTGAGAACACGAAAGAATGAAGGCAATCCCAGCCATTGGTTTGTTAGTGACCACTGGACTCCTTTCACAATTAACTTTAGGATCATTCCTGGCTGCAAAAAATATGAAGTCTAAAAAAATTATTAACAGTAAAGAGTTGAGCTGAAAATTCACTAAAATAGTATGACTAAATCAAATTAAATTTTATTTTTTTTTCTGTTTGGGATATGGTTCTAACTGGTCACTAATTTTAATGATAGTCTGTCAACAACAGACTTGAGCTAAAGATCTTTTCAAAATTAGAAAATTTCACTATTGTGACCAGAAGGATAACTTCAAACAAGAAAAACTCAAGTTCCTCCCCCATTTAAATGAAAGCAACTAAGAATAAGATTTGGCAATTATGAATAAAATATCAGGATAGATGGCATCAATTTAAAAAAATAAAAGTTAGAGTCATATAAACTCTAGCAATTACACCACAGAGAAAAGATGAGCTGTGGGTAGTTAAGTATAAAGAGAAATTTCTGGTACGTAGCAAACCCAGCTACACACAAGAAGATTAACAGCATGCTCTTGGGTTCATGTTTGGAGCTGGAGGATTTTTAACCCCATAAAGTGTTTCCACAGCAAGACTGCATGCAACAGAGCTGCAGCTCCAGTTCGATATGAAGTTGGAACTGTGGCACAGAAAAATGATTCTGGGTAGGTTTCATATTTTTAATTATTAAAAAGAAGGTTACAAAAACTAGGTCGCCTTCATTAAAAAAATTAACAAGACCTCATTGTGAGAGAATCAGTCTCTTAGGAGTAGAAAGCTAGATCATGCCAAGAGATCCTATCTGACTATGTCAGGGCAGTGAAGATGAGTAAGAACCACAAGACACAACTGTGTGCAGGCTGTGCAGAGCTGGGTGAACACAAAAATCCAGAAGAAAAGATTTTAAAACAAACACCAAACAAACAATACCAAAAAGAAACCCCACCAAAACCCTGTTAGGTGTCCTTTACAAAATGGATCAGTGACCGTTCAGTAAAAGTACTACAATGAGGCAAGCATGGTTTCAAAGGGAGGTTTGGGGGCCAGGACCCAAGGAAGCCCCTCCCTCTTCTGGTCTGAGCTGGCCAGGAATCTGGCTCAGCTTCTTAGCTGCATGGGATTACTCAATACACAAACGTGCCTATCTCAGAAGAGCTCACTGACCAGAAGGAAAATTAACATTCCTCATGATTAGTGTTCAGTGACAGGTAGCATTTATTACAGGTAGTTTTGTTGATAAAGTTGTTTCTTTTTTCATAGGAAATCCCAAAAAAGCTAAGACCACAGAGTGGTAGCTGCAGCGCTATGACCCTGGTTCTTGAGAACTTATTAAGGCAGAGTAAACTCTGCAATAAAGAGTAAGAGAAGGAATAAATAATTCTAACTTTCTTTGAACAAAGAACTAAGCTCACGAAGTATTTTTTTCCTTAACAAATACCCCGAGTCTCCTGAAAAGAACTCATTACTGCACATAGGAAAGAGATTTGGCATCTTAATTTTATAATCAGAGAGTTGTTCAAAATTGTTACCTGAGAGACTCCAAATGAACAGTGAACAAACCAAGCAACTCAAGTGTGTGCCAGGCAGACTCCAGTGTCACAGCCAGGTCTAGCCTAACAGCAACAGATTCACAACTATATCGCACAAATAAACAGATCAAGACTATAATTAGACATAAACACAAGCAGGTGCAATAGTGCATGCCTAAAGCCCTCGCTACTCAGGAGGCTGAGCAGGACTGTTTGTGCCAGGGAGCTTGAGGCACCTGTGAAGAGACTGTCTCCTAAATATGAAACAAAAGGAAACAACAAAATCCAAACAAAGAGACAGAGGACAAGAAAAAAAAGACCCCCCCACTGTTTATTTCTAATTTACTTTTTTATAGGACAGCTTTCAAAGGTGTTGATTAATTCTGACACAATTCTGAAAACATATCAAGAAATCCTAGAAGGCTGACTCTTTGTCTTACTGGGCGTTGACAGTGCCTAATTCAGCTAGCATATACCTGGTTAATGAGAATCTATTATGCTAAATTCTAATTCAGTATGTGTTTGATGGAGGGAGGCTGGCACAAAGAAATGGTATGAAAATACGTTAAAATATATTTCTTTCCCTTAGGGATGTCAGACTATCTGGGAAGCAAAGATAGTACAGATGAATCAATTAAGAAACAATTAAGTACCAAACTGTAAGCTGCTAACTAATAATGCAATAAGAAAGGTGGATGATTATGAACTACAGTCACTAGAGAATAATGTGAAAAAAAGGTGGGGGAAGTTATAGGCAGAAAAGAAGAAATAAGAGGGAAGAAATCAGAAATGGCACAGAATTTTCTTAGACTTTCAACTAGTACCTTTTAATCAAAGTTCACGTGAAACTTGACAGTAACTTCAATAGTGGAAATGAATCAAACGGTAGAAGATCCAAATGCCCTCCTGAAGGAGGTAGGACTCTGACAAGGAACACAGTTGTGTTGCAAATAACCACTGATAATGGGGCACATGGACCTATGAGAAGCTGCCCTGATCAGAGTTAGGAGTTATCTGTGAACAGAAGCTGAAGGAACAAAAGCCAACTATTTTCCCAACTCTCTAAAACATATTGTGGAGTTAAATCAGAACATCAGTCTTCAGCAGGATTCCATCCAAATGGTAGAAGCAGTATGCTAGCTGTCCATTAACATTCATTATCCTAAAGGAGGAATTTCAAACTATATGTGGATGTGTAAGCATTTCAGGCTTTGTGATCCATATGATCACTGTTTTAATGATCTGACTTTGCCATTGGGTGCCAAAGATGCTACAGACATTCATAAATGAATATGTACAGCTGAGCTCCAATCAAACTAAGAATGGAAAGTAGGTTGATTTTTCTTAAGTCTGCTCATCCCCATTGCACCATCTTTCTGACGGAATCTGTGGAGGAGACAGTGAGGAGATGCAGCTTTTTCAGAATCAGCTAAAGTAAGAGCAGGTAACTAGTCTGCACAGTGCACCCGTCTCTACACCTACTGTCCTTCAGGAGACCAATTTACCCGTAAGGAGAAACCAAGTCTAGTTCTTTCGCTAGTGCTCTCCCAAAGGCTAGAGACTGAATAAGTATATCTGAGTTTTATTTCATCCCTATGAGCGCCATGTGTTCTGAAAATGAAAAAGACTCTGAAAATCATCAGACAACACAGAGGGAGACAAATACACGATGTTCTATTTGTTGTTGTTATTTCTTTCACTCCTGGAAAAGGCAGAAAGATGTACAAGTAAGTATATCACTCAAGTGGAAAAAATGATACCTATGCAAGCACTGGGGACACAAGCATTCATTCAAAGGTCAGAGCTAACCCGGTGCTATGATGGTTTGGTCACCTTGACGCACAGTAAGATCACGTGGGAAGGAAGGCTGGATTTAAGAATCATCTGGATCAGGCTGGCCTGTGGGAACATTTGTGGAGCAGTCCTGACAGCCTTAATTGATGTGGGAAGACCCAGTGTGAGAGTGAGAGGTGCCATTCCCTGGGTCTGGACCTTGGGCTATCTAGAAGAAGAGAAATTGAGCTCAGCAGCAGGCTCCTGTTCCTCTATTCACTCTCTGCTCTTACCTGTGGACATGACATGACCAGCTGCTTCAGTTCCTGCCACTGGGGCTCCCGTGCTAGGATGGAATATAACCTAGAATTGCAAACCGAATCATTTCCACCATCAGCTGCTCTTGGCCGGGATATTTTGTTGGGGATTGTGAACACCCAGACCCTGAATTTCCTGTGACCCCCTCCCTGCTGGAGTAAACAACTTGTTTTTCTATGCTTGCAGCTGCTCTGAGCAAACAACTTGTTTTGCAGCTGCTCCTGAGACCCTCAGGAGCTTCTGGTGGCAGGGGAGTGGTTTCTGGTGGGCTTGTAGCTGAGAGTTAGGGTGTAGCCACTAGTCAAGGAGATCCTATATAAGCTGCCCTGGAACACAATAAAGAAGCATTCTTGGCGTTACCTGTCTCCCCCCCACCCTGTGTGTGTTTCAATCCCCAGCCCCTTGCCTGACTCACAAACCTGACTGTGTAGTGTGTAGCACGTAGAGCAGGGGTTGCATTACAGTATTTTAACACAGCAGCAGAAGAAACTAAGATAGGCATGTTCACAAGATACCATCCACCTTGTTATTTTATTTTCAATTGACAGTCTTACATTTTATTTATTTATCCATTCATTTATGCATTTGTGTGTTTGTGCACATGGAATGCATGTGGAGATCAGTGCACAACGTTAAGGATTCCGGTCTTGGTGCCAAGTACCTTTGTCAGTTGAGTCATCTCGTCAGCCCCATCTTCTTCTTTAAAAAAAAAAAAAAAATTGGCACAGGGACTCTCCTTAGTCTGGAGCTCCTGATGAGGCTAGGCTAGCTAGTCAGTGAGTCATAAAGAGCTGTCTCCAGACAACCAGCACTGAGATTATTAGGGTGACCCGCCATGCCTGGGTGCTTTTTACGTGGGTTATGGAGTTCAAATGCAGTTTCTCATACTTGTGATGCAAGTACTTTACTGATTGAGCTATCTCCCAGGCCCTGTTATCATTACCCTCTAGAAAGGAACCATTCAAGATCAATGTTTCCTTCTGAACTAAGATTTCAGCTTTAAGAATTTAATTTGCTCTGGGAGCATGGGGACCATGGGAGAGGGTAGAAGGAGAAGGGAAAGGAAGAAGGGGGCAGAGAAAAATACATAGCTCAATAAAAAAATCAAAAAGAATTTACTCTCACACAAACTTATCCATTGTCTACAGCTGCATCTGCACCTAGCAGTGAGACAATGACCATATGGTTCACAAAGCCTGAAACACATACACACGAGCACACACTCACATAAATCACACGTTAATCTGAGGATCCTAAATTTTGCCTGATTGCATAGGCTAATTATTTCTCAATAAGAAAAGTCGAGTGTAATGGAATCCCAAAATCAAAAATCAGAAATTAATTTAAGCATTAAATTTCACCCACTACGCCTGGGGAGACTGAGGCTTCATTCATTACTGCAAGCTTCAGAAGTGATAAGCAGCAGAGGGAACTGGACCTACAGCTGGATACTTGCCCACAAGTCTCACCATACCGTGTTGTTTCTTTCCTTCAAGAAGGGGGGTTCGTGTCAGGATGGCCAGAAGAGCCACACCCCACCCCAGGAGTACAAGTATTCGAATTATTACTCAGTAATAATTTCTTAGAAGGGACCCTTACTCAAGAATTTGGCTCTAAGTCAGATGGATGGGATATCAACATAATAATAGATGGTATATCAATTCAGGGCCATAATCAAAGCAAATTCCAGTGCAGATGTGTAGCAAAGGGCCAGTTTCTTTATGCGCTTACTGCTCTGGACTACATGGACTCTTTAAATGCTGTCTGACTCCCCCGGGGGGGATGGACTCTAGTAAAGTAAGATTAAAGCAAACCCAGATACAGTAGTCTTTGGACTAAGGCTGCAACATGGGGACTTTTTCACTATACTTCAATGCGACTGAGATTTGTGTTCTGTGGCTAGTGTCAGGGAACTTCTGGTTCTGTAGGCAGTGAACTCATTTGACCTGATGTCTCAGTATATTAAAGCAGGTGGTGAACCCCAGAAAAAAAAAAAAAGAAAACCTACAGCCATCTGTTTATTGTGTTCTTTTTCTAAAGATACTCAGAGCCTTCAGGCTTTTTATCAATAATGAAAAAGTTACTAAAATAATTTTTAAAATTCTCCAAAATCTTAGAAAGCTTTTAACGAGATCATTCTACAGAATTGGAGAATGCATCAAATCTGGACCATTTGTAAACCTATCCAAAGTGTTTATCCATTTCCTGAAATTTCTCATCTCTTCCTTTCCCCCACTATTTGTCCTTTGAGGCATAATTGTTTATTAAGATAACGAGTAGGTACAAATCAGGTTTATAGTGTCCTTAGTCAGCTCCTGTAAAAAGTGATTGGATAGAATGGAACATGAAGTATGGGGGGGCTAAGTGTAGTCTAAGCCAGGCATGGTGGTGCAGCCTTTTAATTCCAGCACTCAGGAAGCAGAGGAGGGCAGATCTCTGAGCTTGAGGCCAGCCTCGTCTATAGAATGAGTTTCTGGCCAACAAAGACTACACAGAGAAACCTTGTCTCAAAATGCAAAAAACAAACAAACAAACAAATTAACAATAACAAACAAAACTGTAGACTAAAATTTATACAGATATTTATGAATTATCCAAGACTTACATTTAGTCTGTGTTAGCATGAATAACAGATACTTAGTGAGACACGACTACATTTTAATGAAAATGACCAAAATCCTCTGGGTTTGTTTTCTAGTAAGCTTGGCCCATTATTCTGTTTTAACCTTATAGTGTGAAACAGCTTAGAGACATCACCACAAACTCTATCGCACCGAGTGGCTTATAACACACTCCAGTCCCACTGCTCGCTTTAACTTCTGTGCATAATAAATCCTTGTGAGAAAGAAGCAAGTTAAATTGTACAAAGAAGCTGGGCAGCGGTGGCGCACACCTTTAATACCAGCATGGGAGACTGAGGCAGGCAGATCTCTGAGTTCAAGGCCAACCTTATTTATAAGAACTAGTTCCAGGACAGGCTCCAAAGCTACAGACAAACTCTATCTTGAAAAAACAACAACAACAACAAAAAAAATGTACAAAGAAGCAATCAGGAAATCCAGGACACTTCGGCATGCCAGTGAAATGAAAAACAGGTCTCTCTATGAGGGTAGAAGAGCCTTAAGAGATATAGCTACCAGACGCAACGTGTATTCCTAAAATGAACCACATCTGAATGGCATTTTAGAAAAACCAGAAGAATCTGAACATGAACTTATTATTGGCTTTAGGTATAATGTGTGGCCATTATTAACTATATAGGAAAATATCCATTTTTTTCTTACAAAGATAAGCATAATGAAATGTCTAGTGGTATACAAGATGTTACAATTTCTGTATTATTTCAGTAAAAAATCATCTAAAATAGGTATATGCACTCATATAAATGCAATTTAGAAAATCAACTTATCCCTAAGTGAGAACATATAAAGAACAATCAGTTAGGGGACTTGAGTCAGCTAGTGCCAAGGACCCCACATCCATATTAGCTCTGTACAACCAGCAGGTCAATTTCTATGCTGGACTCAGTTTATGCTGACAGAATTTTATGGTGGTCGCTTTCTGAGGTGGAGAAACTGCCCAGGACAGCACTCAGCCTACAACAAACATTACAGAACTATACAAATTCACCATTAAGTAATGAGTACACATCTCAAAATTCACAAATATCACTGGGAAAATGTCATGAGAGATAACAGAGGCTGTCTCAAGCACATCCATGGAAGTCAACAGTTCCAAGCAAAAGGCAAAGGTCAGTGGTCAGGGGGCAAATTAGGTTCTTTACAGACAGGCATGACACTAGTAGACACATAACTATCAGATATTGGAGTTTTGACTCTTTGATAGCAAGGCCTCTCTCTAAGCAAAATTGTAATTATAGATGATGGGTAAAGAATAAAAGGGGTAGAAAGGGGAAGAGGTAACATAAAATAAGCATGACAGAGGTTGGCTTGGGCTCAGTGGTAGAGTGCTTGTTGCACATGCAGAAGGTTCTAGGTTCAATCTCCAGTATTAGAAAAAGGAAGGAGAGAGGAAGAGGGGGAGAGAGGGAGGGTACAGAGGAGGGAAGGGAGAAATCATAGAGCATTACTTAGAAACAGGATCTTGTTAGCAAATGAGGGGCAGAAGGGAATGAAGGGAGAAGCAGAGAATCACAATGAGGGTGGAGGGGTAAACAACAGGAGGATGAGACATAATGAACAGGAACAGGGGAGGGTGGATAAACACAGCAGCAACACAGGGAGACTGATGAAATTTGAAATGGCAAAGGAAACAGAAGGACAGAGGAGGCAGGAAGTAAAAGACAGACAGCTGGTCAAAGGTAGAGGAGGCAGAATTTTGGAATAGACAAGAGATGAATACAGGTTTTCTATTCATGTACTCAACTCACGGAAACTTACACAAAGGGAATGAAGAGGGAGGAAAAAAAGAGGGGAGTAGGGCAGGTGGAAAGGTCCAGAACCTGAATGGTGATGTGAACGAAGGGCTGGGAGGGAAGAACAGACAGTGACAGCACACACCAGTTGACTGCACACACTGGAGTGCACGTTAAACAGGACAGATGGAATGCTGCTGTCAGTCGAGAATGACATGAGCCAAACTACCAGATAATATGAAAATACTTTATTCAGGCAACATTTCTATGGCTGATTTGGACAATAATTTAGTCTTATGCAAATGCCTGGAAAGGCAGAAATGTAACTTCACTGTAAGAAGAATGCACAGCCCTGGGCCTCCCAAGCATGACTGAGGACAATCAGACACTCGGGCCTCTCATTTTGCTCTGATGTTTACTCTGAGATACTGGGTCACTCTATAATAGGGGCTGGCTTAAGGCTGTGGAATATTTCCTACCCTTTCTTGTGTCTATCCAGACCAAAATGAGAGGGGAATGACAGATTTACATAATCAATGTAGATAGAAATTTGACTAGATAACTAAAAAATTCAAAAACAACCAACATTTTTTCCAGATCGTAGTTATCTAGATCAATAGTTACAAAGATTTTATATTAACCCCATGCTGAACTTCATTTCTGTTATGCATATCTGAAGACAGAATTAATAGATCTCTCTTGGATGCAAATCTTTCCCAGGACACGAGACTGACTGGCAGCTCACTCAATAATTTTGGAATTCATTCAAAATTTAAACTCATGGTTTTCCTGCAAAAGAAAACCCACCCATCAACAATGGTTCTTTGAAAGCAGATAAAGGTCTGAGAATTAGAAATTAGGGAGTCTTATGTTTTGGGAAGCCACGATCAAACACATTTTTATCTGTAATTTCTAATCTATGCATGTGTTCTGTCTCCCAAAGCTAAGATCAGAATTTTAATTAAAAAAAAAAAACCTGCAAGATTTCAAGTTGTCTTCACTTGTTTGTTTGCTTGTATTTCCTATTGCTGTAATAAAGACCATGGCCAAATGTAACTTGGGAGGGAAAGGGTTTATTTCATCTTATACATCCAGGTAACAGTCCCTCACTGAAGCAGGAACTCAGGAGCAAGGCCATGAAGGAGCACTGTGTACTGGTTTACTCTCCGAAGTTTGCTTACCCTGCTTTCTTATAGCAAGCACCATGATTACCATCCCAGGGGTGGCATTGCCTACAGTGGCCCAGGCTCTCCCACATCAGCCATTAAGAAAATGCCCCACAGGAGTGCCTGCAGGTCAAACTGATGGAGGCATTTTCTCAGTTGAAGTTCCCAGGCTTGTGTCAAGATGACCAAAAACAACCACCACCACCACCACCTATGGTACATAGATTTGTGGATCACTTGGAGAAAACAGGGTGATAACATCAGATCACTAGGATCTTCCTTTTGTTTTGTAAGTAAAACACAGTGAAAGAAATACTCTTAGAACTGGGGGTGTAGCTCAAATGGTAGAATACATCTTACCATGCATGAAGTCCTAGGATACATAATTGTCAGAGTACCTGTTATCACAGTACTCCAGAGTTGAAGGTAGCACTGGGAGTTCAAAGCCAACCTGGGCTACATGAGACTTGTCTTTACAAACTAGAAATATTCTCCACCACATGACCTTGGTACCTTATGACTAAACCTACACTGACAAGTTTGACACTTAAATATTAGTTTAATTTCTATACGCCTAGATTTGATTACCATATGTGTATCACAGACTACACTGTCACAGAGCACATTCTCATATGAAGCAGCAGGCAGTTTTTCAGGTCCTGCAGTGCAGATACTCACTATTTAGTGGAGTCGGATAACTGATATTCTCGTCGTCTATCATAGCACTCCTGGATTCCAGGATCATTCCACAAGCTCTTTATTGCATCTACATATGGGTTCTCAAAAGCAGACACCTTCTCCACATCAACCTCTCGGACTAATTGTGCATGAGCCTGTTTAAGAGAGGGAAAAAGGCAACTGTTTGAATACTCTTCACATTGCATTACCAAGTCTTTGATTCACACTTCATATAATGTACAGTTCAAGCTATATCATCATAAACTGGTTTTCAGAGTGGTTTATAATGTGTCTTTATTTTTGTTTGTTTTTCTTAATGAGAACCCAACCCCAAACCATCCTTTCTAGAGGAAATATGAAGTTCAACCTAATCAGGAGGAACAGGTGCAAAGCTTTTTCAGCATGACAGCAGGGAGGTCCTGCTAAGAGGCCAGTATGTTAACTGATTATCATAATTCTCCAATTCATAGTTACTATCCCCTCTACTCTGACAACTTGTTATAGTCAGACACATGTTGTCCTCGGCCCTGAGGCTCTCTATCAATAGAAGCTGAGTTCTCCACTGAGAGTGGTCCCTGCAGTTCACTTTCAGATGGGCCACAACACTACCAAGAGAAGTTTAATGGTTTAACTACAGTAATTCTTCTTCCAGTCTGGCATACCCCATGTTCCAGAATATTTGTATCTGCCATTTCAACAGTACGAAGTTTAGAAATCCATTCCATTTTTTAGCAATCAAGTAGAGTCTTGCTATTTTCATTACAGTATACAGCAAGAAAAAGACAAAGATGATTAAAATTTTCAACAATATTAAAATCACAATGTTTTATATTTTATTAATAAACTTTCATTTACCCTCAAAGTAGCCAGAAAACACGATTGTTTAATAACTCTAATCAAATTAGGCTTGACCAAATGTGACATATATGCAAATTAAACATATATAACAAATATACAAACATACACTAATATAATAGCTAATTGGAAAATGGAAGCAGATGGTTGATAATTATTGAAACAATTCTGATTTTGTATAAAAATTCTAAACAAGAAGAGTCAATGGCTGTCATGAATATATCATGGCCAGTTATTCTTTCCATCTAGTATTAAGAATAAACAATGTTTATATATGAAATCCATGTTGTGCCTGGTCTAGATCTCAGTCTTCAAGTAGAAAGGACCTAATTTCAATAATAATAACTAATTTTGACTTAAGGTTTTAGGAAGTTCAACATACATGAGACCTAAATCCCCTTTGTTAATAGCTCTGCTCTGACAAAGACAACTGGATCTAGTCACTGAAAAGTCTTGCTCCAGTCGGTCTTTCAACCACGGAAACAGATCCCTGAGTTTCACTGTCTGTACCAGTCCCGGTTTGGGCAATCTGCCTTGTTAACCACCAGCATCCTTGGCAGCTTGGATTCCTGCACCTGAATCCTATGCTAGTTGGAGGCTATTTCATTATAGTTCTTTCTGAGGCTCATTTTTCTATCTAGAAGGCCTTTCTTACTAATTTCTAAACCTTTTAAAAAGAAATTCTGCTCAGGGGCTGTTCCATATGTCATCACTTACAAATGATCATTATGATATGCCTTTCCAAAAAAAAAATGTGATCTTTGTGTACTTTGAACCATGGACCTTCAACATTTTGTTCTATGCTGGTTATTATGCCTTAACTTATCTCATTTCTAGACTACAGTGTGGAGCTGTGACCATAAAGTTTTCATTTCTTTGGGGCTCAGCACAGAAGGAAAATACAATAAATATTTAATTGGATTTAAGAGTATATATAAATATAATGTGAGTGCCTACAAGCCATAGTTTCAAGGCTCTTCCATCCTTACCGACTTTCTCAGAATTATAGTGTAATAGTTAGCAGAGGAGTCTTAGTATCTTTTCCCTATAACATAAAAATTCAACGACAGGCTCAGCATTGTAGTATCACAGTTTACCAGGGTGCTGATAGAATAGAAGCTTAATAAATACTTGCCCACTGGATGAAAACAAGGATGAAAGAAGAGAGGAAATTAGCAATGCTACAAATCAAAAAAAGCTAACTTCTGTAGTTACACGACCACTTCTTACCTGCAGCAGAAACTACTTTTGCCTTTTTAAAACTAATTTTCTTTGTCCAAAAGACGAGACAATTGGACCAAGTCAACAAAGATCTCCTCTACACAAGAACAGGATGACTATAAATATACCATAATGCATAAACATTAAGGGATTATGATACCGCCCCTCATTTTAAAGAAAATGTTACGTTTATTTTATATTATGTATATAGGTGTTTTGACCGCATGTATGTCAGCTGTATCACATGCATGCCTGTTGCTCACAGAGGCTAGAAGAGGGTGTTAATGCCCTGCACTGGAGTTATAGGCAGTTATGTGGGAGTCACTCCAGGGTCCTCTGTAAGAGCAGCTTTCAATTGCAGAGCAATCTCTCCAGTCTCAACACTGTTCCTCTTTGGGCACAGCTTTCAGTAAAACAAGGATTTACTATTTTAACCAACAACCAAATGAAATCTGTACATGAACAAGGAAATGCAGTACGGACTGACTGGGAGTCCAAATGAAGTATGGAAGAGAAGAGAGGCTTCTGCCAGATGGAGAAGATGAGGCATGAAGTATCTGAGGAGGAATGTGAACAAAAGGTCAACAGATAAAAATGTATCTCCTTTCAACTGCAAAATCAGATTCATACAAACAAATCTCTATTTAGAAAGCCCTGAGATTTGTTAGTGTCATAAAATCCACAGCTCAGAAGCCGTTCTGTAATATCTACAGAAGAGTATCACCTCCAAACATACACCAATCACCATGCTGCCTTTATGCCGAAGAGAATATCTAAGACACTTTTATTACCTCCTAAGCTCAGAATTCTATCTTTGCTGCTTTGGACAATGATTCAAAAATAATCAAGTATAAATTGCACTTATGTAAGTTTGCAACTAAAGTTCTCTAAGTTATTTAAAAGTATGATGGCATTTTACAAAATATGCATAGAATTAAAAATTGTTAATATTAATGTTGCATTGTCAATTCAGTCTGTCCCACTATCAACTCAATTCTCATTATTTTTGTAAAAAATATTCTCTACATAGAAATAGTTTTAGTATGTTAGAGTAGAAAGATAAATTAGAACTTTTATATTTGTCCAATGTCAAATGTGAAGTAGTAGTAAAAAATTCTAAGTAATGATGCTAAATTAAACAGTTATTAATTTTAAAAAGCTATTACAACAAGTAAAGAAGTTGCCTCTAATAATATAGTAATGTTAAATTAGATTTGACTTCTCTCTTTTGAACACAAAAACAAAATAAGAATGAGTGAGTTCATTATCATGTGAACAAAACGCAAAGTCCAATCTCCTTAAGTCAGAGTTGAGCACATTGAGTGGAAATATTTAAGGATGGATACTAGCTTTCAGTTCTCAGCAAGCTGGTGGCAAGTTTGAGAAACACACTGGGAGAAGCAGTTAGACACTTTCAGTACCTCTGGCAGAATTCTAGAGAAGACCATAGGGAAACCACAAGATGTGCCAGTACAGTTCAGGTAAATCTTATGTGTTTACATTTCTCTGGTTGCGTCTGCAGAGGGAAAGTGGAATTGAAGACCAACCACAGTAGGTTTCACTCTGCCCACTGAAGGCAAGTGTTCAGATTAAATAAAAAGGTCTCATAGTCAATGCTGGAACGATTTTCAAAAAGTCCCTAACCACTCAAGAGAGCTTCAAGCTATTCTAGTTCCTACACTCCAGAAGCAGAAAAATCAAAAGGTAGCTTCTGCATTTACCAAAGGCCTTTAGACACAAATATTGAGCTCTGTTTGAAGGGACACCCAAAACAAACGGGTACTGGAAATCACAAATAGCAGGAACCTCAATTAGGCCAAGTCCTCAATTCTCAACTGAGGCTCATACCATCCTTCATTTTGTACCCTTGTTGCTTATTTCCTGTGGCATTTGAGTCTTAAACAAACAAAAAACATACACAGAGAAAACAAAAATGCGAACAAAAAATATCCTAGTGACTTCTTGGTTGGTTTGTTTTTTTCTGCTCAAAGGAAGCAGAGTACCATAACAGCTTATGCTACAAACCCAACTCTACTTGTTGCCAGATGACAATTACCTTGTTCAGGCTGCTAAACATCTTCTCAACCTGTTTCCAGATCTCTGAGGCTGGAATACTGATGGCATCTGCTACTCTAAAGGTTAACTTACATCCTTCAGGGCCGGACAGTGGGTGTGAGTGGTGGTGGTGGTCAAGAGGCTTACACCTAAAGCTACTAGTGAGTTCAAAGGCCAGCAGAAAGGAAATGCAAGACCAAAGCTATGGACCATGCATGGCCCATGCATGTATATGAGCTCCTGTGATGTCAGACAAGGCATTCAAATCTCATTTGACTAAAATGCAAACCATTCTGCAAGCTCACTTATACAGGATTTTTGAAGGCTCAACATTTGCAAATACCCTGAAGAAAACCTACCATAACTCATTATCAGTCTTTGCCTTCTGATTCCACAGCTGTATAGCTGACCCTCTTGGGTGTGCTGCATACATGATTGCCACAGCATCTTTCTATGAGTATTACTAGGAAGGCCACTGACAGAGAAGGCAAAGTCACATTGCGCTACTGATGGCTAGGGTCATGCCATGAATGACTCATTCACATAGAAGAACCTCTCTATGCATCTGATTCAACTATTGGCTCAATTGAATGCTACTGAAGTCCCCAGTGAAGATTATAGACTCCCTGTGTCAAATCTTTCTGCAGCAACGGTGTCCTTCTTAACCTTGGTGGAGACTCTGGAGTCTCTCTGAACACAGTTCAGGGATCAATGGCAGAAAAAGAAAGCACACTAGTAACAACCTGAGATCAAATTGAGTTTCCATCATAACTCTTTCAAATGCAACCTTGTGTCCTGGGGTAGGTCACTCAACTTTCCTCAAGTCTAGTGTTGTCAGCTACAATGGAACAATTTGCTGTTAGGCTATCAAAAAAAGAAGTGGTAGTAAAATGCCTGCTACAAATATTAGAATATTGAGATCTTAGGGGATTCAAAAACTATCATTAACAGTCACTTTTTTCAATAAATATTTGTCTCTCACGTGTCAATCAATGCACTAAGGACTGCTTGAGTGGAGAATTTGTTATATGTTATATAAAATATTCTGACAAGAAAATATCAGATGAAGTTAATTAAACAGTCACATACTACTCTACCTATATTAAGAGTTTACCAATTAACACATTGACACATGTTAAACGTCCTTCTCTAACATTGGATTTTCATATTTTACATTCATTTTGGCACTTGCTAGAGCAATCAATGACCATTAGGCATGCTGCTTTTCAGGAACCTTCCTTTTGACTTTGCTGTTCTGTAGCCTGGACTTGTTTATCTAACATACAATAGACTGCTTCTTAACTGGAAGAAAGATTTTACTTGTACAATTTAAAATATTCATTTACTTTTCCTACCCTACCATTATAATTTTCCATGTACTTCTGTTTAGTTCGTTGCTTATCCTTTGCCTGTTATGTGTTTGGCTGTATCATTATCATATCAGTACTGAAGACACAGAGGCCAGATGCTTGCTACAGCACTGAATAAGGAACACATGGGCAGCTTCCAAGAGCATGCTGTCTGACGCAATTACAAGATTGCAGGAGAAAATGTAGATCTCAGGCCTTAGGGTAGAAGCTGACGATCCTAAACTCTTATTACCTTTCTGGTTATGATGGAATGTCACACTATGGTACATGTATCATGAACACTACATTCAATGTTTATACAAAGCCACAGCAATAAAGAAAACAGAAAGAGAAACTCTTAAAGATATGTACATTCACTAAGGCTTAAAATAATTAGGCTATGGCTACATAGTTGCTTTCAAAGAATATTTGTGGAACACCAATTACTTGAATCTTAACAACTATCCAACAAATATGTTCTGAAATAAAGGCAGTGCTATTTAGGGTCATGGGAAACTGAGCACAGATATCTGTGATACGAAACTTCAAAACTCCACTGAAGCCAAACTTTTGCAAGCTCAGGGCTCAAGACTTGGAGATACTGCAGGCTTCCCAACTTTGTTTGACCACAGAAATTTTTTTCTCTTCAGTTTGTTGACAGAACCGGGGCACTAGTTAGTGGATCACACTTGGAAAACAAACAGGGACTAGTGAGAAATCCCCAACAACAAAGTGGGAACACTTTACACAAAAGAACAACTCTCTGCTCTGGCACAGAGGTCAATGCCGCTCCAGGAGCAATGCCTTTGTCATTTCCAAGATCACATATGATGTGGTTATTTCCTGATATTAGGTTGGGGGGGGCAGGGGAGGACAAGAAAACAAAATCACTTTATCCATTGTAATAGCTGTGCTCCTAAAATCTTATTAGCCAGCCAAGTTCATTGTTATTGCCTTGAAATATTATTTTGCTTGACAGCAGAAAAAAAAGATAAAGAATATTCCCTTTGTTTAAAGCCTCTCCCCATTAAAAAAATAAAACAGAACAAAACTAACAAAGAAACAAAAACAGAAACAAACATTAAAACCCTATTGAACTACCACCTCACCCCCAGCATCTCGGGGTCCTGTAGAAGGGCTAGAATATTTCTACAATGTTCTATGTGAAATAAGGCCACAGGAGTTTCAGTTAAGAAAATGGGAGTATTGAAAGTGAAAGGCTCACTCCCTCATAACTGGACAAAGAAAGGGTCATTTTAGAACACACTGCTCCTAGGACCCACTGGCTGGAAGAACAAGAAACAGTTTCATTAGTAAACACATGAAGAGAAACAAAGCGAGATCACATTCCTGCCCTACACAGAAGAGCAATGCATCTGAGCAGCAAGAAGAAAAAAAGGAAAAAAGAAAGGAAGAAAATTCCTATTTTACCTGAGTATTTTTTTTGAAAAGTGAATGAGTTATATAACTTGTCACTCTAAGAATCCAAATTCCAAAGAATCCAAATTCCAAAAGGGTTAGTTAAGAGTCAACTATTGAAAGTTACTATGCACTTCTACAGAAAATATGATGACAGTTTATACTGTGGGACTTGAGTGGTATACTAACTGAAGAATAAATATATTGATGGATCAGAAAATAAGTTCTATTACACTGGTATGATTTTAAAAATGTATACTTGAAATATTTCAAATCAAGACATTTCTTAAGAACTACAAGCCTTTAACAAATCTGTAATAGTTAATCTTCATAGTTCGACTGGATTAATAAATGTCATTTCTTAAAATATCAAATGAGAGGGGAGAGGATGGATGAGGCAGCAAGACTGTGTTAAGATCTTCTAAGGAGCCGGGCAATGGTGGTACACACCTTTAGTACCCTCACTCGGGAGGAGATGTAAGCCAATCTCTTGAGTTTGAGGCCAGCCTGGTCTACAAAGCTAGTTACACAACAGCCAGGGCTACACAGAGAAACCCTGTCTCAAAAAAAAAAAATCTACTAAGGAAAGAGGAAAGAACATTTAACCTTGTTGAGCAACACAGCTTCCTAAACTACTCAAAACATCAAACGATTATTATCACTTGGACAGGAAATGCCTCCCAGGAAATCTGTCTGTTCCAGAGACTAGACACACACACACACACACACAAAAAAAAAGAGTCTGCCTTAACATGTGGAATAGCCCAATGGTCTCTCTCTGGCCACACTGTCTATTCTCTGTAATGGCACCTTTGGTCATCTGGTCACTGCACGCTCTCCCCTTTAAGAGTGCACCACATCATTCTAAAAGAAACTCTGTCCTACACACCAGGCTCTATACCTCATAAAAATTCATTTGGAGAACACATGGACTGGGGAGCCGACAGGAGGCCAAAGATGAATCCTGGCATTTCTTTAACTACTTGATCACATTGTTCCTAGGTTTTGCTGGACTTGTTGAAGAGGAAATGTGCAAAAATTTGGAGCTAAGTATATACTACAGAAGCCCTAGAACATTCCAAACAGAGCTTGGTGGACCATTCTGATAGCAAGGTGGAAGACCTGAATGCTGACAGAGATGCAGACATTAAAATGCTGGTTAGAAGGTTTCAGGGGGTAAGGAGGTCTATGAGGTAACTGGTTACTGCATTTAGGCAGATTTACAGTGAGAAAGAGCAAAATAAGGGGAGGGAATGTGCAGTTTGGGTGAGTCTGGTTAGCTTATGTGTGGGTAAGGTTTCAGAAAGTAACTGCATTTGTTAAGCTTAGATTTGGCACCAGGACAATAAGAAGGGTCTCTGGGGACAAGATACCCTTGATCCAGAGTCTCACAATGCAAATTCACTCGGAAAGGAAAATGCCTAAGAAGATAGAGCCTGCTGGAAAACAGTGCCTAGGAAGTGTTTTCCCAGTTGTAGTCACAAAGCACACAGAATACTGTGGAGCTGTGTGGTCCAAGGGCCCCAGACTACAACCAGCATCGGAATTTGGCAGTTATCTAATTGGCTCTTGTTTTGCAGGCATGCAAGTTGCAGGAGTAAGAGAGTTATGGATGTTTGTGCTGAGGTTCCAGAAAACTGCTGAAGCAAGGCAGTGTGAAGCACAACTGAACTCCTAGTAAGGAGAACTCCCAAGGGCCCCACATGAAGTTATAGATACAAAGGCTCAGGAGACCCTAGGCTATTAGATATCACAGGACTTTGTAATGTCTGCCATGAAAACCCACAAGCAAATTTAATGAACGCTTCATTAGAAATGAAAAACTAGGACAGATGCTAAACTCGTGGGACATCTGACAACAGGTAGGAGAGGTTGGGACTTATCAACCTATGCATGAAAGACTGGGCTGGGTGACAGGAAACCTAAAAGGGAGACCACAACCTGCACAAATACTAGGGCTACAATTTTTATATCACCAACATCTAAACTTCAGGGATTTTATATGAACATCTCCCAAATTACAAAACAACAATGAAACCAGAACCATTACTTTCCTTAAAAAACTTTTAAGAACACAACAAGAGGATCGGGGCTGTTTGTATATTAGGCTAGGTCAAGAATAATGGGAGAAGACATAATTGTAGAGGTGAAGTATATCTTATGCATAATAATAAAAAACAGCAGTAATAATAAGAACTTAACTATGTTGTACAGAAGCTGACCAGCTTCAAGCTATTTGCTTGACTTAACCCCAATCCAAGTACCCAACTCCCCTGCAGGACTGGTATAATTTTTGTCTTCTTTGTGGGAATAAGAAAGCTCATACACTCTCTAGAACCTTGGGCCTGACTCTTGCCGGGAGGTATTTTGTTTGTTTTTTGTTGTTGTTTGGTTTGTATTCATGTGTGCCTGTTATTTGTCCAACTATCATTTGTAAGGTACATAAGATAATTATAGTGCCACTGGTGATAACCTTAGTTAGACTTATGTTTTAACTGAAGCTTCTTGACTTACAGTGACATAAAAGATATTTTTCTTTTCTATAGAAAAGTCCAAAGCTCAGTGGTAGCATTCATGTTTTCAAAAACACACAAAGCCTCCAACCTAACCAAAACTTTATTGACGACCCCATATAGATGCTCAGGAAGTCTTTGGCAGGCATCACATGCATTCCAGACATGCTTTCCTCCTTCAATTCTATGCACTTTCTTGGAAAGCTATATGTCAGTGCCCTCACTGTAAGGAACCTATATGAAACTGTCTCAGTAGGACTTGACAACCTTTCCCTAACCCCCTCTCTGTGCCTCTAAGTACAGAGTGTAAAGGACAGTACATAGGACTGCTTCTCTCCCTTCTATAGTTCCTATGGGCACAATTTACACACATTTTAGGTATTTCAAATTCTGCTGGGGTGTGTGTGTGTGTGTATACACCATCAGTATGGTATAGGAAGTATATTGTATATAAGAAATATATATATGCATAGTATATAGGAACTATATATATAATTTTTAATGAAGGGAAAATAATATATTCAAAGTTTCAGAAAGAAACATTCTGCTAGCTTACTGTCATGTTTGTCTGTATAGATTTTGAACATACTGTAAAATACCTTAGGTCACAGATTATTTAACACTTCCTGTATTCAAGCACAATGTTAGTGGTAGATTAAAAAAATATTACAACAGAATTGAGGTATCTTTCTTTCTGAGCCATTTGTCCAGAAATGTGATCTAACAAGACTGAAGATGATATAATGGCCAGTGCTAGTCAGAAAGAAATATTCCTAGCCCAGAAATGGGGTCCTGCTAGGCTGCTGGTACCATTGTTACTAGTCTAACAATCTTTCCATGCTATGAGTTGACTTTATAAATTGGTGATTGAATTCAATAGTGGCTAAAATGCCCTGTTCTTATGACTATGCATTAAAGCATAAGCCAGGGTAAAATGCTAACCAATGGAATTCACAGGCATGAAGACATACTAAGGCAGGGCCCTGGGCTTTCACACAGTAATCCTGGGAATCTCGGACCTACTCAAAAATCATGGGGCAGGCTGCTATGAGGGTATAATTTTGATTTTGTGAAAAAAAATAGCAATGGTATTGTATCATCAATGCCTTAATGCTAAATACTAACCCATCCTACATATAGCAATTTGTAGTCCTAAAGCTGTCAATCCTATTCAGAAGGTCTTGTACTTCTATGAATGTCAAAACTGCATTGAATTAGAAATATAACAGCAAGGCAAAAATTCCACCAATACTATCAATAATGAATGTTTTTGATTCTTCTCTTTCCTATCCCTATAAGATTGTTTTGTGAGGTGGACAGTCTATATTTGGGCTTCTCCTCAAAAGTGTTAGTTCACCTTATATTAAGAGACCCAGATACTCTTAATTAATCTTCCCTGCTTTGATCAACAGATAAAGAATAAAGGTCAAGAACACATCTAATTACTGCCTTCATTTCAGTGAAATATCCTCCTATCATGCAAATAACTACCTGGAATTTGTAGCCCTCTCTACACAGTTGAAACTGCACATCCCAACGTCAACCTACAGCTCAACAGAATGGGCAGAGACAGTAGGGAAGACTGTCTCCTTTGAAGTACAAGTGGGAAAACCCACTGCTGGCAGGTTCTTTCAGCTCAAAAGAATGACAACCAATTAGGTTTTAAGCCATGGACACTGAATAGGACTTCAGTGACCAGCTAACCATGGTCAATGATCTGTGTGGGTACTATATTCAGCAGAGTATCAGCATCAGCAGGGGCACTTGAGCAACATCAGAGGCCGCACAGCCTTAGAGAATTATGTTCTATAGCATGCTTTTTAAAAAATTGTTTAATACAGGGTTTAAATATATAGCTTCGGCTACTCTAAATTTCACTACATAAACTAGGCTGGACTCCAACACATAGATATGTCTGCCTCTGCTTCCCAAGTACTGGGATGAAAGGCTGCCATCAGCACACCCAGCTCTATGATATGGATTTTAATGCTCTCTTAGTGAGCTACACTTAGATCTTGGTAGGAGGCCAATAATTAGATCCATGCTGAGCAGGAAAAAGCAATTTAAGAAGAAAAATCTATGTATCTAATCTTCAAACGAGAAAAGTATTAAATTTAGTCCTACTTAGTACATAGAACATCAATGGCACCCTTAGGTGCTAGCCAGGATCCAGGGGGAAAGCAGTAGAGTCTCCCCAGTTAGGTGATGTGCAGATTCTACTATCTAACACCATGACTCTTGATATCAGCTAACCATGGCAAGGAAAATTATCACAAAAATATTGTGAGCCAACAAGCTTCTTAGCTTTGTGACGCAAACCACTTCGAGAATGGAATAACTTAAAGTTGGTATCTTCCAAATGCAGGCATGTGTTCCAAATACACTGGCCTCTCTGTATCTATGTGCTGAGACACGGCGATGAGAAGCAGCCCATGTGGCTGAGTTTTGGTAAAGGCAGATGTGTAATCCTTTCAAGGCCAAATGAAGTCAGAAGAGCAGTTTGAAAAGTACTTGAATATTTCCACTGTGATGTGATTTTGCTGTTAAAACTGTAAGAAGGTATACTAGGGGAAAAATCAGGTCAAGTCTAAAAAATGTGGAGAGTAAATCCCTTGGCAAAGTTTTAACTCATGTGTGCAACATTAACAATGTAACACCTTCCAATGAACTGAAGGAATGGCTGATCCTTATGAGCAGCAAAGACAGAATAAGTTTCAATTAAAACCTATGCAGGGGCTGGAGAGAAGGCTCAGAGGTTACAAACATTGTCCACTTTTCAGAGGACTCAGGGAGCTAACAAGCACCTGTTATTTCAGTTCCAGAGGATCTGGTGCCTTCTACTTGCCTTCTCGGTCATCAGACATGTCTGTCTGCACATGTATGACTATAGACACACATACATATAAACTAAATCTTAAAACATATCATACAATATTTGTAAACACATGTGCACAACTGGTGATGGAATGAAAAATGAGTAATAGTATCTAGTAGTTGACTGATGACATGCTTCTGTCCTTCCTGCTCCTCTCAGCTAAATAATTCCAGTGATGTCCTTTTATTTATGCTAAGCTATTATCTTAAGCTGAATTTCAAACCAGGCTACACAATTACTGTCATAAAGATTAATAAAAGTGTTTAAAATCCAGAGTTTACCTTCTTAACAGACTAGGGGAATAGTTGAGTCAGTACAGAGTTTACCTTGTTAACAGAAGACTTGAGTCAATACCCAGAAGCCATTTAAAAAAAAAAAGTAGGGAGTGGTGGTGTCAACTCCAGGCCTGGGAAGGTAGAGTCAGGCACTGGCTAGCTTGGCCTACTTTGGGAGTTCTAGGTCAATGACATAATCTTTAGTCCATCTTGCCCTCCCTCCAAATACATGGACATACAAACACACAAAACTTTAAGACGGGGCAGGGGTGGAGGTGAGGGTTGGCTTGCCAGTAATTCCAGGAATTACGTGGTAGACATGGGGCAAGGTGGATAGATAGCTAGACTAGATGAATCTTTGCCCTCCGGTTCAGCAAGAGTCACTGTCTTGGGAAATAATGTAGAGAGAAACTGATGGAGACTCAACACATCAACCTCTGGCCTCCATAGGCACAGGCAAACAAATAAGTATGTGCATATACAAGCATGCCACACACACAGACACTTAGTGTTTATTAATTAAGAAATTTCATATCACAAGGACTGAAAATTTTATCAAGCATACTTTTGATAAAAGACAAAAAGAACACTTATGAATGTGCATATGATTTGAAAAAGTCTGGACTATTACTAGTTCACGGTCTACCCAGGCAGCCTGGAGACTTGACAGCATCCCACTCTAAAATTAAGAACCAATTGAAAGAAAAATAAATTGTTTTGCTTATGGTAGGTAAAAGATGAGGTAGCAGTCTATAACAAGCAGGTAAGGAAAAATTGGGAATTCTAAGATAGATCTGTATGGAAATCAAAACATAAAGTTTTAATTGTTTTAACAGTCAAGTAGACATTTCAACAATTCAAGGAACAAAGGAAGATATTTTACCTCAATTCTCTCTATATCATACCAACCATAGTCTTTATAGAGAAGCCACTCAATAGACACTGTTAACAAGTCCACATTCTGGTACAATCTCTGTATTCAATCAGCAGGATCCATTTGCATTAATGAAACAGAATCATCACACTGTGTCTTTGATAATATTTCCCAATATGATATCTATGATGGCCAGTCGTCAGAAAGTGGAAAACATTAATTGGTGTCACTGCATTTACTATAAAAAGCCTCAGTTAAAAATAGCGCGGTGGAAAACTACTAGACAATGTTCTAGGCACCAGAAGACACCCACTCACAATATGTTAGAATTATTGGTTTTCAGTCCATGATTACTATAATTTTGTTGGTGGAACCTTGCTAACACCTTGATTTTTCACAGGACTGTGAAAATGCTTGTGTGACAGTAGAAATTTGTGTACAGAAGGTGGCATTTGAAGCAGGGATAGTTCTGCTCTTGGATACCAACTCTTAAAGGCAAATGATCAAGGAGCAGATGAGCTGCCGGTGCTGCATATTCACAACATCTTTACAGATAACTCTGCTCTGGCTTCCAAAGACTGTCAGGGTCTCGTGTGACCTAAACTAGTTGTATGTAATTGCCTGCACCAGCTCATCACTCAGAATGCATTATCCAGCAAAGGAATTCTCCACTGGCTCTAAATCACGTGCTCTTCAACCTGCGGTGTCTCTGCTCAGGGTAGCTGAGGATATAGTACATGTAGGTCACAGCCAGCCTCTGGAGATACTTACACTCATCCCAAACTCCAGGTACCGTTTAGAGTATTTTACCATCCTATGCTCAGATGGATGATCTCCTCTAATGCTTTGCCATTTTTTAAATACGGGGCACAAACTATGAATTAAAATTCAAAAATTTAAAGGCCAAATGCCCATGGCTCCTAATGTTCTCTAGGCCATACTCCTCTTATATATTTGCTGTTTGGCTCATTTTATTGGTGTTTTTTTGCTTCATGCTTGTTAATTCTAATAAATAGTGGCTAAAAAATGTAAACTGAGGCTTAGCCTCACAGACTAATACATTATTTTTCTTTAAATCAGATGTGTAGGCACGAAGCTCTTGCTTCAATTACTTACAACTGATGTGCTTTCAAAGTCACAGCACAGACTAGATGCAGGGCTGTGGATATTTATTACCCTAGGGTGCTACTCTAACGGGTAGGAATGGAGAAGTTGACATGGTACACCCCAAAGAACTAGTAGGAGATGCTTGAAGTCAGAGTATGTGTTAACATGGAAAAAACCACAATGGGTGAGAAATGGCTGGTAAAGTTCAAATTAAAACGTGTGTTCATATACAGATCTTTAAAATCTGCATTCAGAAAAGCACCTGAGAGAAACTATAACAACATGCTCTTGAAAGGACAATACTTGGATTGTCACTGGTTCTCCTATATGTCAGTATTGACTTCATGGAGAATCTTCATAGTTTTCTTCGGCTATTTCTACTATTGTCTATTGAATGTTATGTGTGAAAACACTAGGTCCCATTCCATATGTACCTAAGTACAGAAAACAGTACTGTGACACACAATGTGCGGTAGATTAGGAGACACTGAGATACAAATAGTTAAAATACAATGAGGAGTGGGGGCATGCAGGTACATTTCTGCAACCTCAGAACTCAGCAGGCTGAGGCAGAAAGGGTCATTTCCCAGTTAAAAGAAATAATGAAATAAGGCCAGTATCTACTATATAAAAACAAACAAACCCTGTCTGAAACAACAGAACAACATTACAAATAAAACAAAAGGAAGGAGCATGAAAAACATATCAAAGAAGGTATCCCTAAAGCATAAATGAAAGACTCTTCTTGGGAGCTGTTTACGTATCCATTAAACCTTTAAATCCCAGATACTCCCAGGGAAGGAAAGTGGGTGAGATTACCTCGCAGTTTTGGTTTATGCCCTGCACTAGGAGAGTAGGAGCTGAGTGTCTGGATGATGGCCAGGCACAATACACACAAGACAGCTGTGTGCACTGCCAGGTTGGCCTTCTCTTCTCAAATACACATGGTGCCCAATCTAGGAAGAGGCCTGCACAAAAGACACCATCGGATCCAGCTCAGGGAAATGCCTGCTCTGAGCAGCATCCTGTACCACAAGATGGTTAATGATTTATTGTATGATGCTTGCTGTTCTTGCTTTACTTTTAAAAAATACTATTTCCTATCTAGACTTCTGCTAAGTAATAGTAAGCAGCACCCTCCCCATGGGACACTTCAATTCCCAATAGGACCCTCCTAGTTGGTTCTCAATTCCTACACTTCTTTCTAGTTCAGAAGCACAACGTTAAGGGGAGATACCAGGCCACCATGTCCCAACAATTAAAAACAAAGCTACAAGATGCTCAAACTTCAAATTTAGAAAAGAGCTGGTAAATCTGGTACCTATTAAACATAAGCACGCATTTAGACCAACTTTATATGAACTACTACTTTATCTGTTTGAACTAGTTAGAAATCTACAGAATGAATCTGAAATTGTAGAAATTATGTTCCTTGAATACATTGTTAATATACATTCTGACTATATAAAAATACTAACATCACACTGGGGGGCAGAAAAAGAACAGAAAACTTACAAAAATTTTCTGATGTTCTACTTTTCATTTCAGTAAATGAATAGATGAGCTGCAAATTAAACTGCATGAGCTTGAAGAACTATGACAAAGCAATGTTTCCTAGGATAACTTACTTTTAGCTGTAAGAGAAATTTTAAGAACTAAGCTCTTTGGTGAAAAAATTGACATCGAGAACAAGGCCTTTTTAGTACTTCCTTACCTATTTCCACTTCTGAAGGGGTACAATGTGGTACTTACATTAAGCAGAGACAAGCATCATTTTTCCCCTCTCTGTTTATCTGGAGTGATGCTCACTAAATGTTGGTGACAGTTGTTTTCAGGGTCAGGAGCCTGAGGACCGTCCAAAAATTGTTTATAATGACTTATTTTTCTTAAGTTATCATTTACCCCAAAAATAAGTAAAATCATTATCGAAAATATTTTAATTTCTATGTAATGAGTGGCACGAAAAGATACTAAAAGTAAAACATTGGAATCAAACTTAAGTTCTAAAATAATGCCACTTTTTCTTTTAAAATCCATATGCATAAGCTAAATTCCACCCAAACTCAGCAAAATAATGTAATTACAAATAGCCAAAGTCATCTTAATCAAAAAGGAAAAGAACAAAACAAGAGGAACTTCATCACCTGTATTATATAAATGCTATGTTTAGTGAAATATTAGTAATGTTTAATTTTTAACATTACTTTTGTTTTGGGGCAAGATCTCACTGACCTAGAACTCAACAATCTTCCTGCCTTAGCCTCTGGGATAGTGGGGTAACATCTGAGCACCACCATACCCAAGTCTTTTAAATTGATCTTCACTAGTATTTTCTGACTCATCTACAAAGAGCTGCATTACTTGCGTAATTTAAAATCAATAAATAAAAGTGCATGTTAAAAACAGACCGCTAACATTTTACTGGGATAAAGCTGAGCTTTAATGGAAATTCTCAGTGAAAAATAGTACTGAGAGAGCATAATGGAAGTTAGTACAAAGGTTCCTCTAAGAACTGAAAAGAGAACTCTTACATGACCCAGCTACAACTTCTTGGGTATATACCTGAAGGACTACAAATCCACACAACAGAGACACTCACATGTCCATGTTCGCTGCGGCTCTAGCCACAGCAGTCAAGAATGGAACCAACTTAGACGTCTGTCAACAGAATTGTGGTACATGTACACAAGGAAATTGTATGCATCTATCAAGAAAAATGAAATTATGGTATTTTCAGGAAAAGGATGGAACTGGAAATCACCACGCTAAGCAAAACAAGCCAGATGTAGAAAGACAAAGCCCTATTTTTTCTCACATGCAGAATATAGCTTTATAATCATGTATCATTATATCATATAACAATATAGGTATAAAATATATTAATATATGTATTTCTAGTCATGAAACCAGAAAAAAAGGATTATAAGAGGAGAGGAAATAACCTTAAGATAAAAGGAAACAGAAGGGTACGGGAATGTCTGTGATAAAACAGCAAAAGCAGGAAATTGCTGGGGGGAGAACAGGAACCAGGCAGAGGGGAACAGGCACAGCTGGGGGGGGTAGTGGGAGATTTAACATATGTATGAAAATGCAAAGTAAAAATCATTACTTTATATGCTAAGTCTTGGTGTAGCACTTTACTATTTAAAAATATCTACTGCTGGGTATGGCAGTGAGTGATTATAATCCCAATACTTGGGAGACAGATGCAGCAACATTGTAGTTTGGGGCCAGCCTTAGCTACAGAGTGAGATGAGGACCAGCCTAGACTAATTACACTCTAACTCAAAACAAACAAAAAACTCAAAACCTTCCCTGCTCTAGAATGGTTGAAAACTTAACTGTTTTACTAACTTTCTGGTAAGATAGTTGAAAAAGACACAAGCTCTATCAGCACCTGACCCCCAAATGCCTCCTAAAGCCCACAGTGCACCCATGTCAAGCTACAGTTGTGGTCCTGTGTTTCAACACTGCTGATTTCTGAGAAGACTAAGTTCAACTTTGCCTTTTATTTTCTTCTCCAGCAACTGGGGAATATAACCTTTCCAAATGACTCAGCAACTCATCTTTAATTCATTTTTCCTGTCTGGGAATGTGGACATTTTTCTCTGTAAATGTTCAAATGATCTACGTTGCATTTTTTAAAATATGCTACATTTATCCCTGAGCCATTCTGGATGTATAATGCACTCAGAAATTGGTTGGCTGAAAAACGACTTTAAGAGACAGACTGTAATGATATGAAATAGTACTTATAGATACAGAATTCCTTTCTTTAAAAAAAAAAAGTCAGCATATAAGTAGGTAGACAGGTAGGTGCAAGCTACTGACCATGTTTTCATTCTTGGATGTATGCTTAGTGCAGATAATGTATTTATATTAATATGGCTTTTTATATGAATGACATATCGTAAAACAAAAACCTGAAGCTGGGCGTAGCTCACAGCAAGTGGGAGTCTGTTAGGGGAACTATTTTGAGTCTTAGGGCAGCCAGGACTAGTGCATTCCAGGCAGGCTACCTGAATGCAAGGTGCTGTTTCAATGCTCATCTACTTGAATAACAAGACTGAAAAGGTAAATCAACAGCTTCCCTCTAGTGACTTGACAGCCTCAGTCAGGAAGTGCTCTAGTCCTTAGGGCAGACCTTAGTCGGCAGAGACACCTCTGTCGTTCAACTCTAGGTCATAACTCATACTCTTCCTTTCCCTCTATGGAGAGCACCACAGAGAACATGTGGAAAGCAGGGTGAGGAGCAGACTGAACACTGAGCACAGGAGCATGAACTAACAATGGACTTCCTTCAGCCAGCAGCTAGGCCCAGGCAATATGCCTCCTGCATTCATGCTATAAAACACACACACACACAGAGGCATGCATGCACACACATTCAGTAATATTTTTTGCCCCTGTGGGGATTGATATGCTAGTTAGTACACATCTTTTAGAACCTTTGCTGCTCTGTGGTAAAGAGGTTTGCATTGAAAATACATGCTGGGGCTGGAGAGATGGCTTAGTGGTTAAGAGCACTGCCTTCTTCCAAAGGTCCTGAGTTCAATTCCCGGCAACCACATGGTGGCTCATAACCNTCTGTAATGAGGTCTGGTGCCCTCTTCTGGCCTGCAGACATACACACACAGACAAGACTATTGTATACATAATAAACAAACAAACAAATAAATAAAATAAAAATTTTAAAGAAAAGAAAAGAAAAAAGAAAATACATGCTGGAAGTCTTCAAATAAAAAATTATCCAGCATCTCACAGTGGAGTCAGATTCTTCACTAACAATCCCTGCTGAGGGAAATGGAAGAAGAAAGTCCAAGGTTCTCAGTACATATTTAAAACGGCAGTCACACAAAAGTGATTGGCAACAGAGCAATCATCATTCTGCAGTTTTCACACACAAAACATGGCAAAATTACTGCAATTTGCTATACAGTTACTTTCAAGGTGTATTTATTGGAGAAGGCATTGTGTTTTATTCCAATGCTGTTTTTTCCCTCTTTGACTCCAACTTAGTTGCATCCTAGACTCTGGATTCTACAATAATCATTACACTTCTTTGCTGTAGATATATAAAGATCGTACCATTGATAAGCTAGCATTTTAAGAAATTAAACATATCAACAAAGCAAGTGAAATAAATATTAGGTAAATTGTGCTACCTTTTAAAAAACTGTTTGGCATGTCTTCTGACACATGTCACAACTTTTATTATATGAAATACTCTAACCTATTCTATCCTTAACACATTAGGGGAACGGAGTCATTAGCAAATTTCCGGCAAAAATGCTAAGTGGTGTGGGGGTTTTTTGCCTTTTTTTTGGTGAGGCAAAGCTATACAGTCTGTTTTCAAGTTGGTAGTGCCCTCTATTGCAAGAAAACATGGCTTGTCCAGTTATCAGAAAGCTCTGCCTAAAACGCCAAGTTACTAACAAGAGCGTGTCCTTCTCTGCTATCTGCAGGTGTACAGCACAGCAATCATTTGGAGGAGTTATTAATCACACTTCCCTAAGGGTCACTCTCAGCATTATGATGAGTAGAACATCGGTTGCCTTACCCCTCAAGGAGAGGTTTAACACCCCCAGCACCCTAGCTCTCAGCTCTAACCACAGTTGTTTTTAGAGAGATAGCACACATTTTCTACCATCCTTGGTGAGGGACAGGACTTGCAGGCCACACTTGAGGTTCTGAACAGTGAGGAAAGCTGGACTGGACCATCAATGAGCTCCTCTTCCATAACTGACCAATCCCCACAGTCTGGTACAAGCACAAGGGAAGAGGACCAAAAAAATAACATTCCTAGGCAAAGAAAATGCATCCAGTTTTCTTGAAATCGGTTTAGTTGTGATTCTGAGTGGAGTGCAGAAGGAACCCGAGCTAATATTTGAGGACAGACACCAACCTTCTCTCACAGAAAAGAGATGTGCTGATTGACTTCTGATGGCTGTATTTGAGGGATGTTTTATTGAGGACTTCCTGGAGAAACCAAAGACTGAAGAAACAAAAGTCACATGTAACTGTGTGCTTTCTGAGCTCTGGGACTCAGGATTTTCTCAGTTTGGGCAGGACAGCCCTTCTCCACCACTAGAGATCTCTGGACACATGGCCCCAAGGTCAGCTAGCTTTTGAAATCCTGATGCATGTTCTGATGAATACATGCATCTTTGTGATGCTATCACGAGTATCTGCACCTTCCATAGGTTCTCAGGACTCCAAGTGGAAGTACAATTCATTACCAGTGGCTTCATACAGACCTTTGTCCCCACTCCTTCCAATCCTAGCCTTCTACTCTTCATGAATGGAGTCAACTAACAGACCCTGAAATGTCTGAATGCAAAGCTTTTTACTATAGATATCTGCAGAAAGAAATGTGCAAATAAAAAAATGTACTTGAAGTATGTGTGATACAATTAATTTTTCTTTTATATATTATTGGAATTGTAATAATAAAAGAGTTAAAAACTGGGCTTTAGTAATATTCAATTACCCAAGACCAATATAACCTTATCTTTAAACAAGACATGATATCCTTTATCCCTTGAATAATGAGAGGAAGTGATAGATGCAGGTATCTGGAGAAATGGTGTTCCAGGGAAGACAGACAGAGCACCAGGTAAGAGGGCAGCTAAACTGTTCCAGGGACAGAGGAGGCTGTGGAGACGAGGGCCAGATCACTGGAATGTTACGTTGAGAGCTGAAGGTCCTAACACAGTTAGCTTAGTTTTGCTGTTATCTCAAGGCCATTTAAATGGGATTTATTCCCAATATGGAGGTCCACCCAAGTGATTCCCAAGTAACTGGTCATTTAGCTATTAATCAAAAACATCAGCTCTAAATCCCGCTAGAGAAGATTCAGCAGAGGGCTTCTGGGCCGAGCAGAGTAGGACAGAGATGGACCTTTGTCCTGTAACCATCTGGTGCATCTGCTCTGTGATGTCAAAGCCATTTATCTTGACGTTGGTTTTCTGAGTGGAAGTTGAAGGCAGTCTATGAGGACCTCACAGTACAGTGGGTATATAATGAGCACACATACAGATGAACTTCCAGGCCACAGTGTAGACTCTTTCCTGAACAAACCGAACAGCCATTTATGGACATGCTTTATGAATAGGGTTGTACAATGGCTCAGTCACCAGGCTTAAGCCACCTAACACCCGGAGCTTTTCATTCACAGCTTCACCTCAGACCTGATACTTGAGGGACTAGATAACTGTATAGAAATAGGATCCTTGGGTGTGGTTTCTTTATCATACCAGTCCCAGTCTCCATAGCCCCCACTCTGTCCAGGAACAATTCAGCCACCCTCCCACCTGGTGCTCTACCCTCCTTGGAACACCAATCTCCCAGACAACTGCAACTCTCCCTTCCTCTCTCCCTCCTGGAGGGAAAGAGATTTCATGTTTTGTTTCAGTGCCACACTGATGTTTAAGGTTACATTAATCTTAGGTAACAGAATCAAACATTATCACACCAGGACCACTGTATAACTTAAAACAATTCCTGCACTGATCAAGTCATTCCATTCTGCCAAATACAACTGGTAACAAGTCACTCTGGCAATCTGTCCCAAAAGCACACAGACTGCAGATTACTGTAGTGGACTGTCCCTAAGAACTTTATGTACACTGATGGTTCCCTTAGGCCTATACCTGGAAAAGAATAAGGCAAAGAAGCAAAGGCTGTCCCTCTAAAATGGTGACCTCACATCTGAGCAAGGAAACAAGTCTAAGACAAACTGAAAGACACAATGAAGGGACTCCCTGTCCTTCTGGACCACCCCAGCCACACTGGAGCATTAAAACCTAAAGTAGGGATAAAAATGAGAGGTCTTTTATCATTCTTTCTAGTATACGTGTTAACAACTAAAAAGAAGATTACAGATGCTATGTAAAAGACAGATTCCTAGTATTTAGAAAACCACGAAATGTGGGAAAAAATTAGAATGAATTAGAATATCAATATACCATATTATTGGTACGACACTGAACATACTATTTAATACTGCTGAATATTTATTCTCAGGTATAAAATTAGAGTTTTTAAATTTATTTTTACTATTACAAACTACAAGTATTAAACAAATTACTTACATAAGAAAATATTTCTGAACGTTTCTAACATAAAATTATTTTTAGTGTTTCAAGACTGGGACTGGTTGAAACTATGTCTCGACAAACTACAGATCGTCAGACATTTTTTTTTTTGGCAAGAGTTTTTGGTTCCATTACTTGTCAAAGGCATTGCATTTCCCCTTCTACTGGAAATGTCTGGCTGGCTTTTAAACAGTCAGTGGCAAATATCAGAAGCAACTGCTGAATATAAGTTGGTGCTAGGAGTTCCTGTTTTAAAACAAAACTCCCAGGTGAGTTTCTTCAGTGTACTGTTTCATTATAAACTAGGGAGAGAAGAATGAAATTTCCTCATATCCATCTGACATCAAGAAGAAATGTAAGCTAAGGTGGTAAATACACATAGATGTTTAAAAGCCCATGAATTCCTCTGTGTTGCCAAAAGCTACTTTTCTCTGCATTGCGTCATGTCCTCATATGACCCTCAAAGTTATGAGAAAGGACGAATTTTCAAGTCTACCATATAACTGTATGGCTTAATCCATCTCTCTTGCACAGCTTCATGGTTTTCCATTAAGGATCAGAAGGACCAACTACTCATCCAAAAACAGTAGAAAAAAAACAAGACACTTACTGTATGATTTTACATAACAAGACACTTACTGTATGATTTTACAATGTGTAAGTGACTTGGAATAAAGGGTAAGTGAGTAGCAGCATGCAGGGCCTGGCACAAGGAGTCTGAAGGGGCAGAAAGTTCTAGACAGATTTAGATAAGTGGATCCTAAAATGTCACTGCTAGCTACAAAGTGTGCTGTATACTGGGAGGAAGATCTCTGTCAGAACAGATAAAAGGAGGAGTGGTTTAGTAGCAGCGCTGAGTGGAGCAGGATAGAATGGAAGAGCACTCCTGCATCAGTGGAGCACTGTGCACAAGTGTGCCCTCCTTCAGGAAATTGCCACCGCCTGGAGAAGGATACACACCTGCTACATGCAGCCAGAGGCCTTTGGGCAATACTTTATTCCTCAAATATTATTTCAAAAGTAATGAAATAGCTTCCAATATAAAATGAAGAATATTTCCTATTAGAATTTCTATCTTGTGGTTTCTCCTAAAAATCGGGAGATACTCGGTTTAAAAAAAAAAAGCTGACAGGGCCTGTGATAGCTGACGTCTGCCCAGGTACACACAGCCTCTGGTCTGTAGCAAGTTCATCACTCCTTCATGCCTGATTGGGACTAGTTTGCCCCAGATACAAGAACAAACTTTCTAAGAAAGGCTGAGAGGTGAGTGTGCACATGCAGGAGCAAATCTGCACAATGAAGAAGTGAGAAGCTGAGGGTGTGCAGAGTGTCCAAAGAGGGTTGGGCAGAGAAGACCTCTGAAAGCACTAAGCAGTGATGTGGCTAGCAGAGCAATGTAGGGCAAGGAGAGGGCAGGAAAGGAGTTAAAGAGTTTATCACCTGTTTTCTCCTTTTACGAGATAATGCTGGAAT
>LOEQ01001164.1:206645-217191 GCA_001685075.1 Bramus lutescens | reverse complement strand
GATAGATAGATAGATAGATAGATAGATAGATAGATAGATAGATAGAGTGTATGCGCTTTTAATCTAAATGAACAAGATTTGTTTTCCTTGGGTAAGCCTCACATTGATTACAGTTTAATTAATATAAATAACATTTTCATGATGCTTTAGACTTGTGCATATGTTCTTTCCTCTAATCCTCAACCACAGTTCTTAAGGAGGGTAGGCATGCAACTCTTATCTTCTCTTAGGTTAGGAAGCTGAAGCCAAGGAACATTGCAGGGATGGAATTCAGACAGGACTGAACTTGACTCTTACCAGTATAATCTGCGGCCTCTCCACCCCTCAACAATGACCTATCCTGCCTTGAAATGATACTGCACTGCTTCAACCTTCTGATACCAACAGAACCAGGCTAGTAATTTACAAGCCTTTTTGCCTTACTAGGATAATATTTCTCTGAGCAAATCCATCTGAAAAGCCTCAGGCAGCCAGGCACTTGCTCAGCCTGCAAGGCAGTGGTCAGTTTTGTCTAGAAACTCCCTTATTTGTTCATGAAAGCCCTGCAAATATTTTGGCAAATAAATGCAGAAAGCCGGAAACACTAATTATTAGGCAGAGACAAACCCACACTAATAAAATAAACAACAAAGTGCCTTTTCAGCGCAGCTATTCAATGTTCCTTCCTGTTGCCAATGCCATGAAAAACAAGATGGGAACGGCCTGGAGGAGACAGGAGGAAATGACTCCTTTACAGACCATGTCCTGTGGGCAGAGTGTGGCCTTAGGATCTGCTACAACAGATATCTGAAAGGAAGGGTGGGCAATGAAATCTGCAGGAGAAACAAATGATTAGGGGGAAAAAGGAGTTCTTAAGAACACTGTTAAGCCAGGGCACTACAATTAGTTCTTTAATCATCAACTTAAAAAATAAATCTTGGGAAGTGCAAAGATTTTTAAAAAGTGGTGGTGTTGGTGCTGGTGGTGGTGGTGGCAGTAGTGGTGGGTTGTTCAAATAGTTCTCAGTACCTGTAAACTAACTAGTCCACTCTTAAGACAAAGGCTTATGTGGTTATGTAACTTGTGCCTGTGCAAAAGTACACGTATACTGGAGTACACCCTGGGTACAGGGACAGTGTCAGCATTCTGTATATCAAGCTCTGTAACATGCTCAGGCAGGAAAGAGGCATCTCTGTATAATTTGCCAGTCCAGGAGCTTGAGATGCCTCTTCACCTGCACAAAGGTACTCCATGTGCTACTAATAGCAGTCCTGAACTAAGAGGTTTATGGTATCTATCATATCATTGTATGCGATGTAGCTGTGTTTCATGCCCAGGATTTGAGAACTAGCCATGTAGGACTCAGACAAATCAATGGATTTTCTATTTTACTCTCGGTCTTTAATAATGAGAACAGTCCATCTGCCTGCCCATCTCCTTACAGCCATTATGATGCCAATGCCAAAGAGCCCCATCACAATTCCTTCTCTAATGTGGTCTCAGTGTTTTCTGTAATGCCTTCACATATATTAGCAACACGTTCTTCTTGTGTGTGTAAGGTAAAGATGAAGGATAAAGATTCTGAATGTCAAGAACAAGCTAAGAGGTCAAGCACTTCCCAAGCAAATTGTACATACTTCCATGTGTCTAAATCTAAACCACTCTCGTGGATTGCTGAACCATTTGACTCCAGCCTTCCAGTGCAACTAGCTTAACAAGTAGCTGAGCGCTGGCATCTCTGAGGCAGCATTTCAAACCTCACATTGGCTTGTTTCCCCTGACAGACCGCTGGGATGCAGATTCCTAGCCAACTGCAGAAAAGCTGGCAGCTCTTTACATGTTTCAGGGTCAGTATGGCCAGGGCAGTACTGGAACAACTGGTCTCATTGCCTTCTAGGGGGACAATTAATTAGTGGGGTGACAAGGAGCAGTCTATAAAGTGTGCTGATCCTTTGCCCTTCTGAGGCTGTAGCCTCAGCCTCTCAGCAAGGCCAGTGACTGCATCACAGACTGCACTGTGAATGGTTTCAGGCCTCCCTTAACACAGTCTGGACAGAGTCTAAGTGGGAAGACCTTCCATGATCTTTAACAGGGAAAGACAACTAACTCAGCAACATGAATGAGCCAGCACAAAATGAGATGATCGACAGTAAAGCACAATGAAGATGGAGAAGAGATCGTTTTATGCATAATAAAAGAAGAAAGAACAAATGTTTCATTGAGAAGTGTCTCCAAGTGTGGCATTAAGAGAAATGCGTGGTGACAGGAATCCAGCGCCACTGAAGAAAATCCAAGCTCAGTGACACCTCCAGCGTGCTTTATTAAGCACAAGCACTAAGCACAATGCTCAAAACAATGTGAATGAGAACGTATGAGTCACAGGACAGCACCTCCCTCACTCTAGTTGACAACAAGGGACACCACTTAACTGCAGGAGGGGATGACTGATGGCTTCCAAGGTCTTTCCTAAAAGGAAAACAATACCTCACTGCAGGAATGGTGAATTAAAATATGATATTCAAAGCAAACATTTTAAACTGCTTTAAGAATACATCTACCGAAGACTGCATGTTCTCTACAGTGTACCATTTCTCTCAAGCTATAGTACAAATGCAGCCTTCATATTGTGGTGAGGTTGGAGCCTACAGTAAAACCTTGGTTAAGAATCCTTCACCAGATAGTTGTCTGGATTCTTTCCCAACCGTCACATGTACTGTCTTGTCAACCTACATCTCTACCACAACTCCAGAAGACAAGGGCTGGCAAAGGTGATCCAATCAACAGGCTAGAGCTGCTGTTCTTACTGCCTTCTTTAGAGCTCTCGGTATTGATTCTATCTAAACGGCTCTACTGTGCTTTCTTATACACCTTTCTCCTTGTTCTCAAATACTTAAGTACTAACCTCCTAGGGGCTTTTCACAGGATCTTGTTGCAGATATTTGAAATGAGGATTGACTACTGACATAGAACTAGGAGTTCACACTGTAAAGAATATGAAAGGCATCAGAGTGTCCAAACATGGGAAGAAGGCTGACCTCCCTGTATCCACGTAGTGTGATGACAAGGACTCTGACATAACATACTCTGCTCCTGACAGTGCTCCCACCATTCCTTTTCTCCCTGAACTAAAGAGCTGTCGGGTACAAGTGCTTCAGCAAAGCAAGAGAAGGGGATGGAGCACAGCTGCAATGGGAACACAACCAGAATACACACACCACTTGTTCTGCCTGTCCAAACTCCAGAGCTAAAGACCTGTGGTACAGGGGTGCCTTGCATTCCCAGACTGAAGGCCTGATCCTGGCTATGGCAAGAGTTAATAGGTGGTTCCTAACACCCCCTTTCCAGAGCCCCTTCCAGGGCATGCTGCCTAACTACAGTCTTACACTATGTTGAGCTTATACATTACCAGATTTTAATTCCTTATCTGAATAGGGAATATTAATTCTACTGTTATCTCAAGGGACTTAAGTTAGTAATGACAGGACTTACCTAGCAAAAGGCAGATGGCTACCATGCCTAATTACATGTGCCACTGCTATGACTTCACGTTCTCAGTGAATGTTCAGATTCTGACTTTGATGTCTGCATAATTTTATTTCCAAATCCATTTACCATGAGAGCAAACCAAGGAAGCCATTCTCTCATCAAGAACAGGGTCTTCCTGAGAATAACAACAGATCAACAGCATCATAGCAATTCTTGATGCTGTGCAAGCCCTGAGCAATCTTTACATCAACAGGAGGATAGAAAAATAAACTATAATATACGCAACTCCTCATCAGAGGCACAGACATGCTGGACATAATGCAGAATAATTGTGAGTCCTGTGTGTTCATTAGTTCATTAAATTCTAATTTAGAACTTTTCAAAATTACTTCAAAAGAAAAAAGCAATTACCTTATATCCACTCTGCCCTATTTCTAAGAATCTTTCCATTATTATATAAACCACCTAAATGAACTTTGGAATGCCTGCAGGCAAGAGGACAGCGTGTGCTACACCTGTTGGCATGATAATAAGAAACTATTGCTACACAAAAAGGCGAGTATAGCTTCCTACAGCTATTATTATAGGGGGATATGATTTATGGTAGCAAACCCAGGGGATTTGCCTGCCTCTACATCCCCCAGTTACATGTAACCTGGGGTTACACGTACATACCACAGCAACCAGCTTTTATGTGGGCACAGGGAATAAAATGAGACCAGAACTTTACTGACTGAGTTATCTCCAAAGCTCTCACCTACTTCTTAAAACCTGAAGGTCAACCACATCCTTTCTTTAAATACGTGCTGACAAAATTTTCAGAAATGAGCCAGTTATGGTGTCACATGCCTTTAATCCCAGCATTTATGAGGCGGAGGCAGGCGGGTGAGGCCAGCCTGGTCGATGGAGTAAG
Organism: Bramus lutescens; assembly: GCA_001685075.1. Taxonomy (NCBI): domain Eukaryota; kingdom Metazoa; phylum Chordata; class Mammalia; order Rodentia; family Cricetidae; genus Bramus; species Bramus lutescens. The sequence continues at coordinate 212,813 of LOEQ01001164.1, read as the reverse complement.
TTCTAGTACAGCCGCGGCTACACAAAGAAACCTTTTGCAAAAAGCTATTGATAATGTTTTTTAAAAAAATGAAACGAATGCAAGACAATTCATCATGAGTCACACTAAGTGAAACACATGTGAAGAAGCAGTGCTGGGCATGTCTGTGAAGTTCTCTGATCATTGAGTGTTTCAGGTTCCATTTGCTCATGCTTACTCTTTGCTTTGAAATGGCCCCTGAAGACAAAACAAATCAGCAAGCAGTGAAATGTTCATTTTCTCAGCCCTAAAATACCCTGCTCACTCAGGAGATGAAGCTAAGGCAAGTATATTTTCTCCATATAGACATGTTGTACAACCAGTACAGTCAGTCACAATACTGATACTCTGCTGGAGTAGTGTGCCTAGTATCATTGACAGGAACTAGGCGCAGATAGTAAAAGTCACAGAGTAGTGTGGCACGTGATACAACGCTTTGTTATGAAGAGAACATAATCACACTTTGTGTTGCACAGAAATGTCTTCTTTAATATAAATTCCCTACAATTTCAGAGAATATTTTTCTTCCCAGTCTTTCTGGTAAATGGGAACTTTAAAAAAAATAGGAAGAGAATGTTTGATAATGTTTTGTACAGAGCTTTTGGGTTAGTGGGTATTTTTTTCCTTGTCTCAGAAATGACTTTAGGGATATGTGAAAATACCAGTGCCCTGTTTCAGTGAAAAGAAATCACAGTTTGCTATCACAAGTTTGAGGTCAGGTGGTATTCCAACAAGAAGTTCACCTAAAAACACATTGAAATGTTAGAAAGAATAAAGAACCAAAAGAGCAAAACTAGTGTGATAGAGAAAAATGGAGAAAAGCTAGAATCACAAAGTGAGAGCAACTACAGAAGATAAATCAATAAAAAGAAATAGACCCTAAAGACCAATGAATGATTTTTAATTTGATAACTCAGTTTTATAATGAACCATCAATAAAAATAGGCAAAAGTACCCATGGCTTTCCGGTAGAGCTACAATATGTATTTTTATATGACAACCCCCTCAAAGAACAATGCTTCAGGCTTATCCTATGAGCAAATCTATTCAATTAGATCATTATCTCATCTTTCTGCTCTCTTTGAGCTCTCTGAATGAAGCTGTTTTCAGGAAAAGACAGTATGTCTGTCATGGGTGGACATGAACATGAAGTCACATGAAGGAAGTTGAGTGCCATCACTGGTGATGCTAAGCTATTATTAGACAGCGGAGGCCAAACATTAGGGAGGCTGGAGAGGGCCTTGGATTTCAAACTGGCATGGAATTCAGGGTTAGACTGTCTCAAAATAAAATAAGGGAAGAGATTCTAAGCTTTAATTTCTTAATAAATTTCAGTTCCATAGTTTTCCACAGAAATGCATTAAAGGAACTAAAGAGAAGTCCTCTATCATTTGCTTTAAATGTCATGACTGGTGTCATATAAGAACCAAAATACAAGCAACCCAATCAGAAGCATTTATGGATATTTTACATTTACATATAGTATGGTGAAATATTTTAACTCAGTTTTTTTTGGCTCACTTTGGTCAATACATACAATAAAAAATGAGAAAGACAGCATACATTATAGCCAAGTTCCTGGCACATGACTCAGTCATGGACTTAATTTACCAAATATTTGTTGAATAAAGAAATAATCAAAGAATTATTTTTATTTTAGCATTTCTGGGTCTGTACTAGCACTTTCATTCTGCTTGTATAGGTAAAGCTATAATCCATAGTTAAGAGTTTATTCTACCTCATGATGATCCTCTAGCATTAGGACATTCAAAGAAGTATCTAGTTTGTTGGGTCTGTAATTTCAGAACTTCTTTGTTCCTGTGACAGCCAAACTTAGAAATGAGTTTTCTATATACACATAGGCATATGCATATATAGGAATACACAGGTAATGTATAAACTACACTACTATATAAATATATATACACCACTATGTATAATACATAGTTATTATATATAATATAGTATTGTATAAATGTAATATTAATGTATTGTTATATTATATAATATATAGTAGTATATATAATAGTATGTGTATTATATATACTAGTATGTTTATACTACACACACACACATATATATATTACTAACATATACTAATATGTTATTAGCTTAACCTCTTAACAAGCTGGCAAATCTTGGATATGTTTCCTGGGGTATGTGGATAATTCAGTATTTCATAAATAATAATTTACATCTGGCAGCATGTAACAACTAAGATTATTTTCTAATAACCACTTAAAGATGTTAGATCTTATTCTAGATTTCATTTTATATTTATGTAGACTTCAGAAACACAAGTGGAAAACGATTAGCTGCCTAATCTAAAGATACAATTTAATGTAATTATTTTAGAGTTATGAAGGCGTAAGTCATAAACAATCCCACACCAGTTGGGAATTAAAGGGGTANGGTATCTCAGCGGCTATTGGCTGAAGGAGCGGAAGGAGCTCCCGCAACAGAGTTATCTTTATGATAATGCAACCTGAGAACTTTCTAAATAAATTGCTCAGTATGCTCAGCAGGCAGTTACAAATTACTTTAGGAACTAGTCAAACTGTATATCCATGAAGCCTTGGTTACTTTTTCATTGTTTAACCTTCTAAGAACAATAACACGAAACACACAACTATCTAAACATGGCCTTGTTTCAGCAATTCCTTTAAATATTTCTCTGTAATTCAAAGGCATCTTTGTGCTTTCTGTGGAAGCAGTCTGCAGAACTGTAGGCGTTAGTATCGACTTAACCCTCATCTCTGCCAAATCCTCATGGCTGTGCCCTTGCAGCCTCCTTATGGAAAGCCAGACGGATCTTGTTAGTTATGCCCACCACTACCTCTAACACTGCAGGAAAGCAGTTAGGTCTAACACATGCTGAGAAAGACATAAGAAGGCTATTCAGGCTCATTAGAGCTCAAGTCATCAAAAACCCAAACATGGAATTCACTGGACAGTTTTCATGACACTGGCATTAGCATCCTCCTACCTCATGTCTTCTTCTTTACCAAACATGGAATGTTCTTTTGAGAAATTCAGTCACTTTCAACAGATATCTGCAGTTTGACCCCTGCCTCTTGGCTTTGTGAAGTTGGTGGTATTCAGTTAAAATCTAAAATATTACAATTCTCATCTAGATCTCTGTAACCTGCACGGATCCAGATTACGCATGTTAGCCAGACTGTAGTCCAATCTAAAAGGGCCGGGAAGGGAGAAGGAAGGAAGAGGATCAAGGGATAGTAAGTGCATAGGCTGCCACCTAAATTCCTGCCTTGAATGTTAATAATAAAAAGAAAGTCTTTAATACTCTTAAAAAAATTTCTTCTCTTCTGTTTAGCTTAATGAAAAACCAATTTACAGGTAGAGCAGGCTGAGATAGCAATGAAGGTTTTTGTACCCATGTTTTGAAATAAGGTTACATGTTTCACACAGCATTAGGTTTCTTTTTATTTCTTTACAAATTCACCCAAGTTTTTCTAAACAGAGCTGTCAGCTCTGTTTGTCCCAGGCCCTGATTTACAAAGAGCCCATGAATGGGAGAAAGTAGGAAATAGGAAAGTTACTGTATATTCATTACAAATGTGCTTTTGGTTCACCCTTCAGGCACTCAGCAGCTGATCTCTCTGCTCACATCAACTGTGGCAGGCAGGGGCTTGGAGGTATGGGAACTGCAGTGGACAGCAAGGAGGATGGTTTTTAGCTCTGGCCCAAGGATCATAATGAGCAGACAGAAGTATGCGTTCGTTGTTTTCCTTTCAACACTGAGTCGCTCAAGACCATGTAATTCAGAGATACGGATTTCAATACAATATACAGCACGACCCTGCCGGCAATCCTGCTCTATCTCCAGAGTAGAGAGACAGAGCTAAGGAAGGTTCCCCCAGTCACTGGGTAACTGTCACTTCCGTCCTTTCCCTAGCAGATGCAGGCTGGCATCTTTATCATGCTTTCTCCACCAACCTGTTCTTAACACACTGCGGACATTGCTCTTGGGTGGCCACAGGCCCTCTGGGCACTTTCCTGAGTATTCCCCTCTGTTACACCTGATACAATGAGTCACTTCCTTCTTCTAGGAATGTTGTCTTGTTCTCCCCNNNAGCTGTGCCTCCTCCTTCCTGTGGCTGCTTTCTCTCCTTTTATGAACCGCTAATTGGAAGTCATCCCCCAGAACTGTATCTCTTCTTTAACACCATGGCCTTTCTCTCAGCTTCAGCTAATACTGCAGGTAACACCCAAGTCTCCTGGTGCTCTAGCCCATTCACTCCTCAGAGCTTCTGTTCTTTAGGACCCTGCAGGCAACTCAAGGCAGCTAACTCTTCCCTTGGCTTTCTGATTTTTCCATTTCTGCTACTGTCTTTCCTTCTCTGTAATTAGGTCCAACTATAATACATTCCCGAGACTTTTTTTTTTCATGTGTCCTATACAAATAGCAAAATCCTACTTGTCTCTGCACTCTGATAAAAAGCAGTGCCCCATGCAGACATCACCTGTATGATACTAAAAGCAGCCTGAAGGGTCTAAATAGTCCCCTTTGAACACAAGCGTCCCTTTCTTGCCATTACAGCATGATCATACACATTGTTGCTAAATAACAAAATAAAACTTGCAAGTTAAAGCTAATGAATATGCATGCCTATAGTACATTTAAAATTACTTCTCCACTTAGTCCCATAATGTGTCTTTATCCGATTTCCCCACAGAAGGTAGAATGATATAATGACATACTGATTAGCTTCACTATGTCGGCAGCATACTTTGACACATTTATCTGTGTGGCCACAAGAGGTGCCTATCAAGTTTAGTAAGCCATTAGTATGGAACCTGAAAACATGACTTAAAAAATTCACCCCCAGTTAGGTAATCTGAATCTTTGTTTTGAAGAAACAATGGTGACCTTTAAATATAAGGATGCAAACTCTCAGACCTGCTAGGCACAGACACAAAGACACAAGACCCACAGCTACACAAAACATAGCTCTATTTGGCGTCCATTTGCATGTGGGCAATCTGTGCAACATTTATTTAATAGAAGCGTGAGTTTTAAATGTACCTTTCAGCTAGCAGCAGTCATAGAAAATGTAGTGAAGTCTAAGCAGGGTAAAGAATAACCCTAGGAACATGCTCTGCAGCTATTAGAGGCCTAAAAAGAAAAAAGCTTGCACTGGCCCCAGCACTCCACTTATGAGCAAGCAAAATTTTAATATTCTATTCTGGATTTAGTAAAAAAAAAATGTATTATTAGAAACATTAACTTCCTAAGCAAAGAAAAACTAAATAGGCGTAAAAACATCTATAACTCATATAACAGGAATTACAGAATAGTAAGTTATACACGATTTTTCAAAGGAAGTGCACTTTTTAGTCTTACCAATTCAACAGAAAATCAAGGCTTTCTCTCAAGGCTCCCCTAGCACAGAACCAGTATCTCAGGACTGTCGGCAGGCCATGTGGCTTGGATTATATGGCCAGGGTAAGTGGTACGGCAAGAAGCTCAGGCCAGCTCCACTAAGGTCCCCATGAAGAAACCTGTGCTGCAATGTTCTGCATGCATGTCAACAAAAGAGAAGACGCTGCCTGAAGAAACTTTTGGAGGCCATCAAGCAATGTCATCAAGTAGGCTGGGGAAAGACACGTAGAGATGTGGAGACCGCAGGAAAACTTCAGGAAACACTGTGGTCTATGTCAACACAAAATGTTTTCCTAACAAGCAGTGTGTAGTTAACAAAGGTAGAATCATTTAAGAACTGCTTTACTAAATACAAAAAGAGGAATGATGAAGGTTGAAATGTAAAACAAGAATATGGCTTCTCCTGCCTCACCTTTGGACTCAGTTATGAACACCCCACCCACACTGACACTACAAACTATTGAGTTCTGGGTGTGAGAGTGTGCATCTATAAGCCAGCACTCTAAAGACAAAGGCCAGAGGACCCCATTTCCAAACAATACACACTGGCTACAGTCTCTTCCTGTGTGACAACTGTAGCGTGCTCCTGCTGGTCCCCTGTCCTCCCTCGGCCCACTCCTATCCCTGTAGAGAAGTATCAACAGTGTCCCATTGGGTTCTGCCTCTTGTCTGTATAGAAAAAGCATCAACAGTGTCCCGTTGTGTTCTGCCTCTTGTCTGTATAGAAAAAGCATCAACAGTGTCCC
>LOEQ01001164.1:190758-206596 GCA_001685075.1 Bramus lutescens | reverse complement strand
TTGTGTTCTGCCTCTTGTCTGTATAGAAAAAGCATCAACAGTGTCCCATTGTGTTCTGCCTCTTGTCTGTATAGAAAAAGCATCAACAGTGTCCCGTTGTGTTCTGCCTCTTGTCTGTATAGAAAAAGCATCAACAGTGTCCCGTTGTGTTCTGCCTCTTGTATGTATAGAAAAAGCATCACCAGTGTCCTGTTGGGTTCTCTGCCTCTTGTCTGTTTGGCCAGGAGACAGAGACATTTAGCCCAGGGCCCCTTTCATGCAGTTTCACTCTCCGTGGTTCCAGTTACAATGAATAACCATAGTCCAACATGTTCAGACATTACAGACAGAAACAATTCACAGGTTTTAACTGCACACTGTTCTGAAATAGCAGGTTTTGTGGGGTTCTATTGCTGTTGTTTGAGACAGGGTTTCTCTGTGTAGTCCTGGCTGTCCTGGAACTCACTCTGCAGACCAGGGTGGCCTCAAACTCACAGAGATCCGCTTGCCTCTGCCTCCCAAGTCCTAAAGACACATGCCACCACCCCCCTGTCAATTCACAAGTTTTAACTGCAGACTGTTCTAAGCATCACCATAGAACATAGCTCCACCAGCCAGAATGAGCACTTCCCCTTCGTCGTGTGTGTTCCACACTGTATACACTACCCGCCCACCTTAACTCTGGTACTACGTTTCCCAGGAACAAAGAAAGAACCGTCTACTCAGGGTACAATGGTACTCTTGTTTCTGACATCCAGTAGAACTCTTAGAATAAACCCCCTTTGAATACAGAAAGATGACTGCATTTTCCTGGCTCCTTCCCTATGAGATCTAGACAGGTTGATGTTTCTAACTATAGCTGTGGCTCTGTTTAAGGCAAAGGAATATCCATCTCTTACTGTGGCTGGCAAAGCAATGGCCCCTCAAAGATATCCAAGCACACAGAATCTGTGAAACCATTACTTTATATGGCAAATGAAAGCAGGTTTTAAAACTGGGAAATGATCCTGGTTCAAATGGCTGGCCCTAATGTGACCATGAAGGTTAATGCAGTTGAAAAGAGAGGCAGAAGAGACTGGAGTGACACAATGGGAAGACCTGACCCTTGACCTCTATTGCCACCTGTGAACACAAAGGAGGGGATCAAAAGTTAGGTTATAAACCAGATTTTCCTGCACAGCCTGCAGAGGAATGCAGCCCTGTGGACACTAGGCTGGCCAGTCTGACCCAGATCAGACTTGTGGCTACCAGAAGTCCTGTGTAGCTTTAAACCCCTGGGTTTACGTTTGCTCTGTCCATAGCAGTGGAAAAGATTGCACTCTTTTCCAGCTATTGATCCCCTTGCAAGGAGAAGGGAGATAACAGAACCTGTTGCTACCACCTGGCCAAATCATCTTGCAGGTCCTCAGGCCAATAGCTTTATAAGCAGTCCCTTTGTAAATAAACACTACTACTGCAAGGCATTTTGAGTGCAGAGTACCCTGGCTAGAATTCAGAACCACATATCACACATCACTGCCCCCTTATTATCCAGTTGCATTTTTTTTCTTTTAGTAAGAGGAAACCCCTTTTTACTCAGAGCTGCAAATGGAGCTAAACGCCTTCCCATCTCTCAGCAACCTGGCAATGCACTTCTTTTAACTCCTTTCACTGCCCCAAAGGTCAGGGCAGCTACTCAAGAGTCGAACAGAGACTATGAAAGGGCCCTTACCCAGTCAAGTAATAATAAAAATACTCAGTACAGAACTTTTCAAAATGTTCACGATTTCATGAAATAAAAGACCATTTCTCTCATCCTCACATACATGTTTATGTAAAACTACTGAACTTAGTAAGGTTTTCATCATATGATCTGCGGTATAAAACTTCAAGTACTTCCTAGCCACATTGGATGACAGCCTTCTCATTCCAGAAAAAAAAACAGTAAGATTTTCTAACTACCAAGGAGCCAAAGCTAAACATGTCCAAAGTAGCATGACCAACCACATAACACATGAACTGTTAGACGACAGTGGGCTTCAGGCAGTAGCAAGGGAGCTGTGGGAACAAACTGACTGGCCCTGCCAGCTGCCAGCTTTGTATTCCTTGACCAGTCACACCATCTCAGATCTCAACTCTTTCCCATCTATTAAGGAGGAAGTCAGATAATCTTCAACAATTACTCCAAGCCTTATGTTCTATGAGTCTAAAGTAATTCGGACTCAGACAATGCTTCAAACAGTAACACAGAATTGGGTGAGGTTCAGTTAATGAAATATGCTTTGGGCCAGATACCATTTCAGGTGCTAAGAATAAAACAGTGATTAATATAAACACCTCGAACCTGGAGAACCTACTGATTTGAGACTAACATGCAGTCCTCTTCCCATATCTGGGAGGCAGTGATTCTAGGACCCTTTCCCCTCCAAATACCAAACTTCACAAATGTCTAACTCTTAAACGTCTTCTCTATTAAATGATATGCGCTTTAAATTATCTCCGTATGAATTCTAACACATAACACTATTTAAATGCTATGTAAACTGTTAAGTGAATAAGAACACACACAAATGTGGTAGTTTGAACGCAACTGCCCCCACAATCTCACCAAGAGTGGCCCTATTAGGAGGTGTGGCCTTGTTGGAAGAAGTGTGTCACTATGGAGGCAGGTTCTGATATTTCATATATGCATACGCAGATCCAGTTCAAGCCTTACTACCTCTTTGGCAAATTGTGATCTGAGCCTTGTCATCTCAGGAGCCTAGTCTAGGATCAGAGAGCAGTTGCTGTGCCACTCATTCGGGCCAATCCCATCAGGACAGCCTCCTCATCCCAGTTAACTCTTCGTTTCTAGCTCCGTAACTAACTGAAAATCTCCAAAGAAGCCAGCACCAAATTCAAAGCTGCTTGCCTCACAAATACTGTTTTCCTTTTATAGCCTACTGAAGAACTCACAGGAACAAGAACTGGTGAATGCCCCATCATCACTGAGCCTTCATAGTCTAGAAAGGCTAAGCAGGTTGCAGGTCTGAGACAAACCAGCCTTTGGCAATATAAAACACCTCTATGTAAAATCAGTGGAGCCAGTTCTACTCAAGGGTGGAAGATAGTCATAAAGTGCCAGTGCATGGACCTTTCTCTGTCCCTGGCAATAAGAATCACCAGTACGTATTATTAGGATGTACATGGACTTAATCAGTATCGCATATAACATAGCACATCTGTCTGCACACTAAAAGTATATTCAATATTAGAAACAATAGCAACTCATATAACTGAATTAACCCAATCACGGGACAGGTCTATAGCTACACACTTTCAAAACTGAACTATTGTGTTCAAACTAAGCATCCTTGGCACGTAATGTCGGTGGCCATATTTGTACACCTGAAAAATGCTTTTCAGACAAAGTCAACCCTCCTTGTATTAGATCAAACCTGACAAATTAGGATTCTGAGGAGAAGTAAACCGTTTCCTTATTGGTGGTAAATCTGTTGATCAAATGAGGTTACAAATAACTGGGTTTATTCTTGTACTATAACATTCCCCCAAATACTGGTGCTAAATACCAGGAGTCAAGCTGCATTTGTAGACTCAGTCCATATATTTCATATTATGAACAACAATTTCCATTGTCTCCCTATTGGTTCTTAATGTAAATAAATACAGTTTCTAACTAAATTAATGTATGAGCAATTATTCACTCTTATCATTTCATATGGAAAAAAACACAGACAACTGACATTCCGGGAAGGAAATTCAGTTACATAATTGGTAGGACAAACCTGATTAAATGAATTCAGAAATGAATGTTTCTTACTCATCAATGTGAAGCCATTTTTGGTCACAGTTGGAAAAGCCGGTCCCAATCCCTGAGTCCTTAAGAAGATAACACTAGAGGACAAAGGGGACAATTAATAGGACACAATTTCCTGGTTTTATCTCAGCACTTCAGATATGGATAAAATTCTCACAAAGGGCATGTAGGTGCACAGTTATTTGGTCAGCAAGATAAAATGGGTGGAGAATTTTGTATTACCCTTTCTTAGGGTAATTAGTCAGATAGTAAGCAACCATATTTGCTAAATATAAATGCAAAAGTAAAGGCAGAATTTAAGACTTAGATACCATTCTATTTTGTATGTGTGTGCACAAATACCATGTTTGTCCATGTTTGTGTGTGTGCACTATGTCTGTGCATGTGTGTACATGTGCGTGTGTGTGGAAGCCAGGTTATCTTCCTCTACTACTCCCATCATCCCTCCCCCCCATTTGACGCAGGGTCTCTCCCTAAATTGGAGCTCTCTTACTACCTGAACTGGATAGACAGTAAGTTCCAGGAACATATCTGTCTCCAGCCCCAGTGCTAAGGTTACGAGTGTGTGTCACCATGCTTAGCTTTTATGAGTGGTGGGGATCCAAACTCAGGTTCTCATGCTTATTCAACAGGCATTGTACTGACAAAGCCAACTCCATAGCTCCTTTAAACACTACTGAAGAACACCAATGCCCTAGTAAAACATTTATAAGAGTTTTCAAGTATTCCTAGGAAACATCCAAACTTTAGAATCTTAATTTGGCCACTTATTACTTTGTCTTTGAGGTCTTTCAATCACCTATAACCAAAACTTAAGTAGACGAATTAGATAAATACATTTCCTTAATATAGTTCTTTTCAATGAGTCTTTAATATAGCTTGCTACTCTGAGAGTTTAAAAAAAAAACTTAGTATCAGGACAGCTCAGCTGAGTTTAATTCGCTACTGGGGCTTATTAGAATCATTTCCTTTGGGGATAATAAAATTGTGTGACATTGACAAACACATTTGCTTCCTGTATTCAAGGTCAGAGATACATTTTATTTTTTTTTCGAGGTAATAGCATATTGTACCCTGTGGATGCTCCCCTTGAGAGAAACACTGTCAAAAAAACTACAATAAAAATGTCATAATGAAATCCACTGTTTTATACAATTAATATATGCCAAAAAAAAAACCGAAACGAAGTCAAATGCCCTCCAAAAGCTGAATGAGCAAACAGGTATACCTTAAACAGAACACTAAGAGACAACCAAAAAGGGAGAGGGAAGCCCACTCAACTCATGAGCATTCATAAAAACCTGGACGTGATGGTAATGCAGTACAGTAAACATAAAGGATCCATAAGTAAAATTCCATTCCTATGGAATCTAAGAATAGATAAAATGAATCTAGTCACAGAAACCAAGATTAGTTGTTAAGGACAGGAAACTAATGCCTTAGACATGGGAAACTTCTCAGGCTGATGGTAGGGGTGGGCACACAGCATAGCCATTTGTCCTAACATGGGATATGTGGACATTTTATTAACAGCACAATAAATATGTTAAAAACATTTTCAATTTTAGTTGTATCTCTACCTGCAACATATACTATAAAAAGAATGGCTAAAGAACTAAATAAACACTAGTTAATAAAGAATTCCATTTTTCTCTAATACCATCTTAAAGCAGCCCTAAATGACATGTTCTTTACCAAGCTCCAATGTTCTCTGAACTCACAACCATTATTCACTATCAGTACAAGCTATTTACTCAAAATCCAAAAACTTGGAATCTGAAATGCTCAAATTCAACTTCTAATATACAAACATACACAAATCATCACAGTGGATAATACTACAACATGTAACTTCATTTCATGAACTATTTTTTTAAATAAAGCATCTCTGCAGTGTGTATAAGATATAGACAAACATAAAAGAATTTCTATTTAGACTTGGGCCTCATCTCTAATATAATTCATGTATAGGCAAACATTTCAGAACCTGGAGGGGAAAAAAAAACAACAACAAAACCCCCAAATCCAAAATACCTTTTGTTCCCGAGTAGCATTCCAGATATAGAACATTCAACATATATTATATTTGTGTATCAGGGATGAACATAACCTTCTCTATGATGAGATGTGTTAAATGTGGAGCTCAGAAATGCCACTTGGGGGTGGGTGGGGGTGGTGATATGGTTTAGTTGGTAAAGGCACTTGCCACCAAGTCTCCATCTCCAGAACCCATATGATGAAAGGAGAACCATGAGTTGTATTCTGCATGTGCACTGTGATGCACGCACACACACACACTAAACAAATATGTAATTTAAAAGAAAAAAGCTATTTTCAACAGCTAGCTATTTTCTCAGCTTCTGAAACTACAAATAGGGTTTGTGTTTTGTTTGTTGGGGGTGGGGTTAGAATACTGTATGCCGAAATCTCAGAGGGGTCTTCAATAGCTACAGGCATTAATTACCCCTTTTAATTATCTTCTTAGGCAAATTATTTAAATGATGCTTCTCATCCACTCTGTGGGTTGCTACACTCCGAACTCCAGTACCAGAAGGACATGTCAGTTGTTCAGCTTGCTATAAAGTTACTAGTCTTGATGCTATCAACCCAGGCAGAACTTCACAACTATACTGCTATGGCCAAATGTGAAACTAAAGGTTCTTTAGACTCAGATCAACTGCTATAGAGAAAAAGATTCTTCTATAGAATAACCTGAGTTTTGGCTTGATTTGTTTTTTTTTTCTTCGTTAAACCTAAGCAGTGCTAAGCTTTCCCTGAGGGTGTATGTGCATTTCCATAAAAGGCCATATGCAAGACAGCAACTGGAACCTTGAACAAAACATTGCCTATGCCCCAAATGATCTCACGTACACTGAGTTTAGTACTTTATTTTATTCCAGGACTAATAAGGAATGAGTTTTAGTAATTTATTCAAATCAAATAACAAGTAACATTAATGTCCAAGATTTTCTGAGCAACAAACACTATTATTTGTCAATCTTTACTCTATTACAAATTAATACTTCTTAAGCACCCACTCAGCACCAAGCTGAGTAACTCCAGGTTCATAAAATAGAAAGCAAACGGACTGTGGTTTTGTCTTTAAATTCAGCACTCAGAAATTACATATGGTCAACATTATCTAAAAAAAAGTCCTAAAATCACCTTCAAATTAGCATTAAACTACTAGGATCTAAGTTCTGAGAAGCTTAAGAGCCAAAAGTAAATGTTCCATTTGTCTCACGTCAGTGTGTCAGCTGTAGCCTCCCTTCCCTAGAGGAAAGCAAGCCAAGGCTTAGCTTCAGAGGGAACATCGTGTGTATAAATGGAACCTACCATATGCTAAGTGTGCATATGATACAGCTCTACCATAGAAGAAACTGTTCTTCATTTTAGGAAACTCATAATGCAAACACATAATTTATTATGAGGTACAGATTACGAGCACATTTTAATATATTGACACATTTAGTTCTTAACCACAAATGTGCTTGATTGACAGAGATTATCTAATTATCCACTATTCCACACATAAGAACACCATACAAAAGCCCAGAGAAACAAAGGCCAGGACCATACTTAAAAGAACTGTTAAGGAACTGAGGGGATGGCTCAGGGTTTAGGGCACTCCTTACTCTTGCAAAGGAGCCAGGTTTGATTCCCAACACCCACATGGTGGCTTACAACCATATATTATTCCAGGTACAGGGAATCTAACACCTTCTTCTGACCGCTACAGGCATTAGGTACATGGTGCACACGTACATGCAGGCAAAACATGTATGCATATAAAATAAGTCTAAAAAGAAACATTTTAAAAAGACTATTATGGTTTTGGATTGTTTTAAACAGTAACCAGACTCTGCAGAGATATTATGGACTCATGAGACAAACTTTAGGAATAAAGAAGCTGACACTGTACCTGCAAGAGTACAAGGACTAAATGAAAAGAGCAGGGAGGCTAAGGTGGAGTCTGCAGAAGGAAGATCTAGAAAAGGATAGCCCAGGTCCTGAGGACATTCTCCTAAAGCCCCTAGAGAGAGGAAACAGCGGAACCTGCCCCTCCCCAGGGAAGAAAACACAGAACCAGAAAGTGCAACAGAGCAGGTTTTGTATTCTTCCTGCCAGTTTAATGTTGAGAATGTTACAAACCCCATTTAGGCCAGCCAGTTAAAAGCACAGGAACAATTACAGTATGAACTTTCTACTTGTTTTTTTTATAGAAGACAAGGGATAGCAGTTGATACTTCCAGGGTAGAGGCGTTCCCGAAGGAAAGAAATCTTATTGCACTTACTATCCTTTTTTTTTTAATTTTGGGTTTTGGGGATTTTTTGTTTGTTTGTTTGTTTTTGTTTTGTTTTGAGACAGGGTTTCTCTGTGTAGCTTTGCAGTCTGTCCTGAAACTAGCTCTTGTAGAACAGGCTGGCCTCAAACTCACACCACTTGCATCTGTCTCCTGAGTGCTGGGATTAAAGGTGTGCACCACCACTGCCCATCTTGAAGACTGACACTACTGCTAAGGGAAATGACTATTATGTATTCCCTAACAGGGCTAATAGCAGAAAGGCATATTTATTTTACATTTATTTTGTAGTATCCCTAGGAGTTAAAAACTTCACCCAAATGACAGCAATGTTATAAACTCAGTGCTGCTTAGTGCAAGTAAGTGTTTAGGGCTAAATTTGTTGGCAGGCATTTTTGTCTCAAGAGCGTCTCAGGTTCCTGGAAACAAGGATAGGTAGAGGTTGGGAGGAGTGAGCTGGGGAAGAAGATATGACGTGTACAGAAGGACAATGGATATCAGCCATAAGGTTGCTTCTGGACCTGATTCCACGAGAAAGCAAGAAAGCCAGACAGCCAGAAATCCAGATAGCTAAAAGCAGAGCCGTGGCTAGGCACTAAATAACTACAGACATAAACCAACATCTGTTGCATTTATGCCCACAGTTCAAGACTTCAGTGACTGCCATGAATATACCTAATGCTACCAGAGATGCCTTCTCAAAAACTTAGAAAATAGCTGGGCTGCAAGAGGCACTTCACCGGTTATCAGTCTCTGAATGGGTTTAGGTAAGCAAACTGGGGGGAAAAATGTTTTTTGTTTTTTTTTTTTAAATGAGTTCTTTCTTCCTAGGTCCATTCTTTTCTCCAGAATCTACCACCTGCTGCTGTTTTGGGTAAGAGACAATGGTTCAGGCTCCACAACCTTTTCATACCCATCTTCTCCTAGCTCCTACCTCATCTCTACCTCTTTATCCCACTACACTGGAGGGGTGAGGATAAAAATCAGGTGCCATGTGTGTTAAAATAAAGGGACTGAGCAGGAAAGATATAGCAGTTGTTAAGAGCACTGGCTTCTCTTCCAAAACACACAGGTTCAATTCCTAGCATCCACATAGGGGCTCCCGAAAGGTCTATAATTCTAGTTCCAGGGGGATCTGATGCCCTCTTTTGGCATCCTTGGATATTACACACACACATAGCCAACATGCCTGTACAATAAAATAAATAAATATTCATTATAGGTGAGAAAAGGAACTAGCTATTTCAACTAATGTAGACAGAATCTCTGGGAAATTTGTCCCTTTATCCTTAGAAGTCCCTTGAACATGAGTTAATACTTCTTCAGACATTGGGACAGGGCAGTAAGTAATACATCTAAACTTTAAAATAACTTCATTAGAAAATGGAAAACTCAGCCAGACAGTGGTGGTACAGGCCTTTGATCCCAGCACTTGAGAGGCAGAGGGAGGTGTATCTCTGAGTTCAAGGCCAGCCTGGTCTACAAATGAGTTCCAGGACACCTCACTGTCACACAGAGAAACCCTGTCTTGAGAATTAAAGGAGGGGAGGGAAAGAGGGAGGGGAGAAAAAGGCAAAAACCCCTATAGAAGCAGGGATGGTAACACACTTGGTTTCATGTGATTATCTGACCCAGCAAGGTGACTGAAAACTGTGTTTTCTGCTCAAGCTGGAGCAAAGGGTTTGCTACTGCAAAGGAGAGACAAGATGGCTTTACTGTTGTTCCACAGTAACTTCTTCACATTCTTAAATATACAAATGGTTTGCACCCTGTTAGATGCCACCAGAAATGACATCTTCTGCACAGCCCAGCCTCTTCAATCAACGGAAAATTGGCTATGCTAACCCACACCTTTGAGACTGGAAAAAAGGTACACATAAATACAATCTAACTCTTCACTAGGTCCAGCCATAAGCCACTGAGTCCACTGTCCCCACAACCTTTGGCAGAATCCACCACTCAGCAGACAAACTATTAGGCTGAGAGCCTGGGTGGGCACCATAAGCAAGTTCATTGACTCATCTGCTAATTACATTAGGGCTTTGCTTCCCTCAAATATGACCTCCGTAGAGCCTGGGAATGGGGAAACATATCAGAAAATATCCACTATTACAGATGAAAGTCACGTGTGATGTAAATAAAGAACTTTAGAAACTGTGCTCATAAAACCAGTCCCATTTTTCCTCAAAATCAGTAAAGTCAGAGAAGCCACACACTGAGGCGCACCCCTCAATCTTGCACACAGTAAAAACTCTCAAGAGGAGTGGTTCAACAGTAAGGCCTAGCTGAATTCGGGGGTTGATGAGTCTAACAAAGTCAGAGCCAGTCCTCTCACTTTGACTCCCTGCAGCTATTCTTCAGGAGACAGGAGAGAAAACAGTGAGGCCTACACACTGAGTAGCACCCAGTTAACCACACACCAGCTGTGCAATCTTCTGCCACCTCTGACTGCTACCAGGATCAGTGCTTCATGTTTTTAAAACTTCAGGTGTGGCTAGAAATATAAAACAAATATTTGCCCTGTGTGTCTACCAACAAACATAAAACAATAACTACCGCTTAATTTTTTCCCCTCTGAAATATGAAGAAAAATGGTGTGAGCACTTGGCAGGCAGGCTGGGGACTCTAGCTTCCTTAGGAAGAAGTGTCTGGTCTCCTCCCAGAAGCAGAACAGCAAAGCAGTGTGCAGAGTTCCTTCCCTTACAGGAAGTGACAGAATTGACAGAAGTCCTTGAACTAGGTACACCCACATACTAGGAAGTTTAGGCAAGGTGCCGAACACCTCTCAAAGAATGACAACACACTTCCTTTTCCACAGTTGTAAACCACTAACAAAATGTGTTCAGAACTTCACCTGAGCCAATAAAAGTGGTCTATCATAACCATCATAAGCTGTTATAATTCTAAAATAATGGTTAAACAAACACCCTATCTCCTTTCTAGGAGTGCACTAAACCCACTCCCCTAAACACTGGTTTAGAGCCAATGTTTCTGAAGGGCTTTGCTAAGTGTGAGCTTTTAAGCTAAGCACTGGCTATTAACTCTTGCTTGATTCTTATCTCTTAAGAGTTCTCCAATAACCCTATAAGGTAAGTATTATTAGTATTTCTACTTCACTGAAGAAGTGGGGCTTGCCCCAGGTCATTCAGTCATAAATCAGTGAGCTGGCTTTAATTCATGTCTCTAAGAAAGCAATTAAAACTATAGAAAGCAGGGGCTATTACAGCCGTACTCTCTACCTGACTTTCACTAATTCTTAACCACAAAACAGAACCTTAAAAGGTCAAAAATGTGCATAAAAAGTAACTGAGGGGGGAAAAAATCAACTAAAATAGAATTTTTCACAATACATTAAATGTAACAAACCCTTTCAACAAGATTAACTTTTTACATGTGAGCCAAAAACCTCATACTTGGAAGCAGATAAGATGAGGCAGTGATCAACACTGACATTCCAAACAACAATGGGGAAGTCCTATGAGCAAGGACAATCACTCTGCACCATTTCCCATGGCTTTTGGTTTCTTGTGTTTTTTGCCCTGACTGGCTCTCCAAAGAGTGAGGCATATCTGTGCTCTTGCCAAACATCTTATAGTCCTTGCTGTACAGTGCAGAGCCAGACAGTGTGATAGTTGTTAGCATACTGGCTTCTCAAGAAGTCAGTAGTACACACTACAGTGGCCTCAGAACCGCTGTGTTAAACATACTACATGAGGTTAGAGTAAGGCAAGCCCATCAGTTCCTTGTCACAGGTCACCTGACATGAGGGTAGAACAGTTACCCGGCAAGTTAATGTACGCACACTTACTAGGACTGCTGTAATGCTTCCAAGTTATGGGACTGGCCAAGTAAANAAAAAAAAAAAAAAGATAAATGGATAAACTGTGTTTGCTTTTGTCCCCAAATAAAATTGGCATTTTAGGCGGGGATGATCAAAATTATAACACTTTAATAATTTTCACATAAAAACTATTATGATCCTGTTCTATACTTAAACCAGCAACATAGTAAGATTGGTTACTCTGATCTTTTATTGGGCTTAGTTAGCACTCTTAATCTCAGTAAGGTGTGGTAGCACATACCTAAAACCCCAGTTCTTGGGAGTCAGAGGCAGGTGGATCACCACAAGTTTGAGTCTAGCCTGATCTATATATATAGTGAATTCTAGACTAACCAGACCTAAATAGGAAAAACTGTCTATACAAAACCAACAAAAAGGTACAGCCTCATCTACAAGGTCCCTTTTTCTTTGTTATTATGATTATTTACCACCCTAAAGTTCAAGGTCTATCACCTCCACTGCAGCCAAAGCTTAGTTTCTGAGCCTCCTTCCATACTCATGTGTCCACCACACTTCTGATCCCCGTGTCTTTCTTTCCACCAGTCGGTGTATGCATGAGGACAGAAGCAGGCTGAGGCTGGTTCTGCAGCTAACACTCTTTTAGAAGCACTATGTTTAAAAAAAAAACTTAGCAAGTAGGGGTGCTTGCTATGAACCCTGACTCTAAGCTGTCCTCTGACCCTCACACAAATGTTGTAGCACTGATACCCACACATCATGCACACTACACATACAATAATTTTTAATGACAAACTTTTCAGGTCTCTTAAGCTTAAAGTTTGAGACGCAGACACTTTACAGGTTAAATCATAAGAAATCTGAGACAGACTTTCATTGATGATGAAGAAAATTGTGTGAAAAATGATAGCAAACCAAGGACGTCTGAAAAGTCCTGGACAAGCCTTGGAAAGACTAAAGCTTTAATCGTAATTCTAAAACATGTGCCCTTTCTTTGCATCAAATCATCCTGAAATTATTCTTAGCAAAAGCTGGATTGTTCTTACTGGATGTGTGACCAATATCTGCTCAGGGCTTTGAAGTGGACAAAGTCCAGCTTCAATAAATATGCTTTTAACAAACAGTTCAATGTCTTACACATACTTTTTAAGAGGACTTATCATTTACAAATTATACATAATGCCTTTTTAAACTAAAAACTGCAAAGATACAATAGAGTGTAACTTGATATAAAGTTGAGTCTATAAACACACCCGAGCAGAGTGTGTTTATCTGACTTATACAGGTCCTGCTCTGTGGCTTATGCTGGAATTCCCAGTCAGGTGTATTCTGAGCCCCCATCTGATTCTTATGAAGTGTGCATTACCTTTTCATCCGGTGTCCAATTGTGGCTGCACATTACATGAAAAGGTAGAAAATCGATGGTTATCAAGAAAAGGTTATGGGAAATGATCTCACGACTGAAGATAATTTGAAATTTTTACAAAAGAATAGGAATGATTAGTAAAATAAATTACCCCTTTTAAAGTACCTGAAAAGACAAAGTAGCCAGAGTATGATGGGCATGCCTTTCCCATCAGAATTCTGTTAGATAAAATACAATTACTATCCCCACCTATCTCTTACTATAAACCATGTAGTCTTTATTCTATTGTTCCCACAATTATATATCCCAGCTAGCCACGCCTCTGCTACTAGTTCAGGAACATCATCGTGGTCTCAGAATAATCAAAGCCACAATCAAAGATGTGGACACCTCACTTCCTGGGTATTCTCACTGTGTGATACAAAGAAACAAAGGATTGGACAGAGTGCTTTTCAAGGTAGGCAGCAGAAAAATGATTGCCTCTCAGAGAGAAGAAAGGAAACGTTTATATTAAAGGCTTAGTGTGTATGAACTTTTCTGGAGAGGTGGATCTCAGGGTATCTTATCCTGGCTATCTTCAAACTCCTTGAGCTCAAGTGATTCTTCTGCCTCAGCATTCAAAGTAGCTGGACTACCACACTACTCCCGGTAATGATTAGGTTTCTAATATTCCTGCTTTTGCACTGAATCCCTGGACAACTTGTGGACCAGAAAAAGAATAATTTATTAAAACACTACATTTACTTCCTCCAGTAACTCTTACCCCAACTTGTATAATTTCTGTTTTCTGCCTACCCTCCTCCAAAATAATTACATCACAGTAACTTACAGACGTGATTAGCAAAATAAATTAAGATGTTTTGGTTCAGAGCAATGAGGTAAGATGTTCAAAGCAGAATCTGAATAGTACATGAGTGATAATCTGAATATTACAAAGTTCTCTGAAACTGCCAGAGGTTTTTAGATCTTCTGGTTCTCTGCGATGTCACGGGTTCTTATCCTGACTTAACCTAGGGATAAAGCTTAGGGGATCAGATATTTTCAAAAGATGCAAGGCTTTCTTTATGTAAGGACTAGGAAAGGTGAGCAAGGTTTTATCCATTTTGGAAAAATGGCAAAAAAAAAAAAAACCTGTTTGCCTAACAACTAAAGACAACTATAGGAGACAGGATCTTGCCCACCAGCGAATCATGTAAAGTTACATAAAGTTGTAGAAATCACTTGCATTTCAGGGTAAAGTACACGAACAAACTGACCTCAATCATTCTACAACTATTAAAAAAGGTTTTAGGGCTCAGCCTAAAATCTTTTCATGCAAGCCATCAGACTGTTTACTTCCTTGATTTATTCATAAACGGAACAGAAAAGTTCTTCAGCTCTACATAATGTTTCGTGCCCATGGACATTAAAAAGGAGCACCAACTAAATGGGGAGCATTTTGATGTCGTATATGGCTGATTCGCTTTTAGATGCCAAATCTAGAGATCAGAAAATATTAATCATTCAGTCTTACCAGATGAAAAAAGCTTTTACATTATATATATTCTTAATAACATTAATATGCAACAGAAACAAATTATTGTTATAATACATTCACAAGTCATTATGGATATCTCTTCATAATTGCAGAAATATAAATGATACTTATTTATATTTTAGTGCAATTTAAGTAATATACTTACATAAGCATAAATATAACATATATATACTTATATACATATGTTGTATATACACACACATACATAACACAAACATAAATTTAGTATCATTGCCCAGGACTTAGCATTTCAACCACGCCCTCTTAAGAGTACTTACTGAAAGTACTGTCTGTGTAATAATCGTATTTCCTACCTATTATTCTTCATCAGTAGTTCTGAAGGAGAGATGAGTGTCCCTAAGGGCTGCCAAGACATTGGAGAGGGTGTAGGCACCCTGTTTACTCTCACACTAAGATGTTCTGTGTGGCCACTTACAGCATCATGGTGATGTAGGAGCCTTCCACAGACTTCGTGTGATGATGCCATGGTTCTGATGGCTCATAGATCAGGTATTTGAATATGACTGTTTGGTGAAATCTCAACTTTTTTTCTAATATAGTAAGTGCCACTGGACTTAGTCCACATGAATTAAAGCAAATAGTGAAAGTCACAACTATTTTTAAGAGTTCCAAGAAGTGCTAAGATTAAAAGCATGCTAGAATTCTAGATTACTCTAGTTTGTACAGATTTCAGAGGATTTTTCTGGGTAGCATCTGGAACTTAACCTTCAAAAATTAGTATTCACAAAAAAAATTGAATTTTAAAAGTTTGGTATAAATAATTCAACTCAACTGCTGTGTGACCTGAGGGTGTGAATTTACCCTATGCATTCCTAATTCTACAATTATTTCAACAAGAAACCTGGCATTTGAAACACCAGAAACCCAACAACAGGAAAAAAAATAAACAACAAATGTTGGGAATCATAAACTCAATAATGAAAACCACGGTGGAAAGTATCATCAACAGACTTGACCAAACAGAAGCAAGAATATTAGCAGGGCGAGACGAGGTCAAGGGGACATACAGTTGAGATCATCTGGGGTGGATGGGGGT
>LOEQ01001164.1:158629-184298 GCA_001685075.1 Bramus lutescens | reverse complement strand
GAGGGTGGGGCTTGTCTCTTAAAGGGACAGGGTACCCAGGTGACAGACCAGGCCCCAGATCATAACATGCATAATACTACAATGTTTAGGCACTATGTAAGTATAGTATATGTGTATAATTCCATGTCACTGATTATTTCAACTGCACAGAACTCCTGAGTACCTATATTATATTTGAGCTTACTGAGCTGGTTAATTCCCACATTTTCAATATAAATAATGCTAAATCAAATTATGCACTACTGTTCTTTCCCTCTCACTCCCCCCACGACCTCTCTCTGTATGAGAGAACAACATGAGATATTATTTAAAAAAAAAACACTACCTTGTTGTGGAGGCACAAAAATGTGACCCTATTTCCACCTTGTCTTATGGTCAGAGAGTTTAGAGGTTGCTCAAAATGGGTAACAACAAATGTAGCTATACCTCCTGAGTCAGGATGTGGTTACTTGGTTCTTTTGACATTAATAGGACTCATACAAGTAGATTCATTCTATCCTGACAGACAGTCAGGATATGCAAGCATACTTGTGCTCCTTCCTCTGTAATATGAGGTTACCTGGGGAATGGCTGCCTTCAGGATACTTAGTCTAGAGTGGTTTCATTATTTAAACAACAGAATGCTAATGACTTGATGTCTCAAAGTATTGAAGCAATTAACTGTTCCAGTTGTCCTTTGTATCGTGTTAAAGAAGTCTTTTGTTGCCTTCTTCTCCCTTTTGGATTGGGGCATAAAAGCTTACAGAAAATGCAGGTGATTTCAGTATTCACTGGAACTTCCTCCTGGTATTATTCTATGTTTTCTGTCTTATTATTTTTAAATGCATATTCATATTCTTTACTTAAATTTCTGGTCCTCATACCGCTACCCTGGCAAGAGGTATTTTTGTGGAGACTGGCCCCCAACACCTTATATAATCTTAAAATGGAATAATTAGTAAGAAAGGATCCTATGGAAGTCATGAAAGAACAGAGAGGTGAGTGGTACATGCAAGGCCCCTGGCAGAAGGAGAGAACAAGAGCCAATTGGGCTGGATCTAAAGAATGCTATGTACATTAAATGCACAGGCCTTTAATCCCAGCACTTGGGGGGCAAAAGCAAGCGGATCTCTGTTGAGTTCAAGGCCAGTCTGGTTTACAAAGTGAGTTCCAGGGCAGTCAGGACTATTACTCAGAGAAACCCTGCTTTGAAAAACAAAACAACAACAAAAGAATGTTGTTCTGGATGCACAGAGGTGAACACAGTGCTGCTGGCTTGAACAAAAACAAAGACTGTGTATGCCACAGCTTCAAGCATCTCATTTGCATGGAGTAAGACCCATAGACTTTCTAGGGACTCCAGCTGTGCGCTGCCATGCTGCCCACTTTAGGGTCTACTCGTTCAGACTGATGGACTTCTTGAAGCCAAGTATAGTTCTTTACTAAATCCGACTATGATCCTGGAGCCTGTGACGTGTTCATGGTTGATGGACAGAGGTGGTTTACAATTTACTCTGCCCACTGATTAGATTGCATGCACAAATATTGAGGCCAAAAATGATCTGATGGTGTTATCACAGGAAAGGCAGATATCTTACCACAATAGAAGTACATTGTGAGAATGAGAGTTAGGGTCTACCTGAATTTTTAATTATGCATATTATACCTGTTTCCTGTTGTGGAAAACTGGGATGAGGGATATGGGGTATGACTACCTGGAAAAATAGCTAATTATATCTACCTGTGGCCAGATCCTAATAGCACAGTCCTGATGAGTAATTATGCTTCATCTCAATTTCATGCCCAGTCTCTAAATCCCGATTACTGTCTCCCACTAAGTTGTCTCTCCCTCTTTCCACTCTCCTGACCTTTACACTCATCCCTCTCTTTCTCAGAAGACTGTCTACCACTCCAGGTAAGACTGGGAGAGTCTGTTAAAGCTGCCTTCTCCACCTTGAATCATTTTTGCTTCAAATTCACCGTGTAGCTGAGGCTGCAACTGGACCTGAACTCAGCTTCTATTTCTGTGGTGTTGGAAGTGCTGGTGACAAGCATTCACTACTGTGCAAAACTTCCTTCTTGGGCCTTTTAATGTCAGCAATTTACATTCAACAATTTCAGAATTGTGGGTATCCTGCTTCTCTGGAATATTTTTTAAGTTATTTTATTTTAATTTTTTAAAAGAAAATGAACACTTACTTTTACATTTTCTTTGATAGCATTAAGAGTTTCTCTCTTTACCAGAAAATGCATTTAGGACTTGAAATGAAAATTGAATATGCAAATCAAAATCAAAATAAGGCTTGTGGTAATCCTGCTTCTGGCTTTCCCCTCAAGCTACTGCTTCTCTTCGACCCTGTCTCTTCTTCATGAGGTACCTGTCTAGATTGGGCTTCTCCTTGCTGCCTTCCTGTGCACCTCCCAATTCCACACAGCACCATCATAATATCCCTGCACCACCTCCAGGAAACAAACTCCCACCATCTCCTTCTCCTGACAAAGGCCCCATAGAAATTATGACCCACCATGGAGTGGGATCTGAAGCTTTTCACCTGCCTTTCACCTTTACAGCCTAACTCCTTCCATAAATCTGCCCAATCTTGTTAACTTCTGTCCCCCAAATTTTTCATCTTCCAGAGAATTGCCCTGTACTTTGCTCCTCTCCTGCCTCCACTGCTATTCAGCTGTCGGAACACTCACCTTCACAGGGTCAGTGTGCACTATACACCAGAGCTTGTCTTACCTTCCCCTCTAGCAGGACTGCTCTAGCTTCCTCCAAACCTGCAAGTGTTTGAGAAGACTGCCCTTCTTTCCACTAGAACCTGGCTACTGGCAGACTCATCCCCTGATGTGGCTGCTTGTGAAATCCTGGCCTAAACCATGCATTCAATTCTTCAATTTCAATCTAGTTACTACTATAAGTCCACTCAGACTGCTAAAACAAAACACCATAAACTGGGAATTTATAAACAACCAACTCTTAGTGTTCTGGAGCCTGTGAAGTAGAAAATCAAAAAGCCAGCAGATTCACTGTGTGGTGAGGAACTGGTTTGTAAACAGCAACTTCTCAAAACTGTGGTCTCATGTGGTAGAAAAGGTAAACAATATCCTTTGGATCTTAAAATCCATTGGATTTTAGATCCAATGCCAAAGGCACTAATACCATTCATAAGGATTCTATCACCTTCATGGTATAATCACGTCCCAAAGGCCCCACCCCCTAATATAATCATGCTGGGAATCAGGACTTGAACATATGAACCAGGGAGTGGAGGGTAGCACAATCAGGCTACAGTAATATAGGTTCTCTCACGTTTCATTTAACAGTAAATGGGAATAATTAATGTGTAGCAGCTAGCACTATGTGCATTATAAGTTCTCTGAATGGGGCAAAAAGCTTTAGAAACTTCTGTACATGTTTCAACAAAATCTAAACATACAAAAAAAATTGCCCTCTGGAGGCTGCTTGGCAGCAGATGCTCTCTCTAGTGCACTCAAGGCCCTGGGTTTAAGCAGAGGCCATCAGAAAAGCTGAAAAGATACTTGTCACTATTATTTATTGTGTATACATGTGGGTGTTTGTTTGTGTGGGTGCATATGCACACAGGGCCAGGTCAGTCCAGATGCTGTTTCTCTGGAACCATTCATCTAGTTTTTGAGACAGCAGTTCCTTCTTTGGCATAAAGCTTGCCAAGCAGGCTAAGCAACTATCTAGTGAGTTTCAGAGATCCAGACATCATCTTCTGATAACTGGGATTACAAAAACCACCACACCTGGCTTCAGGTTTGTTAAACGGGTCCTAGGGACTGAACTCTGGTCCTCATTCCTGCATAGCAAGGACATAACTGAGATACCTCTCTAGCCCTGGAAAGGTATCTTCTAGGGTGTTGGTTGTTTTCTACTTGCCATTACCATGATTAATTTACAAATACGCTGCAAGTGAAAAACTAGTGCTTCTTCATTCTTGGTCTGCCTATCTCAAGTTCAACAAGTGCACTGTTCAATGCTGTAAATATAGATAGTCTCTCTACACTAACTGAAACTTTACTGCCAATTGATGTGGTGACAACTCTGCAGCCCAGAATTGACAGCAATTCTTTATCAGGCCCTAACATTAAAAAGAGGAGATATTTATTGTGACATGACCGATCAAGTAAAATGTTTGTTTTTAATAGAAAAGCACAAATGTTAAAATAATAAAGAAAAAGACTGAAATTGATCTAATAAATCAACAATCCGCGAAATGTTACCAACGATAAGTCCTGATCACAGATGTAAGAACATGGTTTACGAAGCTTAAAATGTGAACATCGAGCAGTGAATATACATGGACTCGAGGGGGGGGGGGNGAACTTGAATTCAGTCTGAAACTTTCACCCAGGCTTGTCCCTGTTGGCCCTAGAGCGGTAAGAATGCTTCCCAACTAGCCAGCCCACTTCCCTAACTAACCTCCTTCACAGCCTTCTTGCTCCACTACCACACCCACATGCTTTCATTTTGCATTGTGGACCACACCTCCCATTGGAAGGGAACAAATTCAGCAATTTCAGTCTCCAGGCAGACACTTGGGTCTGTAGATAGAAATGTCGTTTTCAGAATCTCAGGTAATCAGGACAAAAGCTGGAAGGTAGCATGAGCTATGAAGTTCAGCGTCTAACAGACACATGCCAACTCTGAGTGGCAGGTCAGGGAATTCATGGATGAGAAGCAGACTATTGCCACCTGAATAGTATCTCATCATGCACAGCCTGTGGCCTCTTTACAAAAGGCAGAGGGCAGTAACAGGAAGCATGAGGAGTGAAATGGATGCTTACAGGAAGCTCCTGAGGCATCTGGTACCTAGCAGAGAAAGTAATGTGAAACTCTGAAGTGACAGTTACCCTCCGTTCTCCCTAGGCCTAAGGTGGTCAGGTTCTCTACACATGCATGGTTTACAGGTAAGCAATTGACACCCGTCCAAAGAGGCTGGGGATAATAGGGTGCAAAGCAAAGTTACTTCTTAGAATAGCTTTTTTGTTCAGCTTCATCATTAAAGCTTAAGTGAATGTGCTTTACATTACTTAAAAGAGGGACAGGAGACACTGTCTAAAAGTAAACTGTCAGCTTCCTTATGCAGTTTTCCATGTTCTGTGGTATCTGGGAAGCCACTGAGAAACCTGTCTCTGCTTCCTTGTGCCCATGATCCATATCCAGTGTGGAGAGGAAAAGTTAAAATCAAACACATAATCCTGCTAAAGTCAAAAGGAAAGCAAACATTGACACCCTTAACAAAAATACAAGTGAGATTATTTTTTGGCCTTCTATAACACTTTGGATAAATGAGCTTTCCAGCAAGTCAGGTCAGATTTTTCTGATCAAAGATCAAGCTGAGGCCCACTGCCCACTGGGGGAAGACATTAATGGAACATTTTAGGGAGATTAGACACTTGACTGAGAAGCCTGAAATAACGTGGTCTTCAGTTTGGCAAGCAGATAACTAAGGATCTGGGCAATGGAAGTGATGGGAGTTCACATTTGCTAATGCTGTAAGACTCACAATCAGTAGCGCTTAGAGTTAATAACGAGCATATCTTTATAGATGGTCCAAGTTAAAGTTCAGAACAACGCAGCTGTTTGTTCTCTTATGCTCACACATGCAGATGCCATAAAGTTCACAGTGTCCTCTTCACAGTGATGCTCTAAGTGACCTTTACTTTCTTCTTGATTTTTGGTGCTGTCAGAACTTTCTTTTTTATAATAAGCAACTTGCCATGATATTTACAAAAACTAATATATTTCCATTTTGGAAAAAGAAGCAAAACATCTAGACCAGATAAAAATAATTGAGTTTCTAATTTTCATATAGTAAAGTGTGTATCTTGTAACTCATACCCAAGCAGTTTTTCCTGCAACATAAGCTTTTCAATTAACTGCTGGTTTGTGATTAAGTTATTTAGAGAGTGTCATTTATGGTTTACATCAAGCCCAGGAGCAACCCAAGACTGCAACAGTAGCTTAGATGCTTTCCCTGGATCTTCACCAGATCTGTTCCTGAGAAATTGTCAGAATACAGGACATTGCCAGATGTAACACTCCATTTACCAACCCAGAATGGCTGGAATGAAGATAAAGAGAATTTACCTAGGGCAAAAAATATATATGCTCCCATGCAGAAAACTCTCATGGTCTGGAGAGAATTAATTAGTCTCGTTGCACAGCTTGCCCCCAGAGACTGCACAGTCCCATAAGAGAGCCATATCTTACATTACATTCCTTTGGCTCAAAAGACATAAAAAGGTTTTGGTTTTTCTTTAATTACTTAACTAGATATTGGATGCATAGATAATTTGAAAATATAAAGATGAACAAAAGGAATGTGGCTAAAGTCAGATGGGTGGTAGCACAGCAATCACAACATCATAGGACCAGTTCCCTCTGACTGAATCATCTCATTCATCTTATGACATCTACTGAACCCAACTGTGAGTCAGGGAGTAAACCCTGACTCCACCCACAAGGTGGTTTAGTAGTTGCAGGATCTAGTTGGTGTAAACAGTGGAAGACCACTGTGCAGGCTGCAGATAATTCCACTTTATCCTCTCACAAGGAAATCATATTTGAGTATCTGGATGCCAAAGGCATTTGAGCTGCATTTTAAGCATTATAAAATTCAACTCTGGTCAAATCATGCTTTACAACTTACACATTCAGTAACTTGGGGCATATATTTTCAACATTTTTTTCATGTACAAACTTAGAACACTATTTCCCTTGCAGTTTTGGATGCATTAGGTGAAAAGCCTGTACCTGGACTGGGTCCAGAAGTGCTTGAAAGACTGGCTCACTTCCTCCCCTCTTTCTAATTGGTTTAGCTGCCCTTCCATACTTGTAAACACCGTGCAGTCAGGATGACAAGCTGCTCTGACTACCAGGGAATGTCAGTGTACTCGATTTCAGCAGCCTTTACATCCACAGCCCTTGAGGGTTCTTTCATCTACAAGTTATATGCTGGGTCCAACCAGAAGCCAGGCTGCTGCTTTTTGTTGTTGCTGATGGTAGAGCTTATATCTAGTCTTCCAGTCAAAGATTCCCCTGTATCTTTAAATAATCAACATGTTTTCCTCAAAAACCTTTGGCCTTTCCTCAAGGGCCTCTCTCTCTCCTGACCCAGATACTTCTAGAGAGAATTTAGCTATTTATTTAGTATCCACTTATTATGCACTAATGTTATTGTACTTTGTGCCTCTATTTTTTCATTATCAACTATAAGGAGTCCCATCATCATCATCTCATTCTCTAGAAGAGAAGCATACTGTTCATAATTTAAATCATGAGCTTAACATGTCATGGTAAAATTCTACTGTCAAATATGAGGTGCTTTCTCTAATATTGTTTTCACATTGTCCCTGGTGGCAAAGCCAGAGTTCAATGCTCAAGATAACTCAAGCAACATCACCATGCGGAAAGCAAAGCCATTGACTGCCACAGGCCCACCCCAGGCCCACTGAAATACACATGCACAATAAGACCCATGTGATTACGCTTACTTTAATAATGTTTCAAACATGCTGCCTTAGTATTCAAATGTTTCCAGCTCCATATTGAGTTGACTGAACAGTAGTACCTTCTGTGCCTACTAGAGAAGATTACTGCATTTGTAGAGACATCTTGGCCAAAGAGACTGATATGCGGGAGAAAAAAAATTGGTTGGCCCTTCCTTCTCCATAGCTGGGTGCAAACTGTATAAATTATCCAGAACCCAAGGATACAGTACACAGAAGTGGCTGCTGGGTGAGTTCCACATACTTAAAAGTCAAATAGTACCTTTCTCTATTCAGAGGCTATCGTTGTTCTGGGTCAAAATGTGCTACAGTTAAAATCCCTAAAACTTCTGACAGCATAAGTTAACAGTAAGGTGTTAACTGAACATCCAACTTTGGTGAGCATCTGGCTGGGGTACATAAAACAGTGGCTCTTATCTGACTGCCTTGGAGGTCAGGTAGCCAAAAGCTAAAAAGCCCTAAGACCACACAGTAGATCAGTGCCATCAAAAACACAAACAACTACCCCCGTAAGCGAACTCTTATCTATGTCTTCTCACTGCATACTAGTCATCACAATGTCTGGGGTACTCATTAAATCATCCCTTAGCTCAAAACCATCATACCATGTACCACAGAGGAAGTGTGGACATTGCAAACTGTGGGAAATCTACCACCCAAGCTAATGTATTTGAACATGACAAGCTTCTTGGCAGTAACACCACACCTCTAAATCCCCCTTCATTCATACAAGAGAGACAAGACTGTAAGAAAATGGCACAATCACCTACCACACAGGCAGCAGTGGCAACAATGTCACAGATGTCTTCTTGCCAATTTTAAAAAGCATAAAATTAAGTTGTTCAAGAACAAGTTTACACTGCTTCAGCCAATATTAATGATGACTAGGTTTTTATTTTAAGTTGTATGTGTGTGTATGAGTAGTTTACCTACATGTACGTGTGTGCACCATATACATGTCTGGTCCTAGAGGAAGGAATCAGCTTCCCTGGGACTGGAATTACAGACAGCAGAGCCACTGTGTAGGTACTGGGAATCAAACCCAGGTCATTTACAAGAACAATGAGTCCTCTTTACTTCCCTGAAGAATGAAAGCATCCACCATATCCCAGCACTAACAACAAAGCAAGAGGATTTCAAGTTCAAGAGCTATATATGTTGTTAAAGAAAAGAAGGAGAAAAGTAGAAGATGAGAAAGAGGAAACACAAGTAAGCAACTATCATTCTATATCGTGAAGTGTCATTGCTACACTTGTTTCCTTGCTGGTACCCGTATTTGTATAAATGTACACTTAGGAAAGTCACAAGACTGTTAACAGCAGTAGGCTATTTTTTTGTTTTGTTTTGTGAGACAGGGTTCTCTGTGCACCCTGGCAGTCCTGAAACTTGCTCTGTAGACCAGGCTATCCCGGAACTCAGAGATCTGCCTGCCTCTGCCTGCTGATTGCTAAGATTAAAGGTGTGCATCACCACTGCCTAACCAAACAACATATTATATTTTTAAATACTCCCTCCTCTATTTTAATTTAGTCATTACTACTTTGAAAACAAACAAGCAAAAAACATAAAATAACCAAATGTTAATTATTAGAAGGGCAAAAAACAGGGCTAACAAACTGGGAAAAAATACTTCAAGTGTCAGAAAGGGAGAAAAAAAATCATCAACTGCTGAAAATGCCTTTGTTCAAAACACAAATATGTTTTTATGAGATTTTATTTTTAAAGGGAGACACTGAGAAAGATGCTGTGAATCTTGATGACCAGGTCCTGCTGTTTTCCTGAGATGAGGCTTTTATTCCCCTTGGTCCAGCCTGTTGACTATAGCTGTCCAGCCTTTGCAGCTGACCTGACACCAGCTCCATCACCTACCTTTGACAATTCTCTCTTCAGTCTAGAGCACACAGCACCACAATTTCACTGGCCAAAGCCTTGCACTTCATTTCCAAGCTTTCTCACAGTCTAACCAACAGTAGAGACCTGGTCTGTGGTGCAAGCCAACCTCTTCCTGACTTCCATGGCTACACCGTCTGTAATAAAGTCCAGTCAGACACAGATGGAGGAAAGTCCACTGGCCTGCTGTGTCTCGCACTGTCTCTGGTAATCATGGGGTGGTGGAGGGGCTTCAGCACCATGTGCTTCAAGTCCATATTCTGTTCCACAGCAACATAACTGCAGTGTGAGGCCTTGATATATCATGTTGGTGGTATCAGCAAAGTGCTGTTTATCGTGATGTAGACAGAGGTGTTGCTGAAAGGTCCCGATCCAGGCTGTCCTCAGAGCATGGATGGTTTCAGTCTGATAAAGCTCTCCATGATTTTAGAGGTGACTTTGACATAGGGAGAATAGAAATAATGATTATCCCCAAACACTGCTAACTGTTTCCCTGACTGTGTTATCTGGGTGCAGACAGTTTCTAGCAATAACTGAGATCCTAGAATCAAAAGCAGCTAGGAGCTTGACCACGAAGAATCTACCTTGTACATTAATTTCAGTTTCTCAAATACTTTCAGATGGTTCTCTTCCTCATCTTCTCCTGATAAGCATGCCGAGGCACCTTCGCCTTACTTATTAGTTCAGGCTCCAGGGTCAGGAGGAGAGAGGTAACAACATGGCTTATATGGAGCCACCATCTACGAACTCCAGAGCCACCATAAGTTTCCCATCCTCAGTGACCAGAGAGCAGCCTCCAAGGAGATGCTGCTGAAATGGGTCCAGGTCCTGGGCTGACGCCAACTGCAGCAGCAGGTCCACCAGAGCACACTATTCTAAAGAACAACTTCTCAAGCACATGATCTTGTCAGAAGTCAAGGCATCCTGCTCAAGTCAGTCAGCAGTTTTGAGAGAAATTACTAAAGCAGAATTTTCTCATGTGTCTAGATATTTCAATACCATTCCTGTTTTCTTTTTAAGATTAGTCTGATAGGTTTCTGATGCTGAACAGACAGGAAACACTTAGTACATAGCAACTGAATGGCTAAATGAAAGATCATCCATCTTAACAACGGGCAGCATGTTCAGCTTTTTCATGGACTATATAATACAATTCTCACAATACATTGTTAAGAAGGAATTATAATCACCACTCTTTTGTCAGTAAGGAAACTAGAATTCAAAGATTACTTTGTTCAATATCAGAAGGCAATTCAATTGTAGTCAGCTTCAAGGGAAACTGTGTTTGACTCCACTATCCTTAAACAGCATGCCACACAGTATCACATCAAAGCTTACCATGGTAAACAAATGTTTGATTATTCATTTACTCATTCAACATAGTCAAATTCTGTGCTAAATGCTGTACGAAGTTTTACTTAAAGCTCATTCTTTATCCTTGGGTGTTAATGTTCTTCTGGTCGTGTCAATTTTTAAAAATTTGTCTCAGATGTATTTATTTTCTGTGTTAGTATTTTGTTGCATCCATGTATGTGTGTCTAATTCCTGTGGAGGTCAGAAGAGTGTCAGATCCTCTGGTCCTGGAATTAAGAATGGTTGCAAACCACCATGTGGGTGCTGGGAACTGTACCCAGGTTCTCTGTAAGGGCATTAAGTCTTCTTAACCACTGAGCTACCTCTCCAGACCCTGGTCATAGCTCAAGCTGACTTGAGATATGGATATAGACAATGTGGATACGCTGAGAAAAGAAGAGCCACAATGCAGACTGGCTTCAAATAACATGCTAAGGAAACATTATTCATTGCTTTTGTGCAACACAGAGAGAATTCTGGTCTCTCCTCAGCTTGATTCCTACATGAATAAACAGTGTACACATGAGCTGACTGGGCATGAGTGTGTACATACAATATCTAGGGTTTTTTCTGCCACATGCAATATTTCACACCCAGCGCTAAGAAGGTTGAGGAAGAGGATTACCACAGGTTTAAGGCCTCCATAGTAGTTTGAATGACAGTACACCCAAAGGCTCTGCCATTTGCATATATGGTCCCCAGTTAATGGCATGTTCACAAAGGGCTTTGGGAATTTAATGTCCTATCATTTTCAGTTTGCTCTCTGCTTCCTGTTTGTAGTTAGATGTGAGCTCTTCACTGCTGCTCCAGTACGATGACTACCTACCTGCTGCCACACTTCCCTGCCATGACAGTGATGATCATTCATCCCTCTAAAACAGTGGTTCTCAACCTGAGAGTTGCAATCCCTTCGGGGGCCACATATCAGATATCCTTGAATATGAAGTATTTATATTATATGATTTATAACAGTAGCAAAACTAGAGTTTTAAGTTAGCAAAGAAAATAATGTTATGGTTGGGGTCAGTACAACATGAGGAACTGTATTAAAGGGTCACAGCATTAGGAAGGTTGAGAACCACTGATCTAGAACCATAAGCCCAAAATGAACTCTTCCTTCTCTGAAGTGCTTTGGTCTCAGTGTTATATCACAGCGATAGAAGAGTAATATACCTTATCTCAAAAATCAAAACCAAAATCAAACAAAACTAAATAACATCTAGGGTTTTTTCTTTCTCACAGAAACAAGTTGTATTACAACATACAAATAAAATGTTTAAAAAACAGACCAAATACCTTCGTTAACAAGTGGCAAAGGTTCTCACTTAGCCTAAGCTCTTATCCTGAGCCACAGAAAATGGCCTATGTCCACAAAAGCTAGAGATCACAAAACAAAAGGAAATCCAGAACTGTTCGATGCAGGTGCATCGGACACCCTAGACAGGAAACGACTCTACTAACGCATAGCTAATTTGGGTGCTGCAGAGGAAATGTCAGCCCAAAAGATGCAGTTGGACAAGGAAAATGATCTACTGCACTGAGCACAGCTTCTACTCTTTCAAAATGAAATGCTAAAAAGGACAACGAGCATGGCCCCATGAAGACTAATGAAGGCACAAAGCAAATTCCATCAACCTTCAGAAGTGATGTAACTGATTTTCTTTAACATCATGTTATTAGTCTAGGAAAAATAAAGGACCTTGTACTCAGGCACACACCAACACAAGCTGAACAGCAAACATCCAGAGGCCTCAGGATTGCTGTTGTTATATAAAGAATGAGCTACAGAAACATTTGTGTTCTGCCTAGGAAGACTGATCAGTTAAATTATTTTGGGGAGGTGAGGGGGTGAAGGGGGGCAGGAAGGACAAAACCGGAAAAAAAAAAAACCTTTAACTACAAGCGAATCGACTCAACTTTTGTGTGGTCTCAGAGAAGAAAAGCAAAACTGAGTGACTTTCCCTGTCCAATATTAAAACTCATCACACAGCTTGATCACTGGTAAAGTTTAAAGTTTATTATTGATACAAAGAGACAGAAAATTAACAAATGGCTCAGAACACTCAAGCCAACCGCAAGTACATAAGTGAGCAATGTGTGGCAAAGGTGGTCCTGCACTGTCCTGACATCTGGTAAATGAGCTAGGTTAACAGATAGCCACACAAAAATTAAAACGTGACTTCTTATTTCACACTGTAGTTTGTGATATATGATAAAGTTAATTTTAAGCCTAAATGCAAAACGCAAAAATAAAGAATTTAGAAAAATTCCAAATTATTTATAAGAATTTAAGGTAAGCAAAGATTACTTCTAAGAGGACTAATTAGAAGGAAAAATGGTGAGTAACTGGACAATTGAGAACTTTTACTGGAGGAACCAGTAAATAAAAATAAAAAGTAAGCCAAAAAGTAAAGAAGATATTTGCAAATGCATTTACTAAGCAGAGACTTGTATCCTTAACATATAAAGAACTCCTACAAAGCAATATAAATTAGATAAACCAATAAACGATAAAAGTTTATGTGTTTCTACTAAAGACAATGAAAAAAAAACATGAAAAGGTTCTCAACACAATTATCAAAGAAATGAGGAGAGCCAGAGAAATGGCTCAGGGGTTAAGAGCACTGGCTGCTCTTCCAGAGGTCCTGAGATCAATTCCCAGCAACCACATGGTGGCTTACAGCCATCTATAATAGGATCTGGTGCCCTCTTCTGAACTGCAGGTATACATGCAGAGCACTCATACATAAAATATAATTTTAAAATATTTTTAATAAAAAAGAATGAAAATTAAAACAATGCAAACATACTAACTAGCTTCCAGATTAGCAACAAAGACAATACTAAATATTGTAGATGTTGAACAGCTACAGTCCTTACATTACAGACAAGGCCCATATGAATTAGTAAATTCAAGAAAACTATTTGGTGATATATATGCACTGGAACTGACTATGTGTCAGTTCTAACTTTCTAACTTAACGCTGTTATCCTAGGTGTATACTAATCTATGTTTACCGAAAGCCAGTTTCAAGAGTACATATATTTATATTATTTGTGACAGTCACTCACATTATTAAAGGAAACATATACCAGAAATACTATAGAATAGTTACAAAACTAAATGTTGCACAAATGTGACTATTGGACAAAATAAATAAAATTTTTTTCATCACCAACTAAAGTATATGGAACATTACTATCAGGAACAAGAATAAATGAACTCCTCAAATCTGACTTAAGTAAAATAAAGATACCAAAGATGATACACTGTGTGCCTTTGCTCATATAGGTTGAAACACTGGCCAAACCAAATGTCCTTAAACATCAAGGTGGTGATGCCCTGTGGGTGGTAATGAGGCTACAGTGCTGGGTGTGCTGATTCAGACCAGGGGCTTTAGGTGCAGACATATTCAAGGTGGGGATACTCGAGTCTCACTGCTGAGAACACGCATGCTCCTCTGTATAAGCTCTACTCCAGTGAGACTACAGAAGGGGGAAAGTCAGTGTCAGTCTACTGCTGGATTCTTCCTTCACTCAGTCCAATCCGATAAAGACAACTCAGACGTTGACCCTAGATAAGTACGGCAAACCTGGTAACTGTGGACCAATTTCAGTTAAGAAAAAATCTGGGAATGTGGCTCAGAATGCACAGAGACCCAGGATGGATCCCTAGCACATAAGACAGGCATGGTGCACACCTGTAATTCCAGTACTAGGAAGGAGGGAGTAAGAAACTCAGGGTTACCCTCTACTACAAAGCAAGTTTAAGGTCAGATGGGTTACAAAAGACTCTGTCTCAGAAGGAGGGGGAGAAGGGAGAGAAAAACCTCACATTCACTTTCTACTTAAACGTGTCTGTCATGAAAATAAAGTGATAAACTGAAATGGAATCAAGTGTGGGAAAATATGACTATGAAGTACTTTCAATTTAGAAGAAAACAAAGCAGCCAGTTACATAGGTCAGCAGGTAACTAACGACACCTGCCACCCGCCCTGTGATCACGACCGGGATCCATAAAGTGGAAGGAGAGAATCAATTCCTGCAAGCTGTCCTCTCACCACACATACACTGCAGCAAGCATGAGCTCCCATATATACAATAAATAAACACATTCTCGAAAAGAGAGAATACAGATTATAGAAAGGTTTTTTAAAACTGATAATAAGGGTAGGTAAGAGCATTTGCTACACAATCACGAAGAGCAGAGATCAGTTCCCAGCAACCACAAAACAAACCAGACACTCTACAAATGCTTTTAACTATATGTCTGAGGCTCCGAGGCTTTTCATTCTTATTTATTTATTTATTGCCTCTGCAAATCCAAGGGTGTGTGCGTCTGTGAGTCTCTCTCTCTCTCTCTCTCTCTCTCTCTCTCTCTCTCTCTCTCTAAGAGGTACACCTACACTTACAGAGGCATACAAACCTACGCATGCAAATAAGCTAGAGTAACTGACACAGTCAACCAGAGATTCAGTATCAATTCAACTCTCCCTGGGGAAAAGTGGTCAATGAACCCAGAAAACACTGACTGACTCATCAAATTGGTCATGAAAAGTCCCTCAATTCTTTTATTCTTTCTCTGTTTTAAAGAAACCAAACCAAAACAAAACAAAACAAAAAACCTCAAAGATCAGCAAGCTACCAACAGCACTTACTCAAAATTTCTCTTATTTTGAACACTAAAAACTCTGCACGAATGTAAGCATTTTTTTATTTATTTACTTTATTTATGGGACATAGAAAGACGGAAACTATTAAGGAATACTTTCTAAACAAAATCTGTTTCATCTTTTTTTTTTTCTTTTTCTAGGTGCTTTACACTGTAGTGGGAGTTCTAAGCATGACTGCTTCCCGTCAGCTGTAACACTGAGATCAGCATGATGGCAAGTATTAGAAGGGATTTCAGGTATCTAGTCCATCACTTGGTTTAACTTAGAAAAGCTGCTTTAGAGAATTTCACATGACAAAAATCCATAATATTTTCAACATGTCCAGATAAGAAGTGCCATGCCTCCCTTGGCATCCCATCACAATGGCCGTCACAGACACCTCCTAAATTCAGCCATGCTGCCTAAGACATAAAGATGGGAGGTGAGCAGAATCTAGTCTCTCCATGATGGCAATTCATTTCAGACTGCCTTGACACTCGCAGCCAAAATTCTTAACAGTTTTCACATGCACTATCTTTTGAACTTTGAAACCATCTTATCATTATTTGTTCCACTTCCACATATAAGAAAATTTAGGCCAAACTATAAAGAAATGAAGGTTTCATATGAACTTTGAAAAATCTCAAGATTGCTTCGAGTCAAATGCTGGTATAGGCTTGTCACAGTACACAGCTATTACTGAGTCAACAGCTTCTATGAGCACCTTCCCATCTTGTAACCCAGAGTAAGCCTAGAATAAGAACTTTTATTTTAGGGTAAATGCAAAGTAAACTCAGAAAGTTTGCATCTACAAAGAATTCACATGTCATCTCATGTTATAAATTGACAGTGAACTTTGGCAATAGAGATTTGTGAGCCAAGCCAGAAAAATTCTCCTTCTTTCACTAGAAGTACCCAGATTTCCCCAGGGACTGTCAATCACATTGACCAGACTTCCTTTCCCTGTCTAAAGAACTAGCCAAGAATCCAGGCTAGGCCAATCCAACACTCTTTCCCAGGAATCTGACTCTGAAGAGAGCAGTGAAAGGCTGAAACTGGCTGAGGTTCATCTCTCCCAAGCCCAGTCCTTCAGCTTCTCAGGCCTGCAGTGAGCTCACACCCTCGAAAGTTTTCTTCCTACTTCCTCAGTCAGTTGTTGGCTTCTGCAGCCTGCAATTCTTTGGCTCATCTGATCTCTCATACAGACATATTAAAACATGTGTCTATTAGTTCTGTTTATACGTAGAACTAATTGTTTATATAGGTGGAAATTCCTACAGTGCAATAAGCCCATGATCATTCTGTGAACTAAGAAAATTCTTTCATGTTGTTTTTGGTTTCATTTGTCTGTAATTTTTAAAAGTAGCAATTTCTTATTCAGTTGATCAGAGGCAGGAATACAGTGATACAGCGTTCAGAATTTTGGCTATTTTTTATTGGAAAATAAACTTTGAGGATCTTGAGGGTTTTTAAGTAAAATGTAAAAATTTCAAAATAATTTAAATGGTTTTAATGTAGCACGCTCCATTTTTAACAAATGTTTATGAAATGTTTATGCATGTATTGTGGGATATCCTGATGGAACTATGATTCTCCTGAGATTGACAATAAAGTTTAATCTTTAATTAGTGAGCGGCGTTAACAACTAGCTGACCAGAATTAGCCATAGAGGTTTAGGAAGACTCAGATATAGAGAGACAGTAAGTAGCAGGGAGGGGCTTAGAAAAATTCTCAGGCCCCTTTGAATCAAGAAAGGAAGAAAGAAGGTGGTCACTTCTCTGCCGCTTCTCTGAGTGTAGTAGGGTTTTTATCCCAATATCTGACTCCCGAGTTTTTATTGATAAAAGAACAATTAGATAAATGCTTCATGCATGCACATAAGCAAGAGTGTGATGGCCAGAGGACAACCCTGCTACCATTCTCAGAGGCTCTCATTAACCTGAAGCTTTCCAATTAACCTAGCTGGCTGGCTAATAATGAGCCTTAGGGACCCTCCTGCCATTGCCTCTCCAAGCTGGGTTTGCACTTCTGTGTAACCATACCTCAGCATTTCACCTGGATACTGATGAGTGAGCTCAGATCCTCACACTTGCAAGGCAAGTGCTTTACTGACTGGATCATCCCCCAGCCCTACAGAGCTACCTTCACGGGACATGTCCTTCCTTGTTCTTAGACACTGTAGTTCTGTTCCTCTTAGTACCCCTCCACCCCAAAGGAAACAGGAAGACAGGTGACAACAACAACGTCCTCAGCTACTCAGGCAAAGGGAGCTACAAGCTAATTAGATGCTGGATGAGCCTGGTCATCAGAACTTCCAAGACTAAACTTAGAAACTATGGAAGGTTGAAAAACCCTTGTAGAAAATGCTTGCATCAGAAACATTTTAGAATTCAGAGGTTTTGGATTTGGTAGCATAGCATATATACAAGTATCTGTAAGATGGAATTAAGTCCAAACAAAAATTCATTTCTTTGTCATGCTCATGGTATGTACATAGCCTGATGAAAATCTTACAAGGATTTTTTGCTTTTCAGTAATTTTACTGATTACAAGAGGGGTCTGCAAGGCTCAGCAGGTAAAGGCACTTGTCATATACACTGACAACCTGAGTTCAATCCCTAGGACTTACAGGGAAGGGCAGACTAATTCCTGTAAGCTATCCTTTGACCTCCACCAAGAGCACCATAACATTTGAGAACTTAGATTTTCAGATCACAGATGCTCAAAATATAGGACAAAAGGAAAGATGGAATTGTCAGCTTAATGGAAGCACAAGGTGAGTCCTCAACATCATTTCTTCTCACGTAACAGCACCAAATTGGGTGCTTTTTTTCTTGCTGAGACTGACAATGGTACAGACTATAGAGACTTTTAAACTGCCTGATACCCTGACTTGACAGTTCACAGAAATCAGAAACCAGCTGCAAAAGGATACCAGGATGATCCTGATCAGGAGGACTCTATTTAATGAGCAAAAGTCTCTACTTTGTAACTGACATGTTATAGGGGAAAATACTACCAAAGAGCATGTTTGCTTCCTGCAAGGCACCTTGCAATCTGACTAAATAATGCATGTACATATGAAACAATTACAACAGGAATACAGGAACAACACCAAATGTAAAATCCAGACCTTCTTCTCCAAGCTATACCTTCAGACAATTCCCTACCCATGCAGAGGTTGCTTCCTTTCTATTAACAACCAAATTCTAGACCAAGACAAAGAATTTAATTAAAAGAGTGCTGTGGTACAATGGTTTTACCCTGTAAAGATTTGTTTCTTGTACTTGTTTAATAAAACGTTGATTGGCCCATAGCCAGGGAGAAAGTATAGGTGGAGCAACCAGACAGGAAGTAGAGGCAGGGCAACGAGAATTCTGGGAAGAGGGACGTTTAAGTCTGCGGTCATGACCCAGTCACTGAGGAAGCAAGATGTGACTGCCTCACTGAAAAAGGTACCAAGCCACGTGGCCAACAAAGACAAGAATTATGGGCTAATATAAGTTATAAGAATTAGTTAATAAGAAGAGCCTGAGATACTGGGCCAATCAGTTTATAATTAACGTAGACCTCTGTGTGATTTCTTTGGGACTGAACAACTGCAGGAACCAGGCAGGACAGAAACCTCTGCCAACAGAGCATATCTATATATGATGATGGAAATTCACTCTTTGAGAAAGAATTAAATAATGAAGTAATCTCATGGTTATACACTTTGCATAAGCAGGTTTTATTAATGACAATCTCCTTTATCATTAGCTATGAACACTTGTATTCAAAAAGAAGACAAGATGGTATTTATAAATAAACAAATTCTAGATCATTGTATCCTTAAAAGATATACTAACATGTGTTTTCTCAACTTGGGGTAGTTAGAAGCAACTCATCAATATATAAACATGCTTGCTTACTAAAGAACTCCCAAAGACAAGATAATGGATACCTACATTCAAGGAAAAATTAATCTTGGTTTGTAAAAGTGTGCAACTTACTGCAATTTATTACAAGTTGCTTCCTGAGTTTGGAATCCTTAGAATAGAGAGGCTTATAAAAAGACACTCAGTGCTAGTGCCATCTGGTTCACAGATCCTTCCATAGCCAGAAAAATTTCCCATTCAATGAAATAACACTTAGGCAATATCAAACGAAATTTCAATAGTACTGCAGCACTCCAAAAGACAGAACCAATTTTGCAGCTGTGCACTATTTCCTAGTATCAAACAGGCCAGACAACGGTTAGGTTATCTGTTGCTTTGTAACATATACAAGCCAATAAGGTGGAGCGTAATAGAGGAAGACATCCAAACATGAACCTCTGGCTTCTACAAGATGTACCTGTGCACCCATGCACAAAGGGGAGGCAAAGAGAAAGAGGAGGAGAGGGAGGAAATGAGTGCATTTCTAACATCTACTGTCCATTCTAGAAGTGCTAAGGCACCATTCATGAACCACTCTGCCAAATGTTTCAACATGTCCACTTACCTTATTGTGTTCATACTTGTATGGGATCTTGAGAGTGTCCATAGCTCTGATCATGGCCTGCATGGCTGTGAAGATGTTCTGATACACCAGTTTGGTAAAGCCCCTCTTGTCTTCATCAGAGTATCCTGATCCATGGATGATCCTCATCTGCTTGATGAAGGTACTCTTGCCACTCTCTCCTGTCCCTGGAATGGAAAATGGCAGCAGCGCATTAGACCACAATTCTTTTGCTGGTCTCCAGATAACAAAACT
The DNA here is from genome assembly GCA_001685075.1 of Bramus lutescens. Taxonomy (NCBI): domain Eukaryota; kingdom Metazoa; phylum Chordata; class Mammalia; order Rodentia; family Cricetidae; genus Bramus; species Bramus lutescens. The sequence goes on along the minus strand of LOEQ01001164.1, from coordinate 164,147 downwards.
AGACACCAGCCCAGACTTTGCAGACACCAAAAGACCTGCTGAGAGAAGCACTCATAGAAAGTCAAAATGCTACCTACAGAGGACACTTAGAAAGTTAGACCAATAATGGTCCATTTCAAAGGCAAATGAGCCCAAAACTCACATCTTAGGAAGCCCATGAACATAAATCTACCAAACACCAACTTGTAACCCTACACCTCTGAGAAACAAGTGCAACTGCATCATGGGAAAGTAACTGAAACTTGACAGAGCCTTCTCCCTGCATTCTGGAAATGCCAATACCCTTATACTGATACGTTTCAGAAATAAATAAGAGAAGACCTAAAACCTAAGACATTTTTTCTCCAGCCTGGAACTGGGGCAAAAACAGACAAAAGATCCTTGGTAGACACAAGTTATGCTCTGGACCACAGTATCCACAGTGTTTATTACCAGGGCCTGGTTTAGTTCTCTCTGTCACTCATGAGAAACAATAAATTATTGTTGGGAGATGTTTTTCTTCTCTTCACCATATTCAATATATATATATATATATATATATTTCTAAATATAAAAACTTCACATTTCTGAACACAAGTGCCTTTTGCCATGTCCTTTTCCACTCTCCAACAATATAAAGAACATAAAAAGCCACACTCTCGGTATTTAAGTATGAAAGAATAGAATGAGAAATGATGGCTTTCCTCCCAGCAAGTCTGCTAAGAAAGAAGGGGAAATAGGAGGAAGGAAGGTGAGTAAGAGCGAGAACTGCAAATCCATCCTCGTTCCATTTTGCTTTTGTGATGTTTAGGTTTTATTGCTGTCTTCATCAACAATCATGAAAATTCAAATAAATACTAGAATTTTTACCCAAGTATCTTAAATAACTGTCAAGCAATACAGAGCCCTCAGATGTTACAATGAACGGTGATTCTAGACCCGATGATATACTCTAGGTGGTTTGTCTATTTCAATGTGTGGGTACATGCACAAAAATGTGCATATAGAGGTCCACGGGGAATGTCAGAAATTATCTTTGCTCACGCTCCTCCATATTCATTGAGGCAGGCTCTTTCAGTTGAACCCGTAGCTCACAGATTTCACTAATATAGCTAGCCAGCCTATTCTGAGGATCCCTCTCACCTTTGGAGCCTTGGAATTATTAGCCCACATTTACAAGGGGGTAGGGATCTGAGCTCCAGTGCTCACACCTGTGAGCTTTATACATTGAGCCATCTTCCCAGCCCTATGACTTTTAATAAGGTGATATACAACACCTCAAAATATAAATATAACACTGAAATGTGAATGCTAATTCATTTTAATGGAGTTAATTTGAAAATTATAATGAATATTCTATAAATCTCACCATGAATACCAGATATCTGAAATGTCTCTCTCCAGTAGAAATGTAACCACAAATTAGTAATTATTATTAATTAATAACCTATAGAAGTTAGTACCTTTAATCTTTTTAAGCCATGAAAAAGACGTAAGAAAAGCACTTAAGAATTTTGCTTTGTATTACTGTCCCCATCCAAGGACTTGTTGTTGAAGGCTGACTTTAGGTATAAGCATCACATTTCTGCCAGTCCCTTACACTACAAGAACAGAAAAGACTTTTCTTTAAAANAAAAAAAAAAAAAAGGAGTATGTGTGTGTGAGAGTGTAGTTATGTACATATGAAGGCAGGTTCTCAAGAAGTCCAGAGAAATAGAATCCTCCCTGGTATTTTCTGGAAATTGAACTCAGATTCTCTGTAAGAACACCAAGAGCCAAGAGCTCCTAACTTCTGATTCATCTATTCATTCCCAAAGATTTTCATTTTTAACGATGGGGGGGGGGCGCGTCTGCATCTGTGCGTGGAAATGTACCCATGAATGCAGATGCCCAAGGAGGCCAGATAGGGGGAGCCAGACCCCATGGACCTGTAATTATAGGCGGTTGTGAACCACCTGACATGGGTGCTGGAAACTACACTTGGGTTCTCTGCAAGGGCAGAACATGTTCTTAACCTACCACTGAGCCATCTCTCCAGTCCCAAGAGATTTTAATTTATAAAGTTAATGAAAAAGAAAAACAGCAGAGTCAGGAAGTAGCCCTTTCCGCCTGGTCATCTGAAAAATCTTTACATAATTACCCCTTAAATAAAAAAGACAAATAATGCATGAAATATGAGCTACACTGGCCTGTGTTTCTTTAGATCATTTGAGGCAAGAGAAGTCAACACTTATCTCTTTGGATATATTCCTGGAGCCCTTAAAAAGGATGATGATAGTAATTATTACTGTTGTTATTAATATATTAATTAATAATTTAATATAATTAATATAGATATATATTTATTACTGTTGCTGTTGTGATTATTTCCTACTGCCAGAAACAGAGCCAGGCCTTCTTTCTCCCTCTTCCCATCTGCTGGGTGCTGCCCTGCAGGCTGTCAGGTATAGGTTTCATGGACATCTTGGCCTTTGCTTTATATTTACTGCTTAGCCAAGACAAGACAGAGGCAGCAGTGACAAAGCAGGAATTGTGTTCCTACAGTATCTACTCAGATGTGCAATGTTCCCTTCAAGAGACCACAAACTGCTGCTTTCGTCTCTTGAGTTTCTGGCTCTTACCATCCCTCACTACCTAGATCTGGTCCACTCTTTCATAAATCACCTCTCGGTTACTCAGTGGAAGTGTGTCAAATGTTTCTGACCAGAACTGACTACAGAAACTAAAGGAAAACAGAGGACAATTAAATGATGGACAGGAATTGAAAGGGAAGAGACTACTCTCTCTTCCTCTCTTGGCCTATTCCATAAGGTTTTCTATGAGTTGCTCTCTGGTTTGTCAAGTACAACATTTTCAGTACCTCATTAGCAAGGCACTCTTTTGGAAGTCAACTGTGATGAAGAAACAGAGGTCACTTGGTTAAAATATAAAAAAGCTCAAACCAGAATTTTAGGTTGAGTTGAGTCTCCCCTCAGTACTAAGAAACATAGAAATTAATTGAAGCCTATTAGACAGACTGTGTGCATCTGTACACAGAACCCTCCCACATTCATATTCTCTCACACACACAACGACACAGAGGACACAATGATTTGTGCTTTATGGCAGCTCTTTTGTAAACAAAACAAAGAAATTGGTGCACATCCTTCACACTTTACCAAGCACTCTGACATACACTATGTTCTGTCCTGCTAAGTCAGTGATATGGATGTCTGTATCATCACCCTCCTGCCCTGTTCTTTTTGTTTGTTTGTTTGCTACAATGAACACATCTCCCATAAAAGCATTTAGTAATATTTAACAAGCAAGTCAACATATAAGAGAATGTGAGACCAATGAGAAATCTGCTTTCTCCTTCAGTAGCTCGTGGTGAACACACCTAGAAAATGTCCCTATAAACGTTGCTTGTATCTTTAGGAATATGCTCTGCACTTCTTATACTCACTCCTGGACATACTCACACTGAAGAACCATGCTACCTATTTTTCCCCCAAGCTATTAAAAGACCAGTTCATCTAGCATCTTTAAATGGCTACAAAGAACACCACGCTCTTTCTTCCCCAATTCCTGACTCTGGATAAAGGGCACAGAGTATTCCCTACTTCACTCAGCATCACTTGCCATCAGAACAAATATTAAACACATTTAACAACCTATAATGGAGTACATGGCTTGGGAGGCTGATACCCCCATCACCTCCCACCCTCCATGTTCACAGTTCAGGTTTTGTCAAGATCAACACAACCAAAGCCTACAGAGCCTGCCACAATTCCTTTTTTTTTTAATTTAATTCTCAGGAAGCATTCATACACTTATGTTAATTATTCTGCCAATTTGCATTAGGTGATCTGCAAATGGTTATCAAAAATGACTTTCAAATCTACTCATACATTATCTTAAGGGTCATGAGTTAGTATTTATTACTGAAAGCAATTATAGATTTAGTGGTTTGCTCTCTCTCTAATTAGTATTTTTTGTTGAAGTAATCATAGATTCATTGGTTCTGTCTCTCACACTCAAACTACCTTTTTGGACTACTCTCTTACCAAAAGAGCTGCCAATGGACAATCACACACACACAAGCACCCTCATGCTCTGAAAATGCAACTTCTACTGTGCCTGTTCTGAAGATTTCTGGTGCCCATCTACACACAAGGATCCAGCAAAATAAACAGATATCACCAGGAACCCTAACACTCCACCTATCCATCCTCTTTCCCATTGAAGAAAGGCAGGAAACAGACCTAAGAGGACCTCTCCCAGGCTGAAGACCAATCTACACCACTTCTAGGGGGTTTTAGATTATAGAGAAAAAAAAATGTCAAAATACAGTCAGGAAAACAGTGGTATTGAAGACGATGCAATGAATATATTCACTTGATCCTGCCAAGGCCTTTCTTTACTGTATTTAAAGATTGTGAAGTCTATATCTGAAGCCCTAGAGTGAATATAAAGACCGAGGCCAAATGTCCCGACCCCATCCTTCTGGTTGGCCATCTCCCAGATAAAGGGAGAAAAACAAAATGCAAGGCTCATGAAGCTGAGTTACAAGACAAGTGACTTGTTTCAGGTCCACTGGATTAAAGCGGGAAAATAAAGTATGGAATCTCAGGCCCAGCAAGTTGAACCTGAGCTACTTCCATACAAACTTGGATAAAGTAGAACCAGACACTTCCAGAATGAATTTCTAGCAAGGAAAACATTCATCCACCCACAACCTGCAAGAATTAATGGTAAAATGTGAGATAAATGGGGTCAAACTCTTGGTCAAATGCACTCTGTGTGTGGTCCACACCCCAGGCAAACTATTTTTAAATGCACATTCTGCCTTCTGGGTTTGCTCCACTCACATGGAGAACCTGCATTACCTGAGCAACTCTGAGAAAGTCACTCAAACTGTCTCTTCACAAAACTGTCCTTCCAGGCAAGGACTGGGTGTATTTAATCATTATCCCCAGTATAGTCTGGTAGAAAATACCAGTTTTTAAAATATAGCAGAAAAAATAACTAAAATTAGTAGCATCAATTATGAGTAGAAACTACATGGACCAGGAAGTTTAGTAATAGCTAATCCAGTTGTTTTCAAAAAAAAAAAAAAGCAGCCAAAGTGCATTGAAAATTCAACTATTTACTGGAAATATTTTGGAGATTATGTGGTCCTAGGTTTCCCAAAATTGTTAAAACCTCACAGAAGAGACATCTGATAGGCACTGCAAGGCTCATCAAAGTGTGTGTATGTCCTCAGGAAGGAAGGAGAAGGATAGGGAAGGAAAGGGAGGGAGGAAGACTCTTCAGGCATGTCCATACATGTCATGTGCAGGCCAATGTGCAACATCAGGCAGTGTTCCTCAGAAGTCATTTATGTTCTTTTGGGAATAAGTCTCTTATGCTGGAACCTGCCAAGTAAGTGAATGGCTAGTCTGATGTAGGAGGGTCATCTGGCTTTCATCCTTTCCTTAAAGACTCATGTAGTCAGAAAAAGAGCGCTGTATAGTAAAAAGAGATTAAAAGAAATCTCTAAATGGTTTACTGTGTGTTA
>LOEQ01001164.1:116035-132789 GCA_001685075.1 Bramus lutescens | reverse complement strand
GGGACACAACCCCAGTGACCTAAACTCTTCTCACTCACCCCTACTTGTAAACAGTTCCAACATACCCCCAACAGCACCTTAGACTCTATAGAGAGCAACCCTTCAACATTTAAGATCCAAACTGTAGTATTTTGTGCTTAACAAGTGTTCTGGATGGCTCCATTTCCTAATGTTTGCATTGGCTATAAGGAGACAGTGCCAGCATCACCAAGACAGAAGCGGGCTCCATTTCCTCTTCTCTAGAATTTCTTTTTTCTTTCAAATTTACTCAGCTGAGCCATGTGCCAAATGGTATAGGGAATTCTAATGAAGAGAACACCCCCTTCTCCACCATAAGTATCAAAGCAAGGAAGGGGTCTGGTATGGGGGGGGTGCGTGGGTGTAATTCTAGAACTTGGGAGGCAGGAAGATTCCGAGTTCAAGGCCAGTCTGAGCTATATAGCAAGAACTACTCAATACACACAGGGCTCGTTGGTGTAGTTGTTATTGTTAACCTTGCCACAGTACAGCCTAAGGACACAGAAATGACAGAAGCTTTAAGTGTGCATGATAAAAATCAAGAACACCAAGACTGCTGAAATAACACTGTGGCAGAGCTTGCCCTTGGTGGTTTAACATCAAATCCGAATAAACTGGGATCAGCCCTCAAGAAAGGAAGATGTCAGAATCCAAAGGACACCAACTTAGGATTCCTGAGCTAAAAGGTTTTTCTTCAGAAGAATTTAAACTGAGGCACAGAACTATTCAGAGGTTCGACTAAATTCATACAGGGGCTATTGGCAAACGTGCACTAGGCATCTGGCTGTTAAGACTGACAAAATGTCACCAGTCATCCTCTCAAAGACCAACACAGCAACAAAACATTTCTGAGGAAAGTTTTGGTGCACCTACCGAAAATCTCCTAAAAGCACTCTGGGTAACCACTCATTCTCATTAAATGTAGCCCCACTATTACATGATTTCTATAGCTCTCTCCCCACTACAAGCCTTGAAAAAAAAAATACCAGCTGGTCACATGATATGCCCAAGATACATATTTGGGATTCTGATTTTTCCTGAGACCAGGTCCTTACTCAGTAGCCAAGCTGTCCTGGAACTCACTCTGCTGCCCTGGTTGGCCTTGAGTTCTACCTTAGTCCTTTGAGCACTAGGACGGACAGATGTATGCTCTCATACTCAACTGAAAAGTTTAGGGTGAGAGTGACATTTTACACCTTGGTAGCACAGAATATTCAAACTACATCAACTATGCCAAGGAAAAGGATAGTGGAGAGGTTTTCCAGAACTCCATTCTATACTAAGGCATAAAAGAACAAATGAGAAAGCTATGTAATTGCAACTAAGCATTCATATACATAACAATATACTTTCTAGTCATATACAAACAATCAGAAGAAAAGAAAATTTGGGAGACCACAAACTTGGCTCAGTAATTTTAGAAGACTAATGTATTTAAAGTTTTACTAGTAAAAAGTAAAAACAAGTATTTAATTTGCCCACTTCAAATCACTTGACAAATTTATAGATTAATTTAAATGTACTTTATAGATTATAAACTTTTAGATTTGTAGCACATTAAATCCAAACTTCTCAGCCAGGTGTGATGGTGAACATGCATGCAATCCCAGTATTTGNGAGGGAGGGAGAAAAATTCGGAGACTTAAAGGATGTTATAGCCTTTTCTAAAACATTCAGGAAGAATTCTGGATTTTAAATTTTCATAAAATCTAATATGCTGGCAACATGTTTCCATTCATAGCCTAGATGCTGCATCTTTCCTCTAAGGATGGACCCTACCCTGGTGATTCCTCACATGTTCAGGAATAAGGACCATCCTCCATGATAAAGAATGCTTTATGTAAAGCTTTTTAAAATTTTTCTGATGGTATTCTTTAAATGTTATCTTCATATTTAACATTAATAATATGTATATAAGCATTCCTTTGCCAATATTCATTTTAAAGTTTATATTAGCAAATCTAACCCTCCCAGGCACTTTTTAAAATTTTATTTTCTCATTCTATACAGAAATCTTGCATGATTCCTTCTTACGCTTATTAGGTCCAAAATGTGCTGGTGGAAATTTAAAGTCCCAGACTTCCAGCTCTCAATCCAGGCCCACTCACATATGCTACATAATCCAGTTCCCTTTCTCAGGGCCAGGAGTGAGGAAAGACCTGAGAAAGGAAGTTTCAAATTCCAGAAGGTTAGTATTTGCCCACGGCGTCCCGTCCCACAGTTTCTGATGCCTTACAGCTGAGGAGGTCCTAGCTACCCCACTACTCCGTTATGGAGTCTTTTCTCAGCATTCAAATTGTCACTTCAATGGAGAGTAGAGAGTCAGCCCCAAGAAGAATCAAGAGGGAAAGTATGTTCCCATTCAACTCTCACCCAGATGAAGGATGGAAGGAGGACCCATCTCTGTATCATATGTTCCCTAGAAAAGAAGAACCCCTCCTCTGCACAGCTGATCCCCAGGAGCACACAATTTCCTTCCTTAACAACAGTGGCTGGGAGAGTTATGTAACACTTGAATTGTACCATTTCATTAAATGGGAAAATGATGCAAAAAGTCATACTGAAGGAAGTATCGTTTATGTTGATTTTGAAAAAGGAATGTGACCCAAGTGACCTGGATGGATGAGGAAAGGCAAATGCATGGTTAGCCCTCACATCATGTGCAGTTGGAAACAGGGTTGTGTGCTGTGGAATAATCCTTCAGTACACTGTGAAAATATGTTGCTCTTATTGTGAATAAAAAGCTGACTGGCTGAGAGCTAGGAAGGATTTTCGGAGGACAGAAAATGCTGGGAAGAAGGATGGAGTCTCTGGAGAGTAAGAGGCGGTTTCAGGGAGAGAAGCAAAATGAATGTGCCATTTTGAAAGAAGGTACTGCCATGTGGCAGAGGGTAGATAAGAAATATGGGTTAATTTAAAATTCAAGAGTTAACTAGTAACAAGCCTGAGCTATTGGCCAAGCATTTATACTTAATAAGTCTCTGAGTGGTTATTTGGGAGCAGATGCAGAGACACAAAATCCACCTACAGTGTTAAATTATCTAACACTGTAGGTACTAGTGCAGGTACTAGTGGAGACAGAATGATAAAAATCAACAGTACTAGTGTAGGAATTAGTTGAGGGTACTAGTGGAGACAGAATGATAAAAATCAATGCTGACAATGTAAAATCAAATTGGTAATAATAATAATATCCACAACAGATATGGCTATTGCATCTGTCCTAGGGGCATGCAACATGTAACTACATATATAGACAGAAGTGGAATTGCTCTTGCATAGAGTGCAGTGAATGATAAGGGTGCCTAAGGAATGTGAGGAAGGCACTTGGTTCTTTTCCAATTAGATCGGATTCAGAAACAGCGGGATTCTATGGATAACCTGGATGAAAGAAGGGTCAAATATCTGTGCTGGGGAATTAAGAAGAGGGCTACCTGAAGGTTCTAGGGAAACCAACCTTACTTAGTAAGCACTCAGCTGACAGCTAGCATTTTTAGGATGAAGTGGAAACTGTTTAATCTGGACCTGCTATAAGGAGGAGACTGAGAGCTAGATCAGAGACCCAAAACAACCAGAATGAGAGAGGCAGAAAGTTTAGGCAGGTACTTGTTGCCATGCGAATGCTTCTACAGGCATGGTATCTTATCTATATGGCCAATCATCTTGTGCAATTTACATGGTGTTGTATTTCACAGAGAAAACACATTTTACAAGATGAACATTTTATTACCAGATCAGATATCACTAGTCTATGGCTACCTTTAAACATCTGTAAAATAAAATGCTTTTATAAAGGCAATCTAGGTAAATTAACATTTCTGAACATGTGTCCCTCATCTTTATAACAGGAACAAAAAGACATTTACTGGTTAAGAAGGTTGAAACACTAATCCAATATTAGTATGGTGTCTAGAACATAGTAAATTATCAGCCAATACTGGTTACTACATCTTCTTTCTATTAATTCTCAAAATCTCTTTATGATCTAGATCAGTGGTTCTTAACCTTCCTAATGATGCAACCCTTTAATACAGTTCTTCATATTGTAGTTACACCCAGCCATAAAAATGATTTCATTGCTACTTAATAAATGTAAATTTGTTATTATTATGACCCATAATGTAAATATGTGACCCTATGGAGATTGCAACCCAAAGGTTGAGAACCACTGGTCTAGATCTTCAAACTATGACTAGACCTCATTTTCCCACTTTGTCTGCCAATACAAAGAGAATAAAGATTAGCTTTAAAATTGGCTAAATGCAACTAAAAAGTACATCTATAGCCCCAAGTCATTAAATACACTGCTGAAAGGACAATAAGTGACTTTCAGATTGTGTAATGTTACAAATTGCTTTGGCCTGTTTAGTAATGTGGAAAATTTATGACTTCCTTTGGAAGTCAGAGATTTGACAAAATACAAAAAAGAATATAAGAATAACTATATGTAAAACTAAGAAAAAAGAGTTTAAGGAACCACCTTAGGTGAAAATCTTTACTAAAGTTAGGAATGTAAGTTTTAATGGAGTCACCATTTCTTGGCCAGTATCTCCAAGGCCCTCTAAGTTAAGTCATAACCTAACATCACTGACAGCTACACTAGTGAGGCAAATGCAAGAAGCCATACATGTGGTGCAGCACAGCAGGAAACTGTGAGGACAGTGGCCAGTCACATCCAGTACAGAGCAGGAAAAAGAACAGCTATGAAAAGCAAAGCATACACACTGTCCTGGCTAGTTTATTACTAACTTGACACAAACGACGGTGATTAAGAAAAGGAACTTTCAACTGAGAAATGCCTCCATGAGATTTACCTGGAGGCAAGTCTGTGGTGCATTTTCTTTTCTTTTGGGGGGGAAGGAGGGGGTTTGAGACAGCGTTTCTCTGTGTAGCCCTGGCTGTACTGGAGCTCATTCTGTAGACCAGGCTGGCCTCAAACTCATAGAGATCTCCTGCCTCTGCCTCCCAAGTACTGGGATAGATGCAAGAGGACCCAACCCATTGTGCGTGGTGCCACCCCTGGGCAGGTGGTGGTTCTGGGGTGTATAAGAAAGCTGAGCCAGCCAGAGAAGAGCAAACCAGTAAGCAGCACTCCTCCATGACTTCTTCAGTTCCTGCCCTGACTTCTCTCAATGATGGACTATCATCTGAAAATGTAAGCATTATCCCTTTCCTACAGAGTTACTTTTTCTCATTGTGTTTTAGAATAAAACCTAATTAACACAGAGACTGATTTCGATGCAAAGACCAGCCATGTGCAACCCCTCTAGTTGTTTTCCTCCCTTTGCCTAGCTCAGACTTACTCCATCCAAACAATCACCAATACTCAGTGCGTACGACAAAAGAACAAAGACTTTATTGTGCATGTAATATAAGCCTCGATGTCACTGTTCCTCAAAGGAGTAATATACTTCAGAGGTACGGCGTCTCACAGCTTCCTGCTGTGCTGCACCACATGTATGGCTTCTTGCATTTGCCTCACTAGTGTAGCTGTCAGTGACGTTAGGTTATGACTTAACTTAGAGGGCCTTGGAGATATTGGCCAAGAAATGGTGACTCCATTAAAACTTACATTTCTAACCTTAGTAAAGATTTTCACCTAAGGTGGTTCCTTAAACTCTTTTTTCTTAGTTTTACATATAGTTATTCTTATATTCTTTTTTGTATTTTGTCAAATCTCTGACTTNAAGTCAGAGATTTGACAAAATACAAAAAAGAATATAAGAATAACTATATGTAAAACTAAGAAAAAAGAGTTTAAGGAACCACCTTAGGTGAAAATCTTTACTAAAGTTAGGAATGTAAGTTTTAATGGAGTCACCATTTCTTGGCCAGTATCTCCAAGGCCCTCTAAGTTAAGTCATAACCTAACATCACTGACAGCTACACTAGTGAGGCAAATGCAAGAAGCCATACATGTGGTGCAGCACAGCAGGAAACTGTGAGGACAGTGGCCAGTCACATCCAGTACAGAGCAGGAAAAAGAACAGCTATGAAAAGCAAAGCATACACACTGTCCTGGCTAGTTTATTACTAACTTGACACAAACGACGGTGATTAAGAAAAGGAACTTTCAACTGAGAAATGCCTCCATGAGATTTACCTGGAGGCAAGTCTGTGGTGCATTTTCTTTTCTTTTGGGGGGGAAGGAGGGGGTTTGAGACAGCGTTTCTCTGTGTAGCCCTGGCTGTACTGGAGCTCATTCTGTAGACCAGGCTGGCCTCAAACTCATAGAGATCTCCTGCCTCTGCCTCCCAAGTACTGGGATAGATGCAAGAGGACCCAACCCATTGTGCGTGGTGCCACCCCTGGGCAGGTGGTGGTTCTGGGGTGTATAAGAAAGCTGAGCCAGCCAGAGAAGAGCAAACCAGTAAGCAGCACTCCTCCATGACTTCTTCAGTTCCTGCCCTGACTTCTCTCAATGATGGACTATCATCTGAAAATGTAAGCATTATCCCTTTCCTACAGAGTTACTTTTTCTCATTGTGTTTTAGAATAAAACCTAATTAACACAGAGACTGATTTCGATGCAAAGACCAGCCATGTGCAACCCCTCTAGTTGTTTTCCTCCCTTTGCCTAGCTCAGACTTACTCCATCCAAACAATCACCAATACTCAGTGCGTACGACAAAAGAACAAAGACTTTATTGTGCATGTAATATAAGCCTCGATGTCACTGTTCCTCAAAGGAGTAATATACTTCAGAGGTACGGCGTCTCACAGCTTCCTGCTGTGCTGCACCACATGTATGGCTTCTTGCATTTGCCTCACTAGTGTAGCTGTCAGTGACGTTAGGTTATGACTTAACTTAGAGGGCCTTGGAGATATTGGCCAAGAAATGGTGACTCCATTAAAACTTACATTTCTAACCTTAGTAAAGATTTTCACCTAAGGTGGTTCCTTAAACTCTTTTTTCTTAGTTTTACATATAGTTATTCTTATATTCTTTTTTGTATTTTGTCAAATCTCTGACTTACCAATGAATTGTGTACTACAATTACATTTTGCAATTCTGTAGTTAGTATAACTGGAAAATTTTACAATTTTAAATGGTGATATAAATTATATCTCAATCTAAATAATAAGAAACTGAAACTACAGAAAAGCATTAACAAAGATTATCAAAGATGTCATTTACTTAACACGACAAATTTTTGGACTAATTCAGATGAAATTAAGTCCCAGAAGCTAAATGAACAACTAAATTCAAAAGGTGACTTATACTTCTCTTTTATCCTTAAAGGAGTTACAAACCAAAGATTTCCTTTAAGTGTTTTCCAATTCGTAACCAACTGATAATAAATGTGTCGTGATGCGTGAGTGTGCTTTTGCTGTAGGCATTTTCACTCTTGGACTACAAAGTCTATCTGGAACAATCTAATAGCAAAGAGGAAAAAAGTCATTTAAATTAGGCTATTAGGGCAGTGACATTTGATGTATTTAATGTATTTCCCAGACACTATCTCAATGCTTCCCCATTTCCCAATCAACAACACTGCTCCAATCTAACTGGTCTGGCCATCCGATGCAATTTGCTTCCAATTACATTTCATTCTGAATTAATCTTCATAAGTGTACCAAAACCAAAGCAGAGGCACTAATATGCCCGGCCAGTTTCTTAAAGAGAACTCAGGGAAAGCTCCCAAGCCTGCATTCACTGGTTGAGTAATCTCTCTAAGCATGGAGTTTATAAGAATTCACCTTCTACAGGCAAGTTGACTCTGCTTCCAGAGTGCCTGGGGAAGTGATGCAACCAACAAAAAAGCCTACATCAGCCAACAGGCTCTAATGGACTGTGCCTTGCTCTCTGGCAACATGTTGCTGCACTCCATGTAGAAATATCTTCTAAAAATCATGGGAGGACTGCACTTTCTCACAGAAGAAATTAATGCCTGTTTACTCTTTGAAGCTCACTGATAGTCTGCGTTATCATCTAGGTTGGACTCAGAACTCAAACTTCCAACCCTCCCATGCTCCCTCTGGCCTTGCCACCTGTATGTGTGAAAGACAAGGGCAGCTCTCTTGATGATTTCAAACTCCTGTGATTTCTGTAATTTCCTACCTCATCCAAATTACCATGCAGGACCCTGAAGCAACAATTTAGAAGAATTTCTGCTGGACTCAAAGTTAACTCAACCATAAAACCTTCCATAAACTTAGAAAGCAGCCTGCTTACCACCCAGGACCTGCTTACTACACAACTAGTCTGATGTACCCACAGATTTATCATTTTCACACTGAATTAAAAAAAAAACTAAGACCAATGTATAAACCGAAGGTCATACAATGTTGATGCCCATGAGGTCATAACTGAGTGTACAGTCCAAAATTGAGAAAAACAGTGGAAGATAAATTAGACTAACGCACATAAAATATACATTACACTCACATAAATACATATGTACTCGATATGCTTTGGGTTTACTATGGGTTTTAGTAATTTAAGATTTTCAAATCACACAGCAGAATAGATTTTGATGGTATAGACAACACTGGAAAACAGCCCAGCTTACTTTCTAGCCACATCAAAGTCCAATGCTAAAGATCTTCAGAAAAATCGGAGGCAGTTCTTTTAGAGGATTACATTCATCTCTTAAGCAAGCAAACACTATGGGCCTACAAACAAAACACAAGAGTATTTTCTTGGTTGCAGACATGTATTCCACAGGTGCAGAAACATAAATCACTTTCAAGTTCTTCAAGAACTTCATGAGCTCAAGGCTTGAACTTTGCTATTAAAAACTGGCTCCTTCTACTACTCCACCCTATCTTTATTACCTACTGCTATCCTAGCCCACTGGGACACACTGCTATAAAAAATTGCCATAGGCAAGCATGGGGAGGAGGTCCATAGTGTGATCCCAGCAGTTGGGAGGCTGAGGTGGGAAAATTCTAGGTTCCAAGCTACTCTGAGCTATTTAATGAAGCCATGTCTCAAAATCCAAAACCAAACAACAAAGCCAAATGCACATAATACTACAAGAAGCATCTAGGCAGTAGTGTTAACAACAGTTAAACCTCAGAGTGATGGCAGTTACCCCTCTTCCCATTCTATTCTGTTGTTCTTAAAATATATCTCTAAAAATATAGATTGTGGTTTGACAAATATACTTTTAAAAAATACAGATTGTGGTTTGGCACAAAAAAGAAGACAAGGAGCAAGAGAGATGTCTCAGTGGTTAAAAAGCACAGGCTGCTCTTAAAGAGAACCAGGTTTGGTTCCCAGTACCCACATGGTGACACACAACCATCTGTAACTCTAGTTCTAGGGGCTCAGATGGCCATTTTGGACACCAGGCACATATGCACATGGTACATATACATTCAGGAAACCCTGATACACTTAAACTTTTCAAAGTAATTTTTCAAAAGAAAAGAGGAAATAAAATGGGGGTTGTGCTCTGGATCTGAGCTTGTCCTCTTCCAGAATCATCCAAATCTTATCACAAACTATTTGGAAGCATCCACAGCCCAATTCCAGAGGAAAACTAAACACAGGTACCAAATACTCATTTTTAACTTTGGACTTAACATGTTAGCTGTGGTTCTTGAACATGGGCATCCATCCAAATGAAGAATATGCACATCTACTAGAATGTGCTAGCACACAGCTTCTTTAAAATGCCCTGTCCCATGGACTCTCAGATCCCAGTGTCTGTCTTGCTCATGGAAAAGTGTCTTCAGTTCTGTACACAATCTTTACCTATCCAATTTGTACCATGCTCCTATGTGTGCCTACTCAAGCAAGCATTCAAAGTATAGTTTAATAGAGAAACTAAATTGCATTTTAATTATTAAGACATGGAGTGTTACATGTGTCTGGTAGCTGCCACATTAGCAAATTCAGACAGAAAGGTTCTAAAAGTGGAACAAGCAAAAAAATCCCAGCTCAGCCACTTATCACCTAACAACCCATTGACTTTCAGTTAAGTCATTTAAGCTCACTCCCATCTACACAAGAGCAAAAAGGCATATTTAGCTATGAAACTAAGCTAAATATGGCAAAACACACAAATCCCTCTTCTTCCCATGTTAGCTCCCTTGTTGTCAATAACCTAGGTTAGAAGGTAAAATGACAAGCAGCTAACCAAAACCTTGAATGGTAAATAGCAAGTTGCAAATGGTAGCTGTTTCTAGAAAATGAAGTTGAAATTTTCCATCTTCCTTTTATATACTTTCATATTACCTAAACTTTTTCTCATACATAGAAAAACTTTATTTTGAATTTTAAAAACTGAAGAAGTGTAAAAGTATTCTCCAAATCTGCTCTCTTCTTCTTGGTATTACTTAATACAGCAGACAGGCAATGCAACCTTTGCTGGGAAAGAGATAGGAGTATGGAAGCAGTAACCATGTTAAGTCTTGAGCCTATAATTCAGATGCCCTGACTGTCCAAACAACCTAAGTAAAGCAGTTAAGTTAACCTGTGAACGTTGCTGCCCTTTGCTCACGTTTCTCTTGTCTATCCCAAGGTGACAGTCCTTCTGTATCTCAGGATTTCCTCCAGAAATCAGTGTTAGTAAGACAAACGATACCCTTACATTGTATAAATTAAACATTTTGGAATATAACTGGGAAAAATGTGTTCTTAAAATATTTATTGCATTTGGATTCAGAAATCACATCTACAAGACTAAACAACCAAAGAAAAAAACTTGGGTAATTAAGCCTTGATGTCTACAGGATCACTGAACCATTTACAGTGATCACAATAGTGGTGAGCTGGTTAAATAAATATTTACAAAATGAAATACTATGTAGCTGATTAAATGATATAATTTATTATAATCAATAGAAAACTGTTCAAAATAATATATATTTGCTAAAAATAGACTATGAAGCTTTTATGTATTTATATGTTCTTATACATAAAAAGGTTAAATAGACATACACCAGAATAGTGTTTTGTTTTGTGGGTTTTTTGTTTTGTTTTGCTTTTCTGGTATTTTGATACAGTGTTTCTTTGCATAGCCTTGGCTGTCCTGGAACTTGCTCTGTAGACCAGGCTGGCCTCTAGAGATCCGCCTGCCTCTGTCTCTTGAGTGCTGGAATTAAAGACAGACACCACCATACCATGCAAGAATGTTTATACAGGCTGCAAAGAAATCAGGTCATCTGGCTCCTACTGATCATCTGCCACACTCTGAATTTTCTTCCTGTAAGTAGTAAAAAAGATGACTAACAAGACTTTCACTGGTGCAGTCTGACAGGTAATTCTACCAAAACTTCAAGGGCCACATCATTCCTACATGACTTTTCACAGCACAGAAAGAAAAGAAAGCAAAACCCCATAACACCTTACAATTTATTTTATCAGGCTATCATAACAAACAAAAAGAAAATCTAATTTATGAATCAATTTTTTAGATCACAAGAAAACAGCAAATGAATTCGTTAATAGAGTATGACAGAGATTATTCTCATAAATCAAGGATCCTTTAGTATTAGAATAAAGAGAAATGTTATCACATTAGCCAATTTTGAATGGCTGACCCATCTGTATACTTACTCTACTTCTGATTTTAATGTTAACTAACTCCAGTCACTTTAGTAAGAATATGGGAACATTATCATATAAGCCGAGGTGGGGGGTAAGGGAAAATGCTTATGTACTGAGTGGACTCTTGATTAAATCCAAAAATCACCCTTGAAGAATAAAAGGAACTAGCTGACAAGGTGAATGCCTGCAATCATTCACTAGGGAGGTGGAAGCAAGATCAAGAGCAAAAGTCCACCTGGACCACAGGTGCAAGCACAAAGTAGGCCCTTTCCTCTACTTTGCAGTGCCATGGTTCAAATTTGGGGCCTCCAGCATGCTAGACAACTGTTTTATCACTGAGTCACACTCTCTGTCACAAATAATCTTTAGTGTAATAAAGAGTAAACTGAATAGTAAAAAGCTTTTCTCAAACATCATGCCCCCCCCCGCACCCATTTTCATGAAGCTAATAAGGTACAGGGTTTCCTAAACTTCTCCTTCCAGGTAGAAGAAAGGCAGTCCCATTAAATTCAGGACCAAATAAGTATTACTATAGTAACTGACATCAAGCATTGCAGGCATTAGTCATGAGAGAATAGAGCACTGCTATCATATAAGAATTAAGGTAAAAAGAGGCAAATATTAGAAATAAAAGACTACCATTACCCAGGAGTGACAGAATTTCTTTTTTAAAAAAGAACTAAAAAATTGTTAGAGATAGAAAGGTATGAAACTCTGCACAAATTTTCAAAGTAAATCCTAAAGTGGGTAGGAGGGATACCACAGTGAATAAAGACCAGAATACACCTTATAATCTAATACAAAATAAAAGTGGAACTTTCTCGTGTTCTTTTTTACCTTTTATCCATGGCACAAAAAAATACAGGCAATGTCAGGTCCCATTCTTAAGCAATTCAAAAACCAGATTCATAAATTCACTACATACAAAAATCAACTCCAGAACAGTGTATTCAACATAGCAATCAAAAGCAATCTAAAATGTCTACAAATAAATTTAACAGGAAATGTTTAAGACCTATATAAATAAAACTATAAAATTTCACTTACTGAGGTTAAAAAAGAAAGTATTTTAAAAAGTAGAAAAGACTCACCACACATAACACAATACACACACATAAACCCTCACACAAACACACACACACAACACAACACACACACACACATCTTATACACACCCCACACACACCACCACCACCTTCCACTACTGTCAAGGTGCTATTAATTTATATACTTAGAATATTCTATATTAATAGAATTAATCTATATACTTTGCACAATCACATTCAAAATATCATTTGAAATTATTTTTTAAGTTGACAAATGATTCTAAATTTTATGTAGAGAATACATGAGTCAGAATGGACAAGAATTTTTCTTTAAGGAAAATGTGAAATGAACTGCTCCTAACCAGTATTGCTTTCATACATGTCACCCAGAGGAGGACAGAGATCTGGCCTTCCTACCAGGCCCCTGGTTGTCTTCTGTGGGCAGCCCTGGAGGCCAGGGCACGTCCCCATCTCTGCTGACCACTCACTCAGAGCAACAATGCCCAAAAAGGAGGCCTACTGTGTGTAAGCAATGGCTGCCAATGCAAAGACTAATTTAATTCATTAGGACAGACTCAAAGGCACTAATAACAGGAACTCAGTCAACTGTTTGATGGGATCGTGGCAGGGGGGCTGTGGCAGAGTGAATGCATTCTATCGGTTTTCAGGCTCCGTATGCAGTTTTGGATTGCCATGGAAACCGAATCAATAATATATAGCAGTTACATTTGCATTTCACTTGGTTTTTCATAGCATTTTAGCCTATATTCATCTACTTGACCATATTCCCAAGTGCTTCACAGGTGGCTAAAAACTCAGCACACATCAAGAATGAGAAGCTATAGATTCAGACAAAGAAATTCTAAGAGACTGAAGAACTTGCCACCTGCCAGAGACCAGGTGAGCTGCAAGTAAGATTGTGTCTGAACTTCCAATTTCAAAGTCTGGAACAACCCTCCCACTGCCCCTCAATTACATTCAAAGTGTCCTAGGGATTTCAGCTTCTGTCCCATGAGTACAGTCAGTTATATCTGTCTGAACTTGCAGGACACTAACCCAAACCTGACCACAGAGCTCTAGAGATAAAAAGTAAAATACAATAACATCTCATGATTACCATGTGCCAGATACTGGTCCAAGGGTTTTACAACACCCACTCACCATGCTCCTCACTAGTACAACCATGCCCAAGTGATAGATGCCAAGAATGAGGCACAGAAAGACACTCTCACCAGCAGCAGCTACCTCAAGACCAAGGGTGAACTCAGACTTGTGCTTCAGTTGGGATGAGGCTGCCTAGTGCCACATCTGCTCACACAGATTACATCTATGTAAACCTCTAGGCTAGAGGATTCTCTGTGATGATGAAACACACATATGATGGCACAACGTAAATTACTCATGGTAAGCCTTAATTAATACAAATTACAATCTAATTGCTCTAGTCTCTCATAGTAATTCATATAAAAGTACTCAGGAGTCTGACTACACATATCAGCACTGTCTTTTGCTGCAGAGAGTAAAACATTTTCCTACAGTGTACTGGGTTATTCACACTAAAGGCACAGCCCCCATATAACAAAAGGACAGGCATCTGGAAACCTTGTTCAACAATGCACTATGTCAGCCCCTCTCTGAACCAATGCAGCCTTGCCCAGAACCCAGAATCTTCAGAATCCACCCACAGAATTTTTTGCAAAAATATTGTGTATAGGTTACTCAGTGTATTTTCTAGTAACTAAAGATTATATAACTGCAATGAAATTTTGTATTATGCCAAATGAAAATCATTTAAACGCTGTAAACAAATCTTGAAAAATCACATTTAAACCATTTCAATAATTAGTCCTATTAGTATCAATAAAAGGAAACTCTAAGTCCTGACTGTAAGTAAAAACTGTCAGACTGGGAACTCTGTCTACACAAGAGACTTTTTAAAGTTCTGAACAGAAGTTTAAAATTTTTCAATTACTGAGTAACATTTAAAATACAAGATTTTATGTTAAAAAAAAACTATTTGTTTTCCAGGAAAACCCGCCTCTCTACACACGAAGTTCAACAAGAACTGTGGCCGTGCCCAGACAGTGTCACTGGATTAAAATCGCTCGCCTGAGTCGCAGAGGCATCTGATTTTACAAGTTCTGGACTAAGTCAATTCCTGACAGAGAAGGACAGATACTAAGCACAGTTACTAGACAGAATTCCTCAGCTAGTAGAGTATCCTCTTTAACCTCCTTTTATCTCAATGAGAGTTTGTTTGTTTGTTCAATTAGGTCAGAGAGACAAAGAGAAACGCTGGATATATTTTCGTTTGTAAACTCTTAAGACACACTGCTTGCTTCCTTGAGGCACTAGCACGAAGCCATTGGTGCCAAAGGTCCTTTCCCACCCTGACCCCATCACTGCACTGAACATCCAAAACCACACAGACCAAATCTAAAGGCAAAAATGATAAACTCAAGTCATCTCCAATGGTTCACCTCATACCCACTGTGATTCTTCCTTCATCCCCCACCTGGAGGCGCCGTGAACACAACTATGCCTGCTTCCCAAGGTCAAATCAAAAACCAGTCTCTTTTGAAAAACAATTGCCGTAGTCATTGTTTAACATACAAGCATTTAGAATGTTCATTCAGAAAAGTCTAGATTTCCCGTTTCAGGAAGTTCCTGGGAGGAAGTCAGTTCCCCGAAACTCAGCCACTCCTCAGACCAGAGAAAACAAAGGCATCACAGGCCTCCACTCCCCAGAAGGATTCAGCATTTCAGAACAGGAAGCAGGACCCTGAGGAGGCAGGCCCTTGAGCCCAGGTGCTGAGCTAATGATGGAAGAGCTTACTTTATTCTGCATGCTCCAAGAAGAGTTACAGATTATTTCTGTTGTTTATTTTATTGTACCTAAAGGCTTTAAGCACTTTGATTAGGTTCCAATTATAAAAAAACTTTTCAATACCCAAAAAGGAATGTTAATGCAAGCAGTCACCCCAGCCCAAATTAGCATTTTCTTAATTCTTTGGAAACTAAAACCCTCCATCCCATGGCTAGAAATTGTAGCCTAGTAATAGCTATGATAAAGCAGTAATCTATGAAAAATTATTCCTGATACTGTAAATCTACAATTGGCAAAACACTTTTTCCATACACTTTCTTTCTCTCTAATTTTTTTAAAAGACTGGGTTTCTCTGTGTAGTCCTAGCTGTACTGGAACTCATTTTGTAGACCAGGCTGGCCTATAACTCAGAGAGCTAGGATTAAAGGCATGCTCCATCACACCCAGCCAGATTCATACACTATTTTTAAAGTAATGCATGCAAAGTTAAGTTCTCCCAAAGAGAACCAACGTAATAAGTGGAAAGTCAGCATCCTTAGCCCTGTTCTCGGTTCTTCTCCTTCCGTCATTATTGGCTTCAGTGTCTTTCTGTGCTCGTCAGCTTAGTAAGAGGCTTACACTTCTGGACTGAAACCTCTGACAGTACCCACTGACTTCACTGCCTCCCTGTACTGAACTCATTCACACTTCACCTCCAATTCCTATCTAGTTTTATTTGACTGTACTATTTTTAGTTCTTCAATTGGTTAGCTGTTGCTCATTTCGGTAGCATTACCTAGTCCTTCTGGACACCTCAACACAAAAGAAAAGGAAATTAGGATCCTCACAAATGTCCCATACACTTCTCATCCTCCTGGACTCCACTATGGCTCTGTTTACTCTCTCACCCTCTCCACATTAGCAGATTTAAAGCACTGAGATATTCGGGTGGGAGTGGCAAATTATATTTGTCTTTTGAGACAATCAGCAAACTATCCAGTTTCATTTTCAACATCATGATTATGTAAAAATATTGTTTCCTGTACAGGCAAACAATAATGTTCAGCTTCTAGAGAAAAACAAAATTTGACATCAATGAAATTGGTTCAATATCAGAGTCAATGGGTCTCCTTCCTTAAACTCCATTAAATGCTCAAAATTATACCACATTTTAATTTTCTTTATTCTCATTTTAGGAAACAGAAAACCATGAAGCTACTATTTGATATCCATCTGTACTGATTATACTCATATAATCTCAGTACTATTGGGTATCCACTGCACTAGTCATAGTATCTCAGTAATATTGGGTATCCACTGCACTAGTCATAGTATCTCAGTACTATTGGGTATCCACTGCACTAGTCATAGTATCTCAGTACTA
>LOEQ01001164.1:72511-89616 GCA_001685075.1 Bramus lutescens | reverse complement strand
TTTTGTAAGACATCCACCACATAAGAGCTGGAACCAACAAGCGGGCTCTTACAACATGAAGGAGTTCTTAAAACACTGAGAAAATATGTGAACCCTACCTCATATAATTTTAAGAAATTTTGTATGATCATCTTCCAAACACTAAGGATGCCTGAGACTGCAGGCAGGCTCAAACACTGGAGTGGAGCCTGCGAGAGTTCAGACAGAAGCCACTGAAGAACAGGAGAACCTGTAGCAGAAGGGCAAGCCAGAAGGATTAAGACAAATGGATGGTCAGGCAGCTGCTCCCACAGCGGGAACAGAACAGAGGAAACACGGGTTAAAACTCTGTGAACACAGAAACAGTCCTCAAGAGCCTATTGACAAATATCTGTTATATTCAAACTAAGGTAATTTAGTTTCTTCAATATTTAGCCACTAAAAGATCATCCATAAGACAGACCTAGAAAACTGCCCTCAGCAATCACAATTTTACACTGTTCTTAGACCACTCATCATTCCACATATTGACTGCTGTCTCTGAAAAGACAGCTAGAGAAATAAGTATGTGTAAATTAAAATGTGTTATTTTACCTCTCACCAGTAAGATGTGGAGAATTTAAGCCTTGCACTGTGTGTCTGTCTAGATTAAACAAGAGGAATAAAATGCATGACACAAATAAAACACCAGGAAAAGCAGAGAACAAAAGTAATACAGATTAGGGGCCAGTAAATTATGGCCAGGATGTCTGTTTTCACAAATAGAGATTTATCTGACTAAAGTCACAGCAAGTCATTAATGAAGTATTTATGTCTGAGCTGGGTAGTTCCAACAGAGACCATAGACCCCACCCTCAACAGAAATGATACTCTATCCTGTGCCCAGAAGAGAACTGGAATCTAAGTAAACAGTATGCCCACTGTTGCTACAGTACATGGGGAAACATAATAAACACTGTTTCTTCTCTGAAGCTGATAAACTGAGAAGTAATATGCATAGTGCTACGGAAAGGAATAGCAAAACATTAAGATTAAAATCAGACTGCATAGCCAGGAATGAGGCTACATCTTTAATCCCAGTGCTCTGAAGCAGAGCAGGCAGATCTCTGTGAGTTCCAGGCCACTCTTGGCTACAAAGTAAAATTCTGTCTCAAAAACATAAAAGGAAAGGAGGGAGGGGAAAAAAAAACCTCCAGATTACACCACTTCCAAATTATCAACACAGAAAATACAACACAAACCTAAGAGAGGACCAGAGGATGGCTCAGCGGGTTAAGGCACTTGGGGCCAAGCCTAATGACCTGAGTTCAGAGCCGGAATCTACAGAGTCCAATGAGAAGACCAACTCCTGCAGACTGTCCACTGACCTCCACACACATTCGTGCACACATGACCTCACACAAAATTAATTCATTTTAAAACTTGGATAGTAACAATAAATAGAATAGAAAATGTCCACTGTGGTGGCACACCCCTTTAATCCCTATCTTGGGAAGCAGAGGCAGCCAGATCTGAGTTTGAGGCCAGCCTGGTCTACATTTGAGTTCCAGGCAGAACTATACAGTGAGACCCTGTCAAGAAAAAAACAGAAACAAAAACAAAAACAAACAAAAAAAAAACAGGAAAAAAAAGAAGAATAGTTGAAAAGAACAGAGAAAAACCAAGAAAATGGAAACAAAGCAACAGCCAATACTGGTGAATTCACAATCTAACAACGTCCATGAAGTTAATGAAATCTTAATTTTCACTGGCATTTCTACATACCTCAGAACAGGAAACTTACATACATTAAGAGCAATAATTTCTAGAAAGAAGAGAAATTGCCATAAACATTGAACTAATAGATTTCAGCAAATTTTAGTATTTGTAAAGTTCATAATTTAAATAAGGTACTCAATCAGTGACAAGTATAAGTAATATAAGTGTTAAATACATATATATTTATTATATCATACATATGTATATATATTTTATATCCATAGAACAAAAACCAATTAGACTATCACAGACCATATTCTGTCTAAATGACATAAAACAAGGAATAAATAACAAAACCTGAGGAAGACCAACAATAGGGTATGCAGAAAAGGTGGCAACTAACACTAAAGGCTGTTTGAAAAGCCATATAGAAACCTAGGACTATAAAAGCTTCCTAAAATGCACACGTATATATATAAAAGGAATCTAAATTAAGTCACCATATAATGGGCTAGACAAGGCCCCAACTAAACATCCAAGTAAAGCAAGTAAAGCCTCCAGTGCCAGGAATGGGTTACATCATGACCAAAGGGGTCATGGAAGACCCCACCCCAAAACATCACAGGCAATTAGTTATTCACTACAGCCTGATGGGAAAGCCCTATTGCTGAAGACAACAATGACCTGAATAGTGGGACAAATGTTATGGAAAGAACCAACTACGTTTTAAAAATTGAATTTAAGGTCTACTCTATGGGATAAAACCCATACCCGAAACTGCCAAAGTGGTCAAAAAACTGGGACTAGATAGGTTGTGGATGTAGGACAAAATACATTACTATTATTCTGCCAAAGGAACGTAGCAATAAAATGACTTGTAATACCCTATTACTGTACCCACATATCAGTACTTCAGTTGACCACCATCAAAGAAGTTTTTTTGTGCATTAGACTGAAATTAATACAGAGAACTACAACTGAACCATGTATACAGAATGAAAGACTTTTGCACACCCAGTCCTACATGGGATGCCTTCATCAAACCCCTCCCCTAAAGGATCTATGCAGAATGGGGTGGTGGTAGAAAAGATTCTGAGAACCAAAAGTGATGTGTGACTCCAAGGAAATAGTGTCTTATAGACACAAAAGACATTATGCACATAAGTACTCACAAAGACTGTGATAGCAAACACAAAACCTGTATAATCTTAGTCAGATGAGCTGCTAATACTGAGTGAAGAAGTGGACATAGGGTTCCACCACTAACCAGGAAGCTATTTGTAATTGATACCTGCTGGCAAAGGGAAAACCAGTTTTCTACAATGGAGTACACCGAGCATATCAACCACTCAGAAGCAGCGGGCAAACATAAAGTGAACTACATGTTTTTTTCTCTGTGGACTTAATTGTTTTGTTTTCTTACTTTTTGGTCTTATTGGTCTGTTGGTTTTAATTCTCATCCTTGTGTTTTGTGGCTTGTTTTATTTTGAGAAAGAGAGATAGCGAACAAAGTTGGGTGAGGAGGGAAGTGGAAAGGATCTGGGAGGAGTCGGAAAAGAAGAAGAAATATGGTCAAAATATACTGTATTAAAATATTTTAAATAAAAATAAAATGAAAATTAATACTCTAAATAACTAATACATTGTTAAGGTTTTGTTTTTGAAGATACAGTTTAGGGTTTTTTATTAGTATATTTTAGAGGCAATTTAGAAAAGAATACAAACTACACAACAGAAGCCTGTTCAATAAAATGCAAATAAATACAAGATCATTTTAATACCTGTCAATCAGACTAGCATAAATGGGCCAAAGCAGTAACATTGCCAACAAGTATGAAAGCAACTCCATGTATACTCTTCTGAAAAGCAGAATCAAATGTTATATAAGCCTCTCAACTGGCCGACAATCCTATGCCAAGAACTCAGCCTGGAGGTGGTATCCTACAGTGTACAGAAATGTGTTCCCTACAACGGTCATTGCAGCATTGCTTATAAAATTGTCTTGATGGAATCAAAGTAAAAACTCATCAAGTACAGTGATATGCTGGTAAATAACTGGGCCTGGAGAGGCTGATTTGTATAGTTTTTGTCAATTTCTGTGGTAAATACTCCTTCCACAGCTAATCTCAAATTGTCAAAGTGAAGATACTGGGTTTTGTAAAGCTGAGATGAAATTTATAGAAATGAATTTTATGAACTGATTCAAACTAGCTACTTCCAAATGATATAAATGCACTGGGGTCAGGGAGTCCTCTGGGTAGAGCACTTGATCGGCATGTGCCAGCCCCTGGGTTCAACACCAGATATTATACACATACACACGTGTGCACGCATGCGGACCATCCCACTACAATGCTAAAAAGCTGTAATTATGATGTGAAAATTTTTATATTAACATAACAATACCAAGTACATATTATTGAATAAAAAAGTTACATATTGAAGAGCTTACATTATGAATTATATGAATACTTCATTTCCATGTTCAAAAATAACCACACAACAGTGATAACAACACTACACTCAATTTAGTTTGTATATATAACAGTGGGAATAAATTGGATTTTCATTGAGTATCTAGATAGAGCACATTAGGATTTTCATTTTAAAATAGAATATACCAAAAGATCAACAAATTTGGTTTGATAATAAAAAAACACTGAATAATACAAAACAAAAGCAACAGACAAGGGATAAATCAATTTCAGTAAATATGACAAAAACTAATTTCATTTGCACACTTGAAGCTCATAAATTGGCAAAAGAAATGAATAAACAAAAAGGAAAGAAACCAAGAAATTCAACCTAAAACAATCATAGCCATGATGACTAGCATGTGACCGAATGCAGATCTTCAGATTATAAATGCAATGATTTCCCCATAACTCTGCTAGCAGTGGGGATTAAACACAACCATTTAAGAATCACATTGGCTTTTTTCATATTTCTGACCCAGAAATAGAAATTATATGTATCGGTTGTTCTTGTTTTAAAAAGCTACCCACCCAGAACTCCATCGGGGCAGTATTTCTTAAAAGGAAACATCAAGAGTCAAGCATTTCAGTGAATGTCTTTAACCCCAGCAGCACGCAGAGGGCAGACAGGCAGGGCTCTTTGAACTTACACTCTTGTGAGTGTGAGGCCAGCATGATCTACATACAGAATTCAGGCCAGCCAGAATACATAGTAAGACCCTGTCAGAGAAGAAAAGAGAAGAGAGAAGAGGGAGAGAAGGGGAGGGGAGGGAGGAGGGGACAGGGGAGGAGAGGGAAGGGGAGGAGCTGGAGAGACACAAGAGTGATTAAAAGCACTTGTTGACCTTGCAGAGGACCCAGGTTCCGTTCCCCAGAACCTACATGGTGGTTTACAGATCTGATGTCTTCCACGGGCACCAGGCACACACATAGTACACATACATACATGAAGGCAAAGCACTCATACACATAAAATCATTTTTAAAGAGACTTGAACAAATTAGCATAATTCCTTTACACAGAGCATTATATGCCTATTTCAGATGCAAATGTGAACTCTATAACACCACATAGAACATGCTTACAACAGTATCAAACTGTACAGTGTGATCATACCTACATAAGAAACACTGGAAAATATAACAGAATAGAAAGGAGCAACACCCCAGAAAAAGATCACAGTTCTTAAGTTATATTGGAACATTTTGGATATTTTTATTAATTAATTTTAAAACCATCTTTTCAATTGCATATAAAAAATCTACTATTTCTATAATTTCATGATTATTGAAAAACAAACAAAAACATAATTAAATAACAGAATGGACTGTTGTTTACTCAAAGGTTAACATAGAAATATAATGTATTTAAGGATATAAGAAAATTCTCGCCAAGCAGTAGTGGCACAAGCCTTTAATCCCAGCACTTGGGAAGCAAAGACAGATGGATTTCTGTGAATTTAAGGCCAGCCTGGTCTACACAGGGAGTTCCAGAACAGTCAGAAACCCTGTCTCGGAAAACCAAGAGAAAAAAAAAAGAAAAAGAAAAGGAAAGAAAAAAAGAAAGAAACAAACTACCTGAGAAAATATTAAGTGCTCACCTCTAATTTAAAAAAAATAACCAATATAAATTCAATACTACAAAGGAAGAATATTGGTATTAAATATATATATATATAATTAATTGTGTAACCACATGACTCGGATCTACTGATTGATGCACAAGGCATTAATTAACTAATCCTTGGAGGATACACTGTAATTTGAGGAGTAATTCAGACTCTGGGGGCCTAGAAAAACCCCAGAGAAGACTCAGTTCCAGAGTAAGCATGGTCTGGAGCAGGAAGTCCTACAGAAAACATGCTTCTCAAAGGTCTTTAGTGAAAAGGCATTTATAGATGAAGTTTCCCTAAGGAAATATACACAATGTATCATTTCCTCCAATGAAACAACTCTTTAACAAGAAAATGCAAGGTGCTAATCAGAATACGAGAAAAGTTATGGGACCTGTCACCATAAGAAACAGTGTCTTCTGACATTACAATCGTTTCTAAAGGAACATCTTAAATAGCCCAACATAAGAATCCTAAGAATGTGCACCAGGGAAGCAGAGGCGGGTGGATCTTTATCAATCTGAGGCCAGCCTGGACTATATAGTGAGCTCCAGGACAGTCAGAGCCACAGAGTGAGACCCTGTCTCAAGAAAATAACAACAAAAAGGTATGAATGTCCACAGAGCATCAGTCATTGGACACAGCAACTACTTCCCCTCTAGCCTTACTACTGTCAGTCAAGACTAGGCTGAGCGAAATCAGCTAAAGCAAATAATGAGTTCCACCAGAAAATAACTCATGAAACTACAGACTGATTAAGTATCTTTTTGTTCTAGCATTAGTTCTTTCAAATTACTCACTTTTTTCAAAATACATTTTCCCATATTTTGAGTCTAGAAATCCCATTCAGTTGGTATTGTGGTTAAGTGCAGCTCCATTTTTCAATGCTGGTCTCAATTAGAAACAGACACTAAGCATTCTTTAAAAATGTTAGGGAGTTGGGCTATCGTAGTGCACGCCTTTAATCCCAGCACTCAGGGAGACAAAAGTAGGCAAATCTCTGTGAGTTTGAGGCCAGCCTGGTCTACAGAGTTCCAAGACAGCCAGAGATACACAGAGAAACCCTGTCTCAGAAAACTGAAAAAAGGGGGGGGGGAATTAAGGAATAGCAGGGTTGGGGATGGCACAGCACACTTTTAATCCCAGCACTATTAAGGTTAGGAGGCAGAGGCTGGAGGATCTCTGTGAATTCAAGACCAGTCTGGTCTACAGAGTAAGTTCAAAGACAGTGAGAGCTACATAAAGAAAGCCTGTCTCAAAAAATTAAAAAATAAAAATAAAAGAAATGCTAGGTAAGGGGGCTCAGATGTAGTTCACTGATAAGAAAGCTCAGCAAGCACCTGGTTGTGGGGTCAATGCCCAGAGTGCAGGCTCATACTCAAAAATCTTTTTAAAAGTCTACACTAGAGGACTGGGGATACGGTTCAATTGGAGAAGTCTTGCCTAGCATGCAGGAAGCCCTGGGTTCCATCCCCAGTACCACACTGAATTGAGTATGGAGGCCCATGCCTGTAAATCCAGCACTTAACTTAGGAGATAGAGGCAGAAGGATCAAGAATTTAAAGTCAGCTACAAAATGAAGTTTAGCTACACAGTGAATTCTGCCACATAGTGAATTCAAGACCAGCCTGAGCTACATGAGACTCTAGATGTAAAAAGGAGGAGGGGGGAGGAGGAGGAGGAAGAAGGCCACAATAGAAACTGAAGATGATGACCCCCCTTGACCCTTGATAGCCTCTTCTCTATTAAAATGTTTAAGTTCTTTCAACAAAACATGCCTCTATCTGAGTATCAATCTATCTGGCAAGAATTGCTCAAGATATTGCTTATCTTCTTAGTGCTCTGGGCAGCTGAAATGTGCTCTGCTACAGAAGCAAGCCAAATAAAAGCATTTCCTGGGCAAAGGTGGCTCACGACACACCCTCACAACCTATCACAGGAGAGCAGGGTTCTCAGAATAGACATTTTATGCACCTTAAGGAGTTGACAGAAAACAAAAATTAAGAAAAGCCATGGTGGAGCCAGGCTGCAACCTTTCCTTTTAAATGTGGATGGTTCTCTGCAAGACTCTGCTGCATATGAGCTCTGAACTGAATACCCTAATCTACAGGGGAGTGACTGCAAAGCACAGTCCCCTACCCAACCCAAGATGCCCCGACTGCCCATCTCCCAACTCACTCCTGAGGACTGAGAATGAAGACCAAGAGATGGGAGAGGGAGGCTGGAGGAGGAAGAAGCACTGGCCTGCTCTTCCTGATGGAGGCCACGGGACAGAAGGACAGCCAGTTCCCCTTTGCTCCCCTGCCACCCTTCCAGAGCCTGGTGAACACAGCAGCAGCACACTCTGCCTCTCCACACCTTAGATTCCCATCTCTAGTCTCTGCCCTGTGACTGTGCAACTGCTCTTGCCTTACTGTCCAACCCCAAGTCAAAGAGCAAAGCCAAGAGCCTGATAGGATGCCGAGAAGACAGCAGGCTTTGGAGACGTCAGTTACCAGCCTGGTGTCTCTGGCAGAATCTGGCTCGTCTCAGTTTTCCCAAGACCTTCTGTGAGAGTCCTGCTGGTGTTTCTTTGACTACAGTTCTTCTAGAGATGCAGACAAGGGACAAAGGAAATTGCTTCCTTATGGTTCCTCTCAACTGCACATGCCAACTAGAATGGTCCAAATACATCTAAAACAAAAAAGCATAAAACTCTTTCTCTATATATCCCTGCCACGGATATTTTCCTAGATATACTATAAGCCCCAAGGAGGGGCACAGTGATGTAATGAACATGAATGCTCCGCTTACTGCTGCATCTTTCCTGTTTATATATTTCCTACTAGCTTCAAACAAATACAGAAGATCCTCCAATGTGTTCCTCTTTGGAATGTGGGGCCTTAATGTCCATGTCACCAGCCTACCAGTAATCACTCACAGAAAATGGCAGTCTCACTTGGGGAACAGAGATTATTTGTAAACTAGTAGAAGCAACGCTTAAAGCCAAGTGAAACAAAAACAAAAGCATCAAGTCAGAGGAAGCTGGCAAGAGTAGTTTAAAAAAATAAATAAATAAAAGAGCCCTGCCTGAGCAGAGCAGGGAACAGGCACTGCCTCTCCAGCTCCACCCCATGCCTCCCAGGATATTGCCTTTCCTGTAGGAAGCAAGAGACCCATGCTGATAAGACAGAAGGATTTTGATACCACTCCCTGTGAAGACAGAGCTCCTATCAGCATCATGCCAGGCAGCAGGAGGGAGCTCTGGACAGCTAAAGCCTCATTCCCTCCCAGACCTTGCTTACTGAGCAGGAGTGCCCTGTCCACCCCACCACCACCAGCGGGGCTGCTAACATCACACTCAGTTACTGCCAGGAGAGAGAAGATCCAAGCTAGTCTACAGAACGAAGCCTACCAGCCTGGCAATGCTTCCTTATAAAGCTTGTGAAAGAAGTGGGGTGCCCTCCCCTCGCCCACACACTCAGAACTCTCACCCATAGATGAACTTGGACAAAAAGTAACTGGAGTCCAACACTACAAAAGAGAAGGAGTTTCTAAGTTCACATGGTCCTTGGAGATCTTTCTCATTTCCTATCTTTAGTCCATGTTTCTATAGAAAAACAAACAACCTAAGCAGAGATCACTGGGGTGGGGGGTGAACAATCCAGACAAGTGGGGCAGGAACACTGAATGCCATTTACAGGTCGGGGGAGATATATGTGAGCTATTCCAAATGGCTCCACAATTGTGTTTAATTATTTCACAAAGCCATCTGTCGGCATTTCAAATCATTGTAGGACTTGTCAGTCCTCAAAAATATGCCACAAGAGCTACAGAGCGAAGAGAGTTAATAAGCACTTAAGTATCCTGCAATTCTTTTAAGGGCAAACTATGAACAAGAATTAAAGTCATCCTGTATTATTAGAACCAGTTGCAGGAAATGGGTCATCTCTCTAGGACAAGAGGAAAACTGCATCCGCCATGTGCAGAAAGAACACACACTGATTATAAGGCAAGCATTCTGTGAAGTACAGACCTTAAAATGTTAATTCATGTGCCAAAAGAAAAAAGACCATTGTGTCTTTACTTTGAAACACACCAACACACACGCTAAAGGAATATACCCCAGACTGACTAGGTATACAAAGACACATCCTCCCTAATGATCTGTACAGAAATGCAATCAGAAAGAGACACGATTAAGGCTCTCAAAAAAACTGAGACCAGAGTGTTCAAGGCGCTGCCTAGCAAAGATGTGCTGTTACACCACACAACCAACAGCACAAAGGACCTTCCCCACTCCAGCAAGCACACAGCATCCTATTTGCAAACCCAGTAGCCCATTAGATTACCCTGCCTGGCTCACTAGCTCTCTGCTGGTAATCATGAACCAATGTCCAGTCCCTGCCCTCTGGAAAAGGAAGGAAGGATGTGACATTCTGTTGGGTAATGATGCATTTTGCAGACAAGTCTTTACTCCGATGACAGAGCCCTTCTTTCAATGTGTTGAGGCACTCAACTTCACACACAGCTCACTGCCACATGACGTCTGACAGAAACGGGAAGTTCTCAAAGTCTGAGGAAATATGCATGCAGAAACATCCAAGGGACCTCACTAACTCAAGAGAGAATAAGCAGGTGGGAGGTGTTCATATGGGGTGTGGTACCCAAAACTCTAAGCCTGAAGAAGCACTGAAGAAGACAGTTACAGCTACCAGGTTATAAACGGTGGCCAAGAGACCAGTGATGACACTGCCACTCCTACAGAAAAGACTGTACACGTACACACACACAAAAAGAAAAAAATTAAACACAATGGAATGTTTTAAAACACAAAAGAAACCTTTAAAAGGAACTCTATTTCCAGTTTTTAACAAATAATGATCAAAAAAAGTCAAATTCTTGAAAAAGGCAATTCATGTTTTCGGTTCTTCAAAGGGGGGGATCACAAGACTATCTTCAAGAAATATACATATTGAGTTCTAAACATGACTGCTCACTTCCTGTAGCAGAGCCAAAAAGTTTCACTCTACCCCTTTCTCCTTAATTTGTGGATCAATTAATGTTCCCTTCTGTGAGGTTTCGGGAATATAATGACATTAATAACACTTCAGATCCCAACCACACCACAACCCATTAAACACTTACTTGAAACTACTTTGTTTCTAAAGCAATCCAACTGGCCAGAATCCAAGATTAACCCTGCAGTAACTGTGCATGGGGCTCTGAAATTTCAAAGGTCTCGTGTGGCTACCAGCACTCCACCGGACCAGCTGCATCTACCACTTTCCATCCTGAAGCAATGTGACATTGAAACATTCTTAGCAGAAAGTGAGTGGAAAGGCAGGAGGCCCACAAGCCTTCCACCTCTAAAACACAGGGCCTCTGACTATGTGCCCTAGGGGTTTACTACTCAACAAAGAGAAATAGAAAGCGGAGAACAAGACAGACTATACCCATCAGAAAAAAGGCAAGAAATTTGCATTCATTCTCTCCAACTATTCTTCTTTGTTGTGGGAATCCAGCTGCCTCCACACCCCTACTTATTGAAAATAAAGGCAGGGTAAGGTAAGCTATGATTGGTCTAATGCTGAGACACAGAGATCCAAGAGCCACCATATTTGCCCTCCAGGAGCTTCATTCCAGGAGTTTCTCAGTTCCTAGCAAAACATGACCAGATTCAAGGAAACAATGAACATAAACTTAGCAATCATATTCTTCAGACAACCTGCTCTCCCTGCTTGTGGGAATGCCATACAATGCTCTACAATACATTTTGCCTTTTCTTTTACATGAAGAAGCAACAGGAAAGCCAGCAAGATGATATATGCAACAATCAAGAAATTGCCTAGAGACTACGTCCTTCCTGTTGGCACATAACTAAGCAATGTTTTAGGCAGCAGATAGCTTTAACAGAAGGGATTAACATTTCTTCAAGTGGACCGCATCTGATGGGTGGCTATTTTATCTTAATATATGACTGGGAAGAAAATCTGGATGAAAAGTTTATATTCCACTCATTGGCAAGTATTTGTTTAGTAAGTGGATTTGCAAGAGCTTCATAATTTTACTTATGAACGATACTAATTTTGTCCTTTAATACTGAACTATAATGAGGCTGGAGGCGAAGTGTAGCTCCACAGTAGGCACATGGTTAGTACACATGGGTCCCTAGAGTCAACCCCCTGCACCAAAAAAATAAACATTAAAAGCTTCTAGCAAATATTCCGTGCTGACTTCAGAATCGACAGGTAGTATGAAGGCTAACCCCCAATCTAACTAACATGGCAAGTGCAGTTTGGGTTTATTTTTCTGTATAATGCATATTCACAACCACTTTGGACACTAATTCATCTTCTCAGTATGGATAGGTCCTTCTGCCCTACTGCCACTCATTAGATAAGATAACAAATCAGAAGTGAACATGAAACACCGTTAGCAACAGCAGCTTATCAAAAACAGGGTCCGGGTCTGAGAGCAGCTGTCCTTCATGTTACTCCACCCAGCAAAACACAAGAAAATGCTCTGTTTGCTGTACAAGTACTGCCACAGATTTAATTACCAACAATCACACATCTTACCTTCTATTGCTATTTCACACTTCCCTGGGATTAATTCTGCGTAAATCTTAATGATGATCAAAAAGCCACTGTAGAAGTTTCCCTTTGATAATTACCACTTGCTTGCCTCTTCAGTGAAATGAGTTTAAATCTGTTGCTACCAATATACCTACGTATCCCTCTCAACCCAGTCCACCAGGACTGCAGGAGACAGCCCCTCCATCTTGTTGAGAAAACATTTCCAACCTGAAAATGGCTTCTCTCTTCCAAGACATCTCCTTCACTCCTGATTTTCCCTCTTCAACCCCAATCATCATTCCACTAACATCAACAGCTCCCTTCAAAGAAAAACTGATGTGGATGCTGGAACCAAAATCACCCTGGAAAATCCTGTTCATTTCTTCTCTAGTATAAAGCTTGGCTGGATCATGAAGAAAAACCTTTTCCCTTTTCTGCTAAGTTTAGCAAAGCACAAATAGCCTCATAGGAACAAAAGCTGTCTCGGGTCCTTAGAAACTCATCTGTAATAATTAAAAAAAAAAAAGCCCTAACTATATTTATTGAGTACTTCTGAAAAATAACATAAGCCACCTTGTAAAAGGGAACTGGGTTAGTATTTCTAAGAAGCAGCTCCTGAATTTGTTTGTGGTAAACAAGATGGCTCCTAGATGACTCTTCCGCTTCTCTTCCCAATCCCATCATACAAATATTTGAATAGATTCACACAGAATAACTTCACACAGAAAAACTCTCAGTGAGGTTTTAATTTAGTCCAAAACTCTCTGTTGAAGATTCAAAATTCCAAACCTGACAGGTCTATGTCAGCTAAGGATAGAGAATCCACATGGCTCTGTGAAAAACCTTACTCTAAAGGCTGTCAGAGCTATGGCTTCCATTTCTAAGACTGGTCCCCATTTCAGCCTTCAGATATAAATACTTCACATTTTTTTGTTGTTTTTTGGTTTTCTTTTTTAGAAGGGGGGAGGAAATAGATACAAATAAATCTTGATTTTTAGAAATGTAATTCAACACTTATTTTAAAAAGATGAAAAAGCATCAAAACAAAACAAAACAACTGGTCAGTCATTACAGCAACATCACATTTTGGTATCTCCAGGGCAGGAGGTTCAGGGCAGCCAACCCGACAGCTACTTAAGGGGAATTGGAAGAATACTTAAATGTGCTCAAAGCAATACTCTCTAACTTAAGTTGGACACAGTACCCACTCCCAACCTTCTAGGTCCCTTCTTGCTTTATACCTATAATTTTCAATACAAATTCCAATTCCTAACAGTCTGTACTTAACCACTGAAGTTTCCTTCATGTCGGTGTATGTACTAACCACAAAAATCTGCCTGATCATCAAAGGAATATTAAAAATTCACTATGATCAATGTATCATGGGAGAAAAATATGCAGTAAAAATATAATGTATTTAAACTAACCTTTATATGATAAACAGTAATCAAAATATAGAATGGACTGATTGTCTTGAAATTTACATTCTATGAGCATGACTGGCCTGGGCCTAGTGGTGCAGGTCTGTAATCTTAGCTGGTCAAGAGAATAAAGCAGGAGGATTCAAATTCGTAGTTTCCCTAGACGACTTAGTGAGAACTTCTCTCAAAATAAGAAGTATAAAGTTGGAGCACTTGCGTAGTAAGTGAGAAATGCTGGGTTAAATTCCCAATATCAAAAGCTGTTCCCATTCTAACATATCCAGCACAAAACATAACGTACTGCGCAGGCGTCCAACACCCTGGGATGCATGTGTAACTTGCCAGCTCAAAGAGCTACATGTGACTTTTCAAGAGACAAAATTATATATTCAGCAAGTATTGATTAAGGCCACTCTTACAGACACAGTCCTAGAAGCTGGAATTTAGCAGTGAACAAAACAAACACAATCCTACCCTTATAAGCTTGCGGAATGGAACAGATAAAAACTGTTAAATGTGTGTGTGATTCACTCCCAAAGGCCAAATACATATGTTCTTCCATTTAAGACTGACGTAAACACTGCCTGTTTTCAATAGGAGGAATCCATAAATATAAAGGTTTTGCTAATTTGATGACTAAGGTCTACAGAGTAGAGATTTTGAACACATGTAAAACAACAGGTCAAAAAGGAGACAGGTAATATCTTCAAGGAATCGAATAAAACTTCCCCGTGAATATCTATGACCTAAAGCATTCAAGGCCGTTTGCTCCTCAGAAACTGGAAGACAAATCAATAACTAAATGCTGTGACCTATGTATCAAAAACGGAAATATCCAATGAATAATCATGTTTCAGCTATAAAGGCAATATATTAAATATCAAATGCCTTCTAGTATATTCTATATAGAATATAAAGTTTCCTTTGAGGTGTCAAAGAAAACACACTAATATGAACGAATGAAAGAGAACAAGACAAAAAAAATGACAAAGTTAAAATGAAGCTCTTAGTGTGATGAAAAGTCAGAGATCATTCTTCAAGAAAAATAAAACCAAAATGTGTAACCATAGAATAAATGTGGATCACGCTGGCATAAGTGCTGCATTAGGACTCAAAAGAGCCCAAATTTTACTGCCACACAGATAGCCACTATTTTGTGATACTGCTACAGTATTAAGAAATAAATAATTATGTGAACAATGCATTACAACCCTGTGGAGCAAACCCTTTCCATGAACATCAGCCTTGAACTAAAACTTACTTTGAAAACAATTTTACACAGAATTTCGTTTCAACACACGGGTGATCCCTCCACATAAACAAATGATCAAAGCTGCAAAAGGAACTTTACACTTGTGAAGGAATAGTCTGTGATCGCCTCTGGAAACTGTGAGGGAATATATTCCGTGATCTCCTCTGGATGGGGGTTGGGAAAACGAACAGAAGAACTAAGGAATGAAGACTACTCACAAAGCAGCAAGACCAGGAATTTCCCAAAGGAGCCCCTCCCCAAAATCCTTCCTTGTTCAAATTAACACTCAGTAGTCCCTTGCTAAGCTCCTAAGCTTGTAAAGTTACATCCCCATACACACACACACAGAGAAATCCACACTTGATGTCTGCCATAACCACACAAATAGTGTGGGCACTGCACAGGGGGAGAAGCCGATCTAGCCTGAGGTCAGTAGCGATGGCTCAGTGATGTCCAGGCTCCTGTTTCTGACAGATAACTATGGTTTTTAAACACTGCTCATGAATGTAGGTGCTGAATAAACAGCAAATCTTTCTCCCACCTCTTACAGTCTGTCTTTGATAGGTGAGGTGAGGCTGCGTGAAACCCTGCTCAAAGGTATAATAAGTGGAGGGAAGGCAGCCACACTCTTATACCTACCACTTTTTTAGCAGTAAAACTGTGGGGTTTTTTCTTAGCAATCATTTACAAGTTCATTTTTAAAAGCATGATATATTATTAAAATACATACCATGTAATTAAGTATCTCTGTAAGTGTATTCCTTTCTCAGGCATTTAAACCTAGGCCCTCTGGCAAACTGAACCAACTCATAGCTGCTGGAAAACCTCGAGCTGTCAAATTTCAGGCAAATAAGTTTGGTTAACAAGACCTCAAATGCCCTGTTCCTAGCTAAACACAAACATATGAAGACTGTAAACAAAGGAAAATTAAAACCCAGGTCTCAGAGAAAATCTCTAAAATACATGTTTTTCCTCTTAATTGTATACTGAAATACTATATATTTATTCCACTTGCCCTTGCTTTTTCCTTCTCAAAAAAAAGGCATTCCAATTTCAGTCATGAGAAGTTAACAGAAACGACAAAATGACAAGGGTGGACAGGCTTATCTAATTTTCCTGTTCCCCTGGTTTCATTTCCCTGAAACCCACCTTTCCATGCTGCCCCTTGCCTTCTGTTCCTTATGAACACTTTATATTTGCACATTTACCTAACTGGATTTCAATATGAAGACTTAAGTCGAGGCGAGGAGACAGCATTGGTAACCATTTGTGAATATAATATTTTGCTCCCGATTGTAAGCAATCCAGTACATAAGCAGTTCAGTTCCAAAGGTAATGGGTTCCTGGAGCCAGCAGATTGAATGCTCCAGATTAAAAAAAGGGAGGAGGGCGCTTCTCAAATTCGAACTAAAAATGCAATATCCGTTTCTTACAGAAATGTTTGAGAAGCGTTATTTTTACTCATACAAATAAACACAAGTGCAGACATTTTTCAGGCCTGTTCCTGCAAAACTGTTCACGCTTCCTACCACAATAGCTTAGACTTAGCTAGCTTGTACATGAACCCTGATCGCTTGGTTCTGAACATTCTCAAGGAGATAATAATATAATTCCTATTTAAAAGAATTTTCTTGCTAACTTCGTATTAACGTAGAATGTTGGGTTGTCGTTTTTGGTTCTTTTTTTTTCTTTTAACGAGATTAGAGGGAAATTTTCTCGCATTCTTCACGTTTTTCTTGGAGCCCGGATGGCAAGATACTAAAATGTCCGTTTGAAACAAAAGGTTTCTGTTTGTTTCCAGGAGAGTAACTAGAGGCTGCGCTGGTTTCCAGTAGAAACTGCAGTGAATTCAGGCATACATCTGGGTCGCCTCATTAAACAAAAGATACCCATCCGCTGTCAACAACCACACAGCACAACCCTCCCTGATCCTTCATCTTTATCCGGAAGGAATGGTGCAGAAGAGACGCCTGTCACCATCCACCGGCCAAGCAACTCTTGTGGGGTTGCTCCTCTCAGTGGCCTAGACGACAGTAGAGCCCATTTGCGCTAGCCTTTCCCGCCCCGCCCCTGCCCAGTCCATCAGCCGGGTTTCTCTGGAGCGCCGGCCAC